>OX632357.1:12926779-13144279 GCA_951751655.1 Ophion costatus | reverse complement strand
TCATCTATTTATCTATCCATTCATCCATCCATCTATCTATCTATATATCCATCTATCCAGCCATCCAATCAACTATCCATCCATCCATTCATCTATCGATCCATCCATCTATCTATCGATCCATCCATCCATCCATCCACCTATCCATCCATCCAATCATCTATCCATCCATCCATCCATCCATCCATCCATCCATCCATCCATCCATCCATCCATCTATCGATCCATCCATCTATCGATCCATCTATCTATCCATCGATCCATCCATCCATCCAACCATCTATCCATCCATCCATCCATCTATCCATCGATCCATCGATCCATCCATTCATGCATCTATCCATCCATCCATTCATTCATCTATCCATCCACAATCAACTATCCATCCATCCATCCATCCATCCATTCATCTATCGATCCACCCATCTATCCATCCATCCATCCATCCATCTATCTATCTATTCATCTATCCATCCATCCAATCATCTATCCATCCATCTATCTTCCATCCATCCATCTATCGATCCATCGATCCATCCATTCATCTATCTATCTATCCATGCCTCCATCCATAGGTCCATCCATCAATCCATCCATCCATCCATGCATCTATCTATCCATTCATCCATCTATCCATCCATCCATCCATCCATCTATCTATCCATCTATCTATCTATCTATTTATCTATCGATCTATCTATCCATCCATCCAATCATCTATCCATCCATCCATCCCGCCATCCATCCATCTATCTATACATCCATCGATCCATCTATCCATCTATCTATCCATCCATCCGTCCATGCATTCATCCATCCATCCCATCTATCTATCCATCCATCCATCTATCCATCCATCCATCAATCTATCCATCCATCCATCTATTTATCCATTCATCCTTGCATCTATCCATTCATCCATCTATTCATCCATCCACCCATCTATTCATCCATCCATCTATTCATCCATTCATCCATCTATCCATCCATTCCATCTATCCATCCATTCCATCTATCTATCCATCCCGTCAATCTATCCATCAACCCATCCATCCATCCATCCATCCATCTATACATCCATCCATCCATCCATCCATCCATCCATCCATCCATCCATCCATCCATCCATCCATCCATCCATCCATCCATCCATCCATCCATCCATCCATCCATCTATCCATCTATTTATAGATTTTTACATTACATTTTCCATTACCCATCACAATTCCATTACCCATTACATTGGACTTTGTAATGTGAAAAATGTTCATTACCCATTACAAGGTAATGCCTAATGAAATTTTTTGTCATTACAAATTCCAATGTAATGAGTAATGGAAATTTCTTCCATTACAAATTCGAATGTAATGAGTATTGGAATTTTTTAATATTACAAATTCGAATGTAAGGAGTAATGAAATTTTTTTACCTTACTGAATGTAATGTAATGGGTAATGAAATATTTTTTCACTACCATTAAAAAAGTAATGAATAATGCATTACATTTTCATTACAAATTTCGCAACCCTGCTTCTAACAAACGATGAAAATTAACTAACCATTACTACCGATCGTCGAACAATCTAATAGAATGATAAGAATCAACGTTTTGCGGAAATTGACGAGTTACATGTGCACACCCGTAAGCAGCTGTAGTGGCGATGCTGCCAACCTCCGCGACATGCACCGCCCTCTCGGGCCGAAAAGTTTTTCAGCGATTAAATGAAATTGGAGCTCTAACAAACGTTGAAAATTAACTAACAATAACTAGCATCCGTCTAACAATCTAATAGAATGATAAGAATCAACGTTTTGCTGATATTGACGAGTTACATGTGCAAACCCGTAAACAGGTGTCGCAGCGATGCTGCCAACCTCCTTGACATGCAGTGCGCTTTACGGCCGAACATTTTTCAGCGATTAAATAAAAATGGAGCTCTAACAAACGATAAACATTAACCAACAATCACTAGCATTCGTCTAACAATCTAATAGAATGATAAGAATCAACGTTCTGCTGAAATTGACGAGTTACATTTGCAAAGCCGTAAGCAGCTGTCGCGGCGATGCTGCCAACTTTCGCGACATGCAACGCGCTCTAGCGCCGAATAGTTTTACAGCGATTAAATAAAAATGGACTTCTAACAAACGATGAGAATTAACTAACAGTCACCAGCGATCGTCTAACAATCTAATAGAATTATAAGAATCAACGTTTCGCGGAAATTGACAAGTCACATGTGCACACCCGTAAGCAGCTGTCGTGGCGATGCTGCCAACCTCCGCGACATGAAGCGCGCTCTAGGGCCGAAAATTTTTTCTGCGACTAAATAAAAATGGAATTCTAACAAACGATGAAAATTAAATAACAATCACTAACATTTGTCTAACAATCGAATAGAATTATAAGAATCAACGTTTTGCTGAAATTGACGACTTACATCTGCAAACCCGTATCCAGCTGTCTCGGCGATGTTGCCAACTTCCGCGACATGCAGCGTGCTCTAAGGCCGAAAAGTTTTTCAGCGATTAAATAAAAATGGAGCTCTAACAATTGATGAAAATTAACTAACAATCACTAGCATTCGTCTAACAATCTAATAGAATGCCAAGAATCTACGATTTGCTGAAATTGACGAGTTACATGTGCAAAGCCGTAAGCAGCTGTCGCGGCGATGCTTCCAACTTCCGCGACATGCAGCGCGCTCTAGTACCGAAAAGTTTTTCAACTATTTAATAAAAATGGAGCTCTAACAAACGATGAAAATTAACGTACAATCACTAGCATTCGTCTAACAATCTAATAGAATGATAAGAATCAACGTTTTGCTGAAATTGACGCGTTACATGTGCATAGCCCTAAGCGGCTCTCGCGGCCATGCTGCCAATGCGATGCTTTGTGGAACTCACACATCCTTCCACGGCACCCACACGACGCGCAACAAAAAAGCACATCGTGCCTTGTCCACCGGAGACCAATCAGCGCGGTTCTTTAGCCGCGCCGCCACCAGTTCAGAGTAGCGCACCCATGAAGAAACAAAAGGCCCGCGCGTTATTAGGAAACGAAATTATTATCCTTCTAACATTCATTCATTTCTTTTTCTGTTTGCCTAGAATAAAGATATATTTTAATTACTACCCGCGTCGGAACGTTATTCTCCCTCAACGGACTTTCGAACTGCCACAGTAATTTTTGGTGACCCCGACGTGATCTGAAAAGACAAACGCGAAAAAAGGCCTGGTGAGCCCGCGCTTTTTCGTCGCCCCGCGGCCTAGCGATACCGCATTATCAGTCGCGATTCTCTACCATCGCGATACCGCGCCATCCGCGATTTCGCGTCATCCGCGTCTCCCGCAAAAGCAAACTCATATTCCGCAGCCGTCATTGGTCTATGACCTCGTCGTGCCCGAATTACCTTACTCGCTGCGCAGCACCAAGGCAGTTTTGGAACCGGTGTTATCAGCGCGCGTTCACGAGCTCGCTCCACCGCCGTGAATGTCCGAGCCAGCACACCTCAGCGTGGTCTCTATTTTGAACCAGAGATAACCGACAACGAAAGTAACGACGAATCGTCCTTCGCCGACAGGACCACCTTCGAAGCCGAACGGAGCGACGAAGAGACCGTCCACGGAAATTTCCCGGAAGAAATCATGGCCACCGGACAGGTATCTCGCATAGCGAAATTGCCGCCGTTCTGGAAGGACGATCCTACCGTGTGGTTTTTTCAAGTCGAAGCCTCGTTCGCAATAGCCGGAGTGACGGTCGACGAGACCAAGTACATCCTCGCGAACCTGGACCCCAGCAGACTGCCTTTCGTTTCCGACTTGATTCAACAACCGCCGGCACAAGAGAAGTATAAGGCTATAAAGGAGCGTATTCTTGCATCATTTTCCGAATCAAAGGAAAGCAAACTTCGGCGAATGCGAAAAGGCCAACTGCTCGGAGACCGCAAACCGAGTCACTTCCTCCAACCAGTGCAGCCAGATCGCGCGCAAAAGTTACCCCCTCTCTAGGCCCTTGCGCGCCCATCACACAGTCATAGTAGCGCGTGTCCGTGAGAGAGCGACGCTCGACATCTTCGGAAAGAGCCGAGTACGGTCGAACTGTCCCGACCGCGCCTTCGGCAGCTACACCAGCCCATGGACACGCTGAGCACGTTCATGTGCGGCCAAGCCGAACGAAGGCATCGCGGGAAAAAGCAATCTGAGCACAGCTCGCGCGTGACATCACGCGACGGCACGCGCGAGGCTTTTAGATAATTTCAATGCTTATTTAGCTCTTGATTCTCTGCGTTATTAATATATACAAAAAAATGTATCGCGTACTCTGAACGCTTATTTTTTTAGTTTAAACGTTAATTTAAATGTAATAATAAATCTAAATTACAACTTATTTATCTTATAAAAAATTGTTTACGCCTTACTCACACCCGTCCTTATGCCATATAAATTATAATTCATAAAAGTAAGCGGAAATATATTTATATTCGTATTATTATATTAATTCTCATACTTTCATCAAGCGATAATGCATTATCCCCAAAAATAAGTCAATCATCCATCCGGCCGCCCATTGTAAGTGCCAAAAAGTGAATTTTTGATACAAGCGGTAAGATGGTCCCGCTGGTAGCGTTCCTGGCTTCGGTCCGTAGGGGCGCAGGATCGTTCCTCACGCTCAGCGCTTTTTTTTTTAATCATGGTTACTATTAAGGATGTTGAGTCCCTATAAAACATGTTAATGTTAATTGTTCAATAAATAGCTTCTTAATCGTCATGAAATTTTTATACGACCTCCTGAATACTTCATGTAAAAACATACAAAATTTTCAGAATTCTATCATCATTACTTCAACCTCCTTAAGGGTCGAAATAAAAAATGATGAGAAAATTCTGAAAATTTGGTATGTTTTTGTATGAAGTATTTAAGAGGTCGTGTTAAAATTTCGCGACGATTAGGAGCTCGTTATTAAAAAATTAACATTTTGTTAAGAACAATTTTTAAAAGAAATTAAAAAAAATTTATCAACAAACTTCGTTTTGTTTCCGTTGCTTTCAGTATATTGTAGATATTACAAAATTGAGAGGTCAAAAAAAAACTTATTGAAAAGTTACATCAGTTTCCATAAGACAGCATTTAATTTGTGAATGTTAATTGTTCAATAACGAGCTTCCTAATTGTCGTGAAATTTTTACACGACCTCTGAAATACTTCATACAAAAACATACCAAATTTTCAGAATTTTATCATCATTTGCGATTTGGGACGCAACATCGCGCACTCTGACCGCTTATTTTATTAGTTTTTACGTTAATTTAAATATAATAAATCTAAAATACAACTTATTTATCTTCTAGCAAAATGTTTGCGCTTTACTCACACCCGACCCTATGCCAAATAAATTGTAATTCATAAAAGTAAGCGGAAATATATTTATCTTCGTATTATTATATTCATTCTCATATACTTTCATCAAGCGATAAAGTATTATCCCCAAAAACAATCATCCATCCGACCGCGAATCGAAACTACCAGAAAGTGAACATACATTGACACAAAAAATTAAAGGAGCAAGAAAAGTTGAACTTCGTCAAAAGTGGTCGTACAAAAAAAAACGGATTTTAAAGCTTCAAGTTTCTAGTTTCAGTTCCGACAATGATTTTTTTTTTGAGAGTCACTGATTACGCGGTCGGAAGAAATATCACGGCAAAAAAAATTTTGCAAATTTTTACGTTTTTCAAAGTTCTGCACGTGTTTTGGAGATTTTTTTCTGACTTGACCAATATCAAGGTCATTGCGCCCATTCAATTCACTTAAATTTGCTTTTTTTTCTCCGTACGACCATTTTTCGCTGAGATATCTCAGGAACTAATGATCGTACGGGAATTCGATCGGTAGTTTTGGCAACGTGAATACTCTACAAGCTCCGATTATTATTGTAGTGAAACTTTTATTTTTCATTTCTGCCATTAGTTTTAGAAAAGTACAAAAAAACGATGTCTTCTTGGTTTTTATGAAATCCACCGCTACTTTGCAAATATTGCGATAAAGACTAATGTTTATGCACGGTCATTCAGCTCAATATGTCCCCAAGAGCCATGCAAAATTCCAAGCTGATCCGATTATCGGTCTTTCTTGCCCGATTAACCAAAATTTGAAAAAAAAAATTAAAGGAGCAAGTTTCCTCCTTTTCAGACATCATTTCATGATTATTAAGAGGAAAAAAAACTTTTCATTACTTTTCGTACAATTGGGTATTGAGTACGCATTAAATGTTGGAAAAAAACCGTGAAAATCATATTGACTAAAAATTTTCGAAAAAACATTTTTTTAATAAAAAAAAATATTGAAAATTTTTTTTTTTTATAAAAAAATAAATTTCGTATTTTTTTTGAAATTTTTTTCAAATCAACATTGTACCGCCAGTATTAGAATTACCCAAAGTATATAACGGGGAGGTACGCTTTAGGTAATTCTACGTACGCTTTGGGTAATTCTAATGCTGGCGGTACAATGTTGAATCGAAAAAAAATGTCAACATTAAAAAATAAAAAAAATCGAAATAGATTTTTTTATAAACAAAAAAATTTCAACATTTTTGTTATTAAAAAAAAAAATCGAAACTTTTTAGTCAATATGACTTTCAGGGTTCTTTTCCAACATTTAATGCGTACTCAATACCCAATTGTACGAAAAGTAGTGAAAAGTTGTTTTTCCTCTCAATAATCATGAAATGATGTCTGAGAAGGAGGAAACTTGTTCCTATAATATTTTTTCATATTTTGGTCAATCGGGCAAAAAAGACCGATGAACGGATCAATTTGGAATTTTGCATAGCTCTTGGGGACATATTGAGCCGAATGACCGTCCATAAACATTAGTGTTTATCGCAATATTTGCAAAGTAGCGGTGGATTTTATAAAAACCAAGAAAACATCGTTTTTTTGTACTTTTTTAAAACCGATGGCAAAAATAATTTTTTTCAAACCTACAATAATAATCAGAGCTTGTAGAGTACGTTTCCAAAATTTTCGGTCGAATTCCCGTACGACCATTAGTTCCCTAGATATCGATGACTCAAGACAAAAGGACGTTTTTTTCATTCAGAGGCCGATATCTCAGCGAAAAATGGTCGTAAGGAGATTAAAAAAAAAGCAAATTGAACTGAATTGAATGGGCTCAATGACCTTGATATTGGTCAAGTCCGAAAAAAATCTCCAAAACACGTGCAGAAGTTTGAAAAACGTAAAAGCTTGCAAAATTTTTTTTGCCGTGATATTTCTTCCGACCGCGCAATCAGTGATTCTCAAAAAAAAAATCATTGTCGGAACTAAAACTAGAAACTTGAAGCTTTAACATCCTTTCGTTTGTACGACCACTTTTGACGAAGTTCAACTTTTCTTGCTCCTTTAATTTTTTGTGTCAATGTATGTTCACTTTCTGGTACTTACGATTCGCGGTCGGATGGATGGTTGTTTTTGGGGATAATACTTTATCGCTTGATGAAAGTATATGAGAATGAATATAATAATACGAAGATAAATATATTTCCGCTTACTTTTATGAATTACAATTTATTTGGCATAGGGTCGGGTGTGAGTAACGCGCAAACATTTTGCTAGAAGATAAATAAGTTGTATTTTAGATTTATTATATTTAAATTAACGTAAAAACTAGCGGTCGGAAGAAATAAATTTTATTTCTTCCGACGAATAAATTTTATTTATTTCTTTATTTCTTTCTTTATTTCTTCCGACTTATTTATTCTTTTATTTCTTTTTAGTCTTTAAGAAAGAAATAGATTTCTTTCTTAGAAATAGAAAGAAACAGATTTCTTTCTTAGAAATAGAAAGAAATAGATTTCTAGAAAGAAATAGCAAATTTCTTTTTAGTCTTTAAGAAGAAATAAAAGTCGAAAGACTTTTATTTCCTCCGACTTATTTCTTCTTTCTTTATTTCTTCCGATAAATTTTATTTATTTCTTTATTTCTTCCGACGAATAAATTTTATTTCTTCCGAAAATAAATTTAAATTAACATAAAAACTAGCGGTCGGAAGAAAACTAAAAATAAGCGCTCAGAGTGCGCGATAAATTTTTCGCTACTAAAAGATAACTAATTAAAATAAATATGATAACTAATAAAAATAACTAATCAAATAAAAATTAATAGTAACCATGATTTTAAAAAAAAAGCGCTGAGCATGAGGAACGATCCTGCGCCCCTACGGACCGAAGCCCGGAACGCTACCAACGGGACCATCCTATCACTTGTGTTAAAGATGCACTTTCTGGCACTTGCGATTGGCGGCCGGATTGATGATTGACTTGTTTTTGGAGATAATACTTTATCGCTTGATGAAAGTATGAGAATTAATATAATAATACGAATATAAATATATTTTCACTTACTTTTCTGAATTATAATTTATTTGGCATAAGGACGGGTGTGAGTAAAGCGTAAACAATTTTTTATAAGATAAATAAGTTGTAATTTAGATTTATTATTATATTTAAATTAACGTATAAACTAAAAAAAATAAGCGTTCAGAGTGCGCGATACATTTTTTTGTATACATTAATAACGCAGAGAATCAAGAGCTAAATAAGCATTGAAATGATCTAAAAGCCTCGCGCGTGCCGTCGCGTGACGTCACGCGCGGGCCGTGCTCAGATTGCTTTTTCCCTCGAAGCCTTCGTTCGGTTGGCCGCACATGAACGTGCTCAGCGTATCTATGTGTTGGTGTAGCTGCCGAAGGCGCGGTCGGGACAGTTCGACCGCACTCGGCTCTTTCCGAAGATATCCGAGCGTCACTCGCTCACGGACACGCGCTACTATGATTGTGTGACGGGCGCGAACGGGACTAGAGAGGGGGTAACTTTTGCGCGCGATCTGCCTGCACTGCCTCCAACACCTCCGCAGCTTATCGTCGAACTAGTGCGATGACGTAATCCTCAAATCTCTCTTCCTCGAACAGCTGCCGCAGCAGGTTAGTGCCATTCTCGCGGCTAGCTCGGAGGCAGATTTGGGAAAACTCGCTACGATGGTGGACCAGATCATGGATCTCCAGCGACCGGCGCAGGCGTACGAAATTCGACACTCCGGACCCTCGCCGGCACAGCCTCAAGCTCAAGCACTCCTCACGGTGGTGACCACAGCCGACCTTCTCCGTCAAATCAACGCGTTGACCGCGAGGTTCGACAAAGCTTCCAGCGATCGACAAGGTGAGAGGGCTCGATCTCGCAATAGATCGAACAGCGGCTATGGCCAAAGCCGAGCGAGCACACCCGGGGGGTGCGAGAACTGTGGTTCGAAACCGCTGGGACCCAGCGAAGATTCCGAGAAGACGTGTTACTACCATCGCAGATTCGGAAATAAAGCTCGGAACTGCCAGAAGCCGTGCTCGTAGAAGTCTTCGCCTCCTTCGTCGGAAAACTAGCCTCGCCGTCGCACATCCAGGCGGTTGACGACGGCGATTACACGCAATACCACCGGATCATCCTCGACAGAGTTTCCGGGATATCATTCCTCGTCGACACCGGAGCAGACATCTCGATAATACCTCATAGCTCGATGGGGGATGCTCGCACAGAGTCATCATCCTACAAACTATATGCAGTAATCGGTACGTTAATCGACACCTTCGGAGAAAAGTTGCTACGTCTCACAAGGGGACAGTACGGCAGTCGGATTTTTGAAATTTTTCGTACTCATGGTACGTGAAGTTCAGAGCTCGAATATCAATATCCCAAAGCAGTTCGACGCCATATTCAGAAATTTTCGAGAAAATTGACTTTGAAGTTTTCGAGCGCACGCTTATCCCACAAAGAAGCAACGATATTCGAACCGGGCTCGTGGTGTACCCGGTAGCGCTCGAGTCTAGTAATCGCGGGGTCGCTGGTTCGAGTCTCACTTCGAATTTTTTTTTTTTTCATTTTTTTTTTATATTCGCATACCTCCGTCATTTAAATATCCCGATAAATTTTTGTTGTATATAATCACATATTATTATATATAATTAATATAATATATCTATATATGTTTATATATGGACAAAATCCATATATAGTTATTTATGTACAAAATGCATTATAGTTATACATAATTATATATTTTCTCATATATGATCATATATTATTTATATATAACAATAGGTGATTATTTATAAAAAAATAAAGAAATAATCCCGGGATAAAAATCATAAAATCTATGCTAATTCACATATATGTAATTATAATTGTCAATGATAAATGCAAGTCTTATTTTTGATTATCTCTTGCTTGAAATTGCGAATAGGCGACGTAAAAATATCCAGTAATAATATTTACATAAACTCCCTTGTAGATTAATAGGAATATAAATAGAAGAATAAATGTTAAAATATGTGAATATAACGCTTGCTTTGGCAACCGTCGATATTGTGATTAACAGTTCTGCGTACATCGTTTGCCTTTGTCCTGATCAACTACCTGCGAAGCAATTTATTCCTTTTCTATTTTTTTCAGGATGCCAATACCAGTCGACGTTCGACAGAACTCTGGCGACCAAAGGATCAAAAGTAGTGCTGGTAAAGCGGCAGAATATGAATAAAGTCACCCATTCCTATACTGCGCAGTACTCTGTCACCCTATCAGGAAAATTGTTGCTCCTGGTGTTCGTATGCCTACAAGAAACAACAGGTTCATTTGGTCCCAGAGTTCAAAAATCGGTCGACGAGTACCTAACAAAATACGGAAACATCGTAGTCACGTCATCGAAATCGGGAAAATTGACTACAAAGTTATACAAAGATTTTTTAATCAACGTTTTGAAACCCTACGTAAAAAAAGAAAAGTTTTTCATAATTATCGATTCCTGGCGAGGCCAAACCGATACCGTGATGTACAATGAGGTGTTTCGAAATGACAGGCGTCTGCCTACTTGCACGTTGCAGGTAATTCCACCAAAATGCACTCCATTAGTGCAACCTTGTGACGTGTATTTTTACCGCCAAGTAAAAAATTTCATAAAGCGTCTGCAGAACTGCGCCTATCTGATTGAACAAGGACGTGAAATTAATGATACAGAAGATTGCATAAAAATTCATTCTATTGTTCATCATCAGTTGTCTTTTCCGGTCTTCAATAACATGATCAAATATGCGTGGTGTGCTTCGAAACTTTGCGATCAAAGAGAAATCTTCATGAACGTGAATGAAGTTTGTTTTCCGATCGATGTATTGAAAAAAAATTGCGAATGTAACAATGCAGCGTTTGTACGGTGTGCGAGATGCCGTGAAAATGACTGTTTTCCTTGTTTTTAAGATGGTTATCACTCTGGCTCGTGTAACATTACACCCGATGTATAAAACAAACGAATACAGACCGAATAATAAAGTATTCAATTCCTTACCCGACGTTTTTCATTTTCATCCTAAAAATGTTGTTGGTTATAAATATTGATACTTGAAAATGTATGTTTATAATCAAGCGATAATTAAAAATATGACTTGCGTTTTTTCATTTTAAAAAAATGAAAAAAAAAAAAAATTTCCAAGTGAGACTCGAACCAGCGACCCCGCGATTACTAGACTCGAGCGCTACCGGATACGCCACGAGCCCGGTTCGAATATCGTTGCATCTTTGTGGGATAAGCGTGCGCTCGAAAACTTCAAAGTCAATTTTCTCGAAAATTTTTGGATATGGCGTCGAACTGCTTTGGGATATTAATATTCGAGCTCTGAAGTTCGCGTACCATGAGTACGAAAAATTACAAAAATCCGACTGCCGTACTGTCCCCTTGTCAATCTCGGACTTCGGCGACAACAGAGTTGGATCTTCACCATCGCCGCGGTATCAAAGGCCATCCTCGGAGCCGATTTCCTCGCTCGCCACGGTCTTTTGGTCGATCTGAAAAACAAACGACTCATCGACTCGGAAAGGCACCTATTCTCGGTCGGTATCGTCGCGTGCGAAACTTATTCGTCGGTCTCAACAGTCTCGAGCGAATTGCCATTCCTAGAGCTCCTCAGCGAGTTCGTGGCTATCACTCGACCGATACAATTCACGGGATGATGTAAGCACGGTGTACAACACCACATCGTAACCAACGGACCTCCGATCGCCGAACGCGCGCGTCGACTGATCACTGAGAAGTTCAATGCAGCTAAGCAAGACTTCGAATTCATGGTAGCCCAAGGAATTTGTCGACCGTCGGACAGTCAGTGGGCTAGCCCGCTTCATCTCGTGAAAAAGGTTTCGGGAGACTGGCGTTCCTGTGGAGACTACCGGCGTTTGAACCATGGAACGGTCCCGGACAACTACCCAGTTCCTCATCTGCACGATTTCTCTCATCGACTTCGAGGCTGCAACGTTTTCTCGACCCTCCACTCAACGAGAGCATACTACCAGATACCCGTCGCACCGGAGGACCGGCCGAAGACCGCCGTTATCACACCCTTCGGACTCTTCGAGTTTCACGTGATGACGTTCGGACTCTGTAATGCGGCGCAAACCTTTCAACGATTTATGGATACCGCCCTCCGAGGATTGGACTTTTGTTTCTGTTACATAGACGACATTCTCGTCGCTTCGGAGAGCCTCGAGGAACACACTCAACATCTGAGGACCGTGTTCGAACGTCTACAGGAGTGCGGGATATCACTGAACGTCTCCAAATGCAATCTCGGCGCAGAAAGCGTTCAGTACCTCGGTTATGCGATCGACAAAAAGGGTACGCGTCCGCTCCCGGATCGCGTCGCAGCGATACTCGACTACGAGAAGCCGACGAACGTCTCAGAGCTCCGTAGATTCTTAGGAGTTATCAATTTCTACAGACGTTTCGTTCCCAGCGCCGCTCGAGCGCAAGTACACCTCAACGCCTACCTGTCCGGTACGAAGAAAAAAGATAAACGACCGATCGATTGGTCTCCAGAAGCCGAAGCGGAATTTCTCGCGTCCAAGACGCTGCTGGGAAATGCAACGCTTTTGGCACACCCGCTCGAGAACGCTCCGCTCGCCCTCCACACGGACGCGTCCGACACCGCGATGGGAGCCGTCTTGGAACAATACGCGGACGGTAAATGGGAGCCCCTCGGGTTCTACTAAAAAAAACTCTCTCCAACTCAGCAAACGTACAGCACGTATGACCGCGAGCTGCTCGGAATCTACTCCGGCTTGAGGTTCTTCCGTTTTTTAGTTGATGGGCGAAATCTCATGATCAAAACGGACCATAAGGCATTAACCTTCGCATTCGATCAAAAAAGCGACATGGCTTCTCCGAGGCAGCAGCACCAGCTAGATTTCATCGGCCAGTTCACAACGAAAATCCTGCACGTGAGCGGAGAGAGCAACATCATCGCAGACGCCTTTTCGAGAGTTAACACGATCGACATGCCGGTGACTACCTCCACGCAAGACATCACACGAGCTCAAGAAATCGACGAGGAGCTCCAAGAACTCCGAACTAAAACATCATCGTCTTTAAAAAAACTACGCGTCGACAACTCGGATATGACAATATACTGCGACGTCTCAACAGAAGCAATCCGACCGTACGTCCCGAAGCCCCTGCAAAAAGCCCCTTCAACACGGTCCACGGATTGTCACACCCGAGCGGCAGAGTTACAAGAAAGCTCGTCCAACAAAAATTCTACTGGCCGTCGATGAATCAAGACATCACATCGTGGGCTCGTTCATGCTCGGCGTGCCAGAGAAGCAAAATCTCGCGCTACAACAGGAAAATTCCGGAGCATATCCCGATACCCGACACGAGGTTCAGCCACGTCCACATTGATATCGTCGGACCGCTGCCACCATCCCACGGTTACCGGTACGTTCTCACGATGATTGACAGGTTCACATGCTGGCCGGAAGCCACGCCAATCGTCGATATCACGGTCGCGCGTTTCGGCGGTCCCGTGACGTTAACGACGGACCGAGGTTCCCAATTCGAATCTGCCCTCTTTCAGGCCTTATTGGACTTCATCGGTTGCGAGAGGATCCGGACCACGGCGTATCACCCGGCATCGAACGGCATGGTGGAGCGTTGGCACCGTTCTTTAAAATCGGCGACAATGTGCCACGAGAATGCTGACTGGACCAACACACTCCCCATCGTCATGCTAGGGTTAAGGACGAGCATCAAAGAAGACATAAATACTTCGGCCGCAGAGCTCGTGTTCGGAACGACGCTTCGAATCCTAGGAGAATTCGTGATCGACTCAGATAGCACCGATAGTCAGCAAATTTACGTCGAAAAACTCCGTCGGCATATGCGCCAAATTCGCCCTGTCCCTACAGCACATCACTGCAAACGAAGGCCGTTTACGCATAAGGACCTGTACTCGTCCACGCACGTGCTCCTAAAAATCGTCGGAGGGAAAAAAGTGCTCGACCAGCCTTTCGAGGGCCCATATGAAGTGCTAGAGAGGATTTCAGACACAGTCTTCAAAATCAAGGTCAACGACGAGCCATTGACAGTTTCGACGGAACGCTTAAAGCCAGCATACTACGAGGGCGTCCCTCAGCGATCCACAAACGCAACGCCGAACCAAAGCGGCCCTCCGGGCCAACCAGGATCTGCGCCTGCACCTTCGCCCCCGGATCCAGCTACGTCGTCGTCTCAAGCATCGACGAATTCGTCGCCTCGAAGCCTTGCACCATCGCCGTCGCCACAAGTTCCACCGAAAAAGCCGTCGCTCTTGGTACCGCGCGCGCCACCAACTCTCACACCTCATCTGGACGCTCCTCCTCGAAGGTACGGCGGCCCGAGGAAAAAAACTGAAGCAGTAAAATTCGAAACCTAACTAACTTGCTGGGGGAGGATACTGTGGAACTCACACATCCTTCCACGGCACCCACACGACGCGCAACAAAAAAGCACATCGTGCCTTGTTCACCGGAGACCAATTAGCGCGGCTCTCTAGTCGCGCCGCCACCAGTTCAGAGTAGCGCGCCCATGAAGAAACAAAAGGCCCGCGCGTTACTAGGATACGAAATTATTATCCTTCTAACATTCATTCATTCCTTTTTCTGTTTGCCTAGAATAAAGATATATTTTAATTACTACCCGCGTCGGACCGTTATTCTCCCTCAACGGACTTTCGAACCGCCACAGCTTCGCGACATGCAGCGCGCTCTAGCGCCGACATGTTTTTCAGCGATTAAATAAAAATGGAGATCTAACAAATGATGCAAATTTACTAATAATCACTAGTGATCGTCTCACAATCTAATAGAATGACAAGAATCAACGTTTTACTGAAATTGACGAGTTACATGTGCAAAGCCTAAAGTGGCCGTCGCGGAGACTTGCCGCCAAGTTCACATGGCTTGCAGCACGCTCTAGGACCGAAAAGTTTTTCATTAATCTAAAAATAATTGAGCTTTAACAAACGATATAAAGTGACTAACAAACGACTAACAATCGATTGGTTACGAAAAAAAGTTCGAAATCACTAGAAAGCTATTTTCTGCGGCTAACCTTGGGATACATTTGTTTTTCGTTTTATTCAATAAATAAAGTCTAACAAACGCTGTGTTTTGTCTAACAAACACTAACAAACAACTCCCAATCGATTGGCGTAAAAAAAAATTCGAAATTTCAATAGTTTGCGGCTAAGTTTATGGAGCTATCGTGAGCTCGCTGTGGTCGCACATACCCAAGTAGCAATATGATATCTTATTGTAATCTAAACGGGATCCAAAATAAGTCAAGGATAACTTTTTGGATGGCCAAAAAGATGCGTTTCGGGATCCCAAATTGTATTGCTCATGTCTGACCGGCAGATAATTTTATGAGTGGCCGAATGATGACTTTTAGGCAAATCTCGGTTATCAATACGGCATTTTAATGTTATCGAATTACGATGACTAAAAAATATCAGCTTAAAGGCATCAAATGTCGGAATCCAAACGTCACCGAAAAGGTGTCATAAAGGCACCCAATATTACCATCCAAAAGTTATCGTTAAGTTGTCATAAAGACGTTCAAAAAGGATGAAAAATATCGACAAACAGTCAACCTAATGACATTCGAAAGATGTCTCATTTGGGATGTATGGGAAGCGCATATATATATGTATATGAGTTATTCCATACCAAACTGAACGCTCAAAAACCCAAACCTCTCCGATCAGTTAATCTGAGATTTTGGTGTTCTTTTCGAGTTTGAAAATAGTTATGACTTATTTGATTATTTTCAACACCAAAAGAGTATAAAAATTTGAGATTGATCGAGAGATTGAATTTTTGTGCGTTCGATTTAGTATATGGAATATCTCAGCTGTATTCCTCTGTATTATATAAGTAAATATATATATATATATATATTTATATATATATATATATATATATATATATATATATATATATATATATACACATATATTTATATATATATATATATATATATATATATATATATATATATATATATATATATATATATATATATATATATATATATATATATATATATATACATGACCGTTCAATAAAATTAAGTATTTATTCTTTATTGGCGGTTAATCGCAGATGTAATGCTTTTTTTTTCCATTATCCCCGCTTTTGGTTTTACTCCCGTCCCCGGCGTTTATTTTCAGCTACTGTAGTTGCCTTCAACCGATCATCAGCCCGACGGATCCACTCGGCCATACGTTCTTCGATTGATTTCATTTTTGTTCCATCGCACGCGCTTCGTATGACATCTGAAAATGTAAATGTATATCCGAATCAAGAAGCTATACAACCTTGACCCCAAATCATTAAAAAATATGTAATAAAAAGAACGTACCAATGATGAGGTATGAGAATTGGAATTTCGATATTTTCGGAATGTTGTCCGCGCCAAGTACCCAGACAACTTTTTGAGACAATTGGTCAGTCATCGCCGTTTCCATGGCAAATTTTACAGCTTTTTGGAGATTTTTGCCACCGATCTCTTGAATTGTTCCTTTCTGAAAAAAATTAAATAATTTGACAAAGTACATTTACGCTTAGTGGGAACATATACTCGCATACGTACGAATAGCTCTCGCAGCCGTTCGTTTTCGTGAAAGTAATTATCAAATCGCTGCAGACGCTCGATGTCGTTGAAAGGCATGGGTGGTAACAATGATACGTTACGAAGTTGCTGTGCTGCACCACGGTTATCCTCTCGATTCAATTCAATCAATCTCGTCAATGTACGCAGGATTAGCTATTCGAATTATTTCCTCTCTTGTCGACAATGACCTGAGCAATAAGAAGAAAAACATAAAGAGTATATCCAGTCAGCAGAGATATTAAGAAATGAATTATGATACGCACTGCAGCAAACCGCCGGATTTTGACGATCACAATTTGCTTCTTCTTCTTTTTCTTCTTCTTGTTCGTGTTGTTCTCTTGTTCTTGTTCTTGTTGTTGTTCTTCTTCTTGGCAGTTGTAATTTTTATTTACGATGGTATGGATCTCCAAATCCGATAGATTATCGATGGGAATATCATTGATGAGAGCATTCTCGATATTCATAATAGTAGTACCATCCTCGTTATTCACATCGTTAACTGCAAAAGTACCATTTTTTATCAGTCTCATATATTAAATCACGAATGTAATATTACGGAATTTAATATGTGGAAATTGTGCCTGGCTCGTTATTGCCTTTCAAAATATTGAGATTCGAACTTTGAATTATATGCATCAATTATGTGCACTCAAGGTGCTTATATCAATCATGCGTGGGCTCTCTTCAACAAACATGAAATATAAATTGTACATACATTATAGATATGCAAGACGAAAATATTGAATTATAAGAAAGACAAAAAAGAAAAAGAAATTAAACATACTTAGAAATGTGTTCGGTGCCAAGCACATTTTCTTGTGATTTTTTGCCGAGAAAGAAAAAAAAACAATGAGCATAAATGAGTATATTACATATTCCAACATTATTTACGTAGCAACCTACATGTTCCGATAATAATGCCGTCCTTTGAAATAAGCACGCGTGTCATATTCGCCGTTGAACCACTCTTCTTAGATGAAGCCATGATTTTCTACGGAAAGTAATTAAATGAAAAGTTAAAACATGTTTGAGTGGAAGGTTTTTCAATATAGTGGATATCTTTTTAAAAATAACGACAATAAATGATAACACCGCAAAACAACCAGTGGGATGTGATAAAGACGAGAACCAAAAAACCTATTAGAAGTGAGTGCGATCGTATATAATGAGACAGGCTTTTCCTTCTTTTTTTTTTAAGCCATCGCCTGGCGCGGCCCGGGTTCGTGGCTGCCAGGGCTCTGATTTACAATATTACTTTAACGCTAGGCGCCAACTTGTTTTAAGAAAACAAGTAAATCCTTCAATTAATTCCTTATTGGGCGTGGCTAGCCAGGACAGGCCGTGGTTCCAGTTAAAGTGACCCTTTCGATAATGACACTTACACTTGAACCCACAAAATCATATTTGGCCTTTGGAAGACTCCAGAGACAGAAATAAGGGCCGTACTCACGGGAACGATTCAAGCCTTTATTGCCTCCACCAACTCCAACGACATCCACACTTTGCATTTCGCAGTTACAGGTTCTCTTACTATCTATTTAATATTAATTTTAGGCTACGTTAGCGCGACTCTTTAGCGGTAGACCTTGTCCCACCACTTTACAATCGTCCCGCTCGAGGTCTGGGGCAAGAGTGATTTTCCGTTTAGATCTAGTGGCCCGCTCAACCCGATACCTTTTCTCAAATTTTTTCTAGAGCGTCGAGTGGGCGCGTACGCATTTAATTCTTTACCGCCTATTTGCGCTTAAGGAGCCGGCTTACACGTGGACTTCAAGGCAAATTGAACTGCAAAATAACTTTGCTGTCACACTCTCCTCCCTCTAGCATTGAAGTCAACGGCAAACATTTCTATTAACAAATGCATTTCCTACTTAGGATTATTAGTTTGGTTAAATAAATTTTGCGTACATTACCCGTCAACCCGTAGTTCCGCTCTGGAGTGCGTTTGTTGATAATGAACCTGTTAAACAAATGGCACAACACATGTCTTGTGGGTTCAAACGTTTATATGTGATGATGATTCCTAAGATTCGTATCTTGGAGGTTTATCGCCCCCGCGGATGGTAAGACGTTTACAATTAATTAGCTTAAAGTACAATTAGTAGAGCGGTAGAATTATGTTTATAGGGTATTCCTTGACGTTTGCTCCTTTTCAGCGCCATTACAACCAAATTCTCGTCCGCAAGTGAATAAATAATTTTTTTTCCTCTTTTTCCAATGGCTATGGCGGAAAAGGAGCACACGTACCGGGTTGAGGGCTTTTTTAAAATGGTCTTCAGAATAGCGTTGTCGTTGTTGGTGTTGAATTCCTACTCGCTCATTGTACGCTCCGTTAATGTCGTCATCTCGTCCTGCGGCATTTCGCTGTTGGCTGCTGATGGTCAGTTTCTCGCGGCCCCCAAGGCCGCGAATGCCGAGAAGTGATTATGAAAACTGGTTACGGCAAGGCAGATCGAAAACGGGGTTGTCACTTGGTGCACGCAGATACTTTTCCGCCGTGGATATGAAATCACCCATGCTCGGAGAATAGCGAAGATGGTGCGCTTCGTACATGGCGTATCTCTGGTTTTCCATCGAGTCTATGGTACCGCCGCCATCCATCGTTTTCTTGCAGGCGAGGAAACGAGAGTTCAGCGTGCCTGTCGATTGCTTCGTCGCAATAGGTTTTCTTTTGTAGTTGAATTCCGGGAATCCCGATATTGGACCGACCGATCTCAGGAAATATAGGGGCCGTGCTTATTGAGTGTCGTCTCTCAAGCCTCCCCGATTTACGTCTCTTTGACTTCGAGACGAAAAAACCGATCGCGGCAGCCAAAAAAGCGAGAGCCGCTCCACTGCTCCTAGAACGCCCTCAACGACCATGTCCTTCCTCCATGACAACGGGCCGATGCGGATCCTCGGATCTATTTTGCAAGTGCAGGGACTCGGCTGACCTCGATGATCGATTCCGATAGCTTGATACGTGAAGATGATCCACTGATCGACACGTTCCGATTGTTGTACCCACACTGCGGCCGAGTAAGCGAAACGCTGCTGTTTCCTCAAGAATTTCCATAGTTCCACTAGTACGTTTCGCCGACAGATCAAATCAGACTTGAGTTGTTTTTGCGACGAAACTAAAGCGGCGTGGGGCCATGGATCCATTTGACAACCGAACGGTCTCGGTTGACAGCAGTGGTCGTTCTTTGTAGTTCGGCGTGCGAATATGATGCCCTCGTCGACCTTCCGGCGTTTGAGCCGCTTTCTCGGAAAATAATCGAAGCGACCTTGCCGCTTCTTCCAGGATTTCCACCGCTCGTCGTGTTTGATCCGTAGAGAAATCGTCTTTCCCGTTCACCACTTCAACACCAGGGTATTCGATTTGAATTCTCATTTGTTGTTCGCTTCTTTATGGACTTCCCAGGACCGAGATCTTCCAATGTTTCCTTTGGGACGATGATCGAGTTTCCGATTGGACCAAGCATTTCGCGAGAATCAGTTGATTCGAAGGCTTCGCCGGGGTATTTTTAAATCAGTAACGTAATATATTCCAACAAACTTATTACCTTTATCGATCAGTCATACGATCATTGCCCCGTACGTTTTGCTTACAATCGCTGGACCCAGGTAACGGTGGCCTAACTTCGCTGAATAGCCTTCGGATTTTTACTCAGTTTCTTGTTCGGGTAATAAACTTCGGTACCTATGTTAATTTCGATTGATTTGAGTTT
Source organism: Ophion costatus (assembly GCA_951751655.1). NCBI lineage: Eukaryota > Metazoa > Arthropoda > Insecta > Hymenoptera > Ichneumonidae > Ophion > Ophion costatus. The sequence continues at coordinate 13,123,547 of OX632357.1, read as the reverse complement.
TTCGGGGTTAACATTGGCAAGGCGCTTGCTTGAATAATTTTCTAGGCGTTTCTCTGCTTGGTGACGTAACTCAGTTATTTTGTCGATACGTTTGATCCAATAGGTGACTTTTTCGTCGTGCATTAGTGGGTCGTTATCGTTAGAGCACTGTGCGATATTCTTAATAATGGCCTCCCTGCCATGATTTACGACGAATGGAGATATTCTACTACCAGAGTGAGGCACTGTATTGTATGCTAATTGGATCTTCGACAGGTTTTCATCCCACTCTTGGTGTTTGTCCTTGATGTAGACAGCTATCATCGGTTTCAGTGTTCTGTTAACCCGCTCGACTGGGATAGCTTGGGGATGCGCGAGCGGTGTCGTGATATACATAACGTTACTCGCGGAAAGGAAACTTTTGACGTCCTTGTTAATATACTCAGTCCCATTATCCGTAATTATTGACTTCGGGGTTCCCCATCTATCGAATACCTGGTCTAAGCTTTTGACGACTGGTTTACCCGCTTGATTTCTCACTGGGAATAGTTCGACAAATTTTGTATACAAATCCTGGATTACTATTGCATTGGAGTTGCCCCTTTTTGAACGGGTAAAGGGGCCAATTGTATCTACTGATAACTGGGCCCAGGGCCATTGGAGTGGTCGACTCGACAATTTTCCATTCAACGGTCGCTGGTTATACTTGACCTTCCTGCAATTTCGCAATCTTCGACAAAATATTTCACATCCTGTGACATACCAGACCAGGAGTAGTTTTGCCTAATACGATCGTGAGTTTTATCCCGACCTAAATATCCTGCTTCTGGAGATTCATGATTTTCGATTATCATTTTAGTAACTTCATCGGGTTTTACTACCTTTTGCCAAGGCTTTTCGTCGTCAATCAATGCTTTTGCGTAGTCCGGCCTATAGTAGTATAATCCGCCATTCTCTATATCCCATTCTTCAAATCTATCGGGATTTTTGCGCACGAGTTCGTATTTTGTGTTGTACCAATCTGAATTGCAAATGGAATTTAACTGAATTCGACTTTGGATCGCTTCCTCCACTGTTTCTTCCCACCCAAGCGGGTCGATATCTATATCATTCATTCTAGAAAGTGCGTCAGGCGCTTCGTTCATCGTTCCCCGCCTGTGTTCGACAGTCAGATCATGTTGCAATAAATAGATGGCCCACCTTGCAAGCCGGCAAGCCGGGCTTTTCAGTGCATACAACCAACGCAGAGCTTGGTGGTCCGTGACAACTGTAAATGCCATGTCCTCTAAATAGCAGCGCAGTTTTTCGACCGACCAAACAACTGCAAGGCACTCCTTCTCTGTTGTGGTGTAATATAATTCTGCGCCTCTTAATGGGCGGCTCAAAGCTTCTATTAAGTGTTCTTTAACTGAGTTCGGATCTTTTTGAACCAAGATTGCTCCCAAACTGAAATCGCTTGCATCTGTGTATAGGATGAATGGGTATCCTAGCATTGGCGTGTATAGCCGCGGGGCTTTTGCTAACGTGGTTTCACATTTCCGAACGCTTCTTGCTCGACCTCTGACCATTGCCATGGGACTTTTACACTTGTCACCCTATTTAAAGGGCCCTGCACTCGCGCAACGTTTTTTAAATGACGGTGATACCAGTTCACTAGACCGTTGAACTGTCGAAGCTGTGTCCTGTCCTTTGGAACCAGGAAATCGAGGATAGGCTACTCCTTTTCGGGATTTGGTCTCATTCCCTTTTCATCTATAATGTAACCAAGGAATTTAACTTCTCTGCATGCGAACTTACTCTTTTCCCGGTTGACAATTAATTTCACCTCACGAAGCACGTCGAATAACAACGATAAGATGGAAAAATGCTCATCGAGATTTTGGCTTACGACTATCCAGTCGTCTAGATAGGCAAAAACTTGATGAATCCACTTATTAGGTAAACTCCTTTCCATAATCAGTTCGTTTATTCTACGCTTTAGGGCATCCATGAGTCGCTGAAAAGTGGATGGTGCTCCCGTTAACCCGTAGGGCATTCTAAGCCACTGTAATAATCCTTTGCCCTCTACTACAAATGCAGTATATTTCTGACTATTCTGGTCCATCGGGATCTGATAAAAGGCTTCGCTCATATCTAATGTCGATATGATCTTAGCTTGATGGAGCTGGGATAGAATCGAGCCCATTTGTGGGAGTGGATACGCGGGTTTCTTTGTTTTCTTGTTGAGCACTCGATAATCGATACAAAATCGAAGTCCTCCATTAGCCTTAGGGGCAACCACAGGCGAGCTTGCCCGTTCGCTGTTACTCCAGATTATATATTTTCTTTCCAGTAAACGGTTCACTTCCTCATTAATAAATCTACGAACTGTTTCGCTGCGCCTGTATGGCTTTTGACGGTGAGGAACCGGATCGCTCAGTGTAATTTCGTGTTTGATTTGATCCGTCACAACTGAGGTGTCCCAGTTCGACCGGAAAAATTCGTTGTCCAAGAATCTTGGCAATTTTTCCGCTTGGTCTATCGATAGGGCCCTCAATTCGGATAGGGGTACAAGTCTTTGCGAACACGAGTATGATTCCTTGCCATCTGCCAGGTGCCATGTTCTGGTAAGGGGATCGACTTTTACCTGGAAGGACAGCCAAAAGTCCATTCCCAATATCATGTCCCCCGATAAGCCTGGGAATATACTAAACCATTGAAGACCGTAGACCTCACCGATATCAATGATAAAACATGTGCCACCCAAGCTTTTCGCAACCGATCTGTCTCCCAACCGTACACCGTTTCTAGACGAGGAATCGAGTCGTAATTCCATTACCTGGAAATTTCTTATGCGTTCATAAGCTGAATCATTCAGGTACGATGGAAATGACATAATAACATAAAATAACATAAAGATGGAAATTTCAATTGGTATTCTGGCGCTGTGGGTTGGTTCTTTAACTCCGTTGCATGGGGACGATACGTGCGTCGTTGAGTCAGTCGATGGACGAGATTCGGGGAAATGAAAGCCGGTTTCCAGTTCCTCAGCGTTTGGCTATCTAGCTCTACTTGTTTAGTTTTGCTATCGTTATTGGATAAGTTTCCTGTAATGACGGTTAGGTTGCTAATCTGTGGTCCTGAAACTGGAGTTTGTTCGTAAGTGTATACTTCTGTATCCGACATTTCTGTTTCTTCATCAGTCTCATCAATTAATTCTAATTTAAGGTAGTTCTGTACGTACACGTATGAGCTAAAAGTTTTGGTCGAAGCGTATGGTAACATACAATGCCTATACCACGGTCTTACATACAGGTCTGGAAACTCCGGCGTTTTTTAGCGGTGGGGGTAGGTCGCTTAGTGAAGCCATATTCTGCGACTTTTAGCGGTGGCGCTGCGGTAGTGTCCTAATCTTGGATGAGGGTCGGTGGTTGCAGGGGCGGGTTTTCTGTCTCAGTCTTACTCTCGCACAATTGCAGCTGTCATCAAATTCGCGAATCAACCTAACCGTAAAACCCGAAAAATTGGAGTACAAATATCGTGTCTCTGTGTAAAAAAAATGGGAAAGTGGTGTGTGGTACCGAACTGCAAAACAGGTAATAATACGTGGAAAAACCAGTCGGTATTTCGTATCCCAAAAGATATAGAAACGTGGAAAAAGTGGGAAAATGCTATTCTCGGAATCGTGTATTTACGCAGAACCGATGTGGTGTGTGAAAGACATTTTAACGAGGAAGACATTTCCCGTGAGTAGATTAAAGTCGACACAACTGGCCGAGTAATTGCACGGGTGAGTTCGATTTGAAAATATCATATGCAGTTCAAAATGTAAGATTTCCCATCGAATCATGTATTTTTCTATTGAAGGTTGCATACAAGTATCCACAACTCAAGAATTTCGCCGCGCCGACAAGATTCAACAGAGTTTTAGAAGGCAAACGTCCGGATGTGGCGAGTAAGCATGATGTTTTGCCCCATCCTACAAATCAGGCAACTTCATCGATTCAAGCAGTCGGTAGTTCTGTTGGTGAGTTTCTTTTGGTGGCAGTCATATAGGCTGCAATCATTTGGAAAAATTTTAATGTGTCGCCGCGGTATAAAGATAGTATTGCACGTTGTGAGAACCGTAGACGTTCCAAAAAATTATATTTCTGCTCTTCTGCAGTTTTCTATCTCATGTTTTCGCATTGCAGATATCTCTTCATCAACCTCAGCCACTGGCATGAGTGATGAGTTATCGATCCCTCCCGTTGGAGCAACGAAGTCAGAATCTCTAGCGGTAGCATCGTTGGCTCCTCAGGAGCTTGTCGAAACACGAAACGAATTCCACGCGCGCGTGTGTGTGTGTGTTTATAAATATATATACGAATATTTCTTAATTTTGAATGAATAAATTTGATTAAAAAAACGAGAAAATAGAACCGATATTTTTATTCATACTTACCTGTATTTTTAAGACTGAGAAACCTATATAAATAAAAATGGATGCGATTTCCTTGAAATTATGCTAATAGGTTTTTTTCTATTCTTACGCGTTCTTAGATACAAAGCGACGAAAATTCATTGTCCAGATATACAAGTGTCGCATTCAATAGCTCATTAAATAGGGTTTCTTTGAGTTTGTACTTAACTACAATCTGCAATATAGTAAAATTTGCAACACATAGTACAATAGAATTAGGATCATAATAATCTTAATTACAATACTCATACAATACAATATATACAATACTTATACAACAAGCCAAACAAACTTGCCAAATCTGAGGTGAAAGTTAAATGTTTAAAATCGTTCATTTTTTGTCGAGCTTGCTCACATTTCAATAAAACTTTAGTCGCTGTTAGTAACATATTTTTCTGTGTATATTCATTCATGTGTTCATTTCGGAATTCCTTTTTCCATATACTATAATTCCGTCACTATGATAAATAGGTATGTCAACGTACGCAGGTGGAATAACGACGAAAATCCGTGGGTGAGACTGAGACGGAGAACCCTCCTCCGCAACCACCGCCCCTCGTCTAAGATTAGGACACGACCGCAGCGCCACCGCTAAACTCTAATTGTAAGAATGATGGCTTCATTAAACGACCTACCCCCACCGCGGGAGTTTCCAGACCTGAATGTAAGACCGTGGCCTATACGATGCAGTTGGTTGTAAATTTTTGAGAGCGCTTGTACCCTCTATATGTCCCACACATTCGTACCTCATGCATAGATAGGTCTCATACTCGTATGGAGAGCGGCTCTGTAACCGTGTCAACAGCGCGATTTTTCTGCTGTCATGCGTTGAGCTTGTTACGATCCGTCTTTCGCGAAATATTTTATATAATTTTAAAAGAGCGTGAAAATGTCAACTCAACTGCGATATAAAGGAAAGTTCACGAGAAAAAAGGCGCTTGCTAAAAAATTAAAAGCTGTGGCAGCCATGTGTCAAGCAAATGCGGCTAATCACGAGGATAATAGACATAACCTCAACGATCAGCAACAAACATTCGCTGTCGAAGGACGTCGAATCGTAGATTTGTAACATCTTGCCGACAGCTTAAATTGTATTCGCTGTAACAAAGACATTTTTTTGAGAAAAACAGTGAAGGAAACCCGAATGGGATTGAATTCCATTTTACATATTTCCTGCGACGAGTGCTCTGCAATAACTCAAGTACGCATAGGAAAAACACACATCACATCCCAGAATATGAGACATGCAGATGTCAACACCAAAACTGTACTGGGTAAGTTATTTTTTACATTATGCTAAATATACAAATGAATTTGACAAACGATGAGTGTAGCATAAGTACAACTTCGAAATGCATTTTACAGGTGCGGTTCATTCTGGCTTTGGAGAAACTGGGCTCAACAAATTGTTGAGCTGTTTAAACATCCCGACCATCGGTTCACGTGTTTTCAAAAAATATGAACGCGAAATTGGTCCGGCGTTAGAAGCTGCTGCCAAAGATTCATGTCGGAGAGCTGCTGGAGAAGAAAGGGAATTAGTTATAGAAAAAATGAAACAGTTGTGTCAGGAATTGTAAGTTCTCTACCAAAAGTTCAGAAAAACTACACATTCCAGTGTACAGGGATGAGACAGCGAAAGCGCTCTCGCTAACTTATTAGAATACTTGGCGTTGGGCTGCGGTTGCAGTTTCAGATTTGTCATTGAATAATATCGTAATTGAAAAAAATCAGTGATAAATATAATTACCTCTACAGTTACTTTTCTTAAGGCAGGATTCTACTTTGAAACTTTGAAAAAAAAATTTTTTTTTTTTTTTTACATTTTTCGAAAGTAAATATGTTCAAGAATGTTCGGTCAAAATTTTATAAAGTTCCAAGCAGTCTAACTATCCTTTTTCGCCTTTCGAACGCACCTACCTGAGCTATATCAACAGACTCCAAACCACAGCATACGTACTGTTCAGACGGCTGGTGCAAGTATAAGAAGGCCGAAGCAAACAACGCTTTAAAAAATTATAAACATCCTCCTGCTCTTGCTAGTGACGTACAAGAGGTGCTGAAGCCGATCTACGAAGATCTAACAAAAACGGAATTACTGGAGAGATGTTTGGGTGGAAACACTCAAAATAACAACGAATGTTTCAACTCTACAGTTTGGGCTATGGCACCGAAACATGTCTTTAATGGCAAAAAAATCGTCAAAATTGCGTGCCTCACTGCTGCCTGCGTTTTTAATGAAGGATTCAGCCCAGTTTAAAAAAAAAAGGAAGTCATGGGCATTACAATCGGCCCAACCGTCATGCAGTTCGCCACTATGCGCGACCAACATCGCATCGTTCGAGCGAACCGCCGCTCGACTGAGGCTTCTAAGGAGGGCAGAATAAAAAAGAAGGGCTAAATTGGATGAAAACACCCACCTGGAACACGTCGAAGGCATATTATATGGCCCAGGCATCGCTGATTGAGGGTAAGATAATTTTTTCTACGATTTATCACTCACCAAAACTTTAAACGCGTTTTTCTCGAAACGACATTTTCAAGTACCGTGGTCGTGATAATTCAAAAAGTACTGAACCGATCCTTATGAAATTTGCAACACATATTCTATATGTGTGTACCAACCGACCTAACTACAATCAACTTAAAATTTTGATTAGAACTATTTTTTATTGCAAAAAAAGACCCAAAAAAACGCATTTTTTTCGTATTTTAGCCGCCATTTTGTTAATTTTGCACGTATATAAAATATTCTAGTTAGGTCGGTTCCTGAAGACATACTGAACATGAAACTATTTGATTTTTTTGTTTCAGACCATCCGTCGGGAAGATTTCACGACCACGGCAACGGTACCTGCTTTTCGAGGCGTTGGCTTTAAACATATTTTACGTGTACAAAAAATGAATAAAATACATAAAAATTTTTTTTTTTATGTACTTGAAGAGTGTATTTATTGAACAGTTTAAACCCCATATCGATATCTTTAATAGTATTCTCAGAAAAAATTCACGAAAATAGCGTTTTTTTCATGGTTTCAAAGTAGAATCCTGCCTTAATAGCCAAGTTGATCATGTCAGCCAGCGTATTGAAAATTGTTATCATGTCTCTAAGCGGTAGCACATTAATAAAAATAAATTTTGCTACTGCGTTAGGAGAAACAACAAATATCCAGTATCATCGCAGTGAACAGCCATCGCCATGAGCCTTCTGCGCAGTAAACATTCTTCGCAGTGTCATGATAAATTTTCACTGCAGTGAAAGATGTAACACTGTATTCTTTTTTTTTGCTGTAATGTCATGGTTCAATTGTAATATACGCATCTGTATATTTATTAAGAATCAAATCTATTTTTTAGATTAATGGTTTTAACAATAAGAAATATGGCGATAAACTATATATATTATTAAGAATTTATATTTGGAGACTTCGGTTATAAAGTGGATAGTTGTACATCACTTTTCGCCGATAAAGATGTTTTATAGATGACAATAGTTACCCAACGATTTAGTATGTAATGATTTTTTCATTGGAAACGACATTCTTGTCCAGCAAATATTTATATTTTTTTCACGTATGATCAATAAAAAATAATGATTTGAAAATAAAATTGAATTCTATCAGATACTGACACTGATATCCCTTTTTTCCTCTATTAAACCGCAAGATATAGTCAACGAGATTTATCCTTTCATGCGGACTCTTCGTCCCTCCTGTACTTCCAATCCTCACCCTGGGACTGAAGAAAATGATGTGGACAGAAGAGAGATATTCGATACAGCAATAGGAAACATCGTAAACATTATTGTGTCGTATGATATAGGCTGCAGCAAGCGTGGAAATGGACGGAGCTACAATAGCTTGAATGGCTACGGTACAATCGTTGGCTTTCTGAGTGGCAAAGTACTTGACTTTGCAGCTCGAAATCAACGATGTAAGCTTTGTATCAATGGCCATAACAAATCAGATCACGACTGCAGACAGAATTTTTCCGGCAGTGCAAAGGCGATGGAGCCTGACGTTGGAGCTGCTCTAGTCAACGAAAGTACTATTCTCAAAGAAGCTGCGCTCAACGTCAGACTTTTGATTGGTGACAAAGATAGTTCGACGATTGCAGCAGTACGACAAGGAAACCTCCAGAAGATCTTCAAGTTAGCAGACAACAACCATTTAAAGAAGAATTTTGCAAGTGCTTTGTATAATTTGCAAAAAGACTACAAAGAAATGAGAGGCAAGGAAGTTATTGCACATTTGAAAAAATGTTTTGCCTACGCACTCGTACAAAATCAAGGGCGTAGCGTTGAGCTGGCTAACAATATTCGCAACATTCCCGAACACATCTTCGGCAAACATGAAAATTGTGGATCTTGGAGTAAAGGTACTCATAAAGTCGTACTAAAAGATCAGCAACTATACGATAAACTATCAGAGATATTTGGAAACTATGCTAAGAAAGCTCCGAAATTTTCTGTGGCTGCGTCGAGTCAAACGAATGAAAGTATCAACAACATCATGGCCCACAAAACCTCTAAGAACTGCTGCTACAGTCTTAGTGAATCTGCAGACTACCGATTAGCCAGTACTGTATGCACTAAAAACGATGGAGAAAAACATATTTTGGACGTGAACTCGAGATTGAATGTATCACCGGGGAAACACACTACATCTTTCACTAAGTTATTGGACGTCAAAAGAAAAAAACGAGCGATCAAGTCAAAATTGCCATCAGCAAAAGCTCGAAGAAACTTACTAGCGCGCGAGAAGGAAGCTTCCAGGAAATCGATGGAGCGATGTGAAGGGATTCAGTATGAGACCAATTGTGGCATCAACTCTTCTGTAGATAGCACCGAAATGGTCAATATTCAACGTCTTTCAGATATACTGCCAAACCATTCGCTATCAGTGGATAACTGCAATATTGTCTTTTCCGATTTGGAAACATCTGGGTTTTCGAAAGATTCCGAAATTTTACAAATAGCAGCGAAATTTGAAAATTTCACATTCAACGTTTATCTTCATCCTTCTAAGCCAATTGATGCCGATGTTTCCAAGGTTACAGGGTTGAAATATATTGGGGGGAAACTGTATTTCCATGGTAAAGAAATGCCGACAATTCTTCCTCGTGAAGCTCTAGTTTCGTTCCAAGAGTTTCTTCGATGTTCATCGAAGCCATGCGTTCTTGTTGCTCATAATGCATCATTCGATTCCTCTCATCTCCTGCGCTACATTATTAATAACGGTATGATGGAAAATTTTCAAAGAATCGCCGGATTTTCAGATGGCTTGGCTGTGATAAAAAAAAAATTACCCGAACGAAAAATAGAAAAAAAAAGTTTTAATTTACAAGCTCTAGCCCGCGACTTATTGAACTTTGAATTGTCCAATCAATTCCACGAAGCTTCATTCGATGTCGAGACCCTAGAGAAGTTGTGCAAGGCTTTTGCCAAAAAAGAAGATTTCCTTGTACTTTGCAAGCCTTATAAACAATTGATAATGGTGAAGCTTCTTTTACCATCTCTAAAAGATTTGAAAGGCGTGATTTCCGACGCGATGGTTACAAAAATAGCAGAAGCCGGAATCCATTACGAAGTTCTAAAAAAAGTATATTTAGAAGAGGGTGAAATCGGAATAAAAAAGGTATTATCCGAGAAAACGATCTCAAAGAAACCAAGAGTCACCCAAACCAAAAAAATTATCGATAACGTAGTTGAACACCTACGAAGCAAGCTTTAATTTTTTCACAAAATCTTTACAATTTGTTAATGTTTTCATAAGAAAGTTTATTCTTGTTGTTTTATGCGCGTCTTGAATATTATCGAGGATAACATTCATAATAAATATATATTGATAAGTTGACTGCCTACTTTAAGTGACGGTCAAAATGAAATTAAATCATTTAGTACGGTTATGCTGAAAAAACTAAATATAATATATCTACATACAGAGACACACACGCGCACACACTCACACACACTTATATGTAAATATTTATAACACGAATAAACACATGCATAAATTGTACAAATTCAATTTGTTTGCAGAATAAATTTATTTGACATCCGTCTCAGTATTAATAGAACTCGAGGGAAAATAACACGCTTCGAGTTCCGAGACCACGCGCCAATCAGCTGGCGTACACTGTTGCCAGTTCGTTACAGATGGTTGGGCTCGAGTTCGGTGTGGAATAAAATGACCACTTTTCATAAGTCGATAGTGCCGAAACTAAACGGTCAACGTTTGTCATTTTTTTTTAAATCCATCCTTCAATAGTTCTGCGTACACGTGTGTTTTTATTTTGAAATCCTAAGATCCGTTTAGAACCTATACCGAGAAATGCGAGCAAACTCCTATCGGTTTGCGTGCTAGGTATAGGGATCGCGTATAAATGTACCCATATTCAATTGCCATTATCTCATGAACTAAACGGTGAATCGAATTGAACTTTTGGGCATCGGTCCATGAAGGTCATATCTACACCATACTTAAATTTCAGCCAATTCCTAGGATTTGACCAAAAGTACAGAACTACCTTTAGCGCGGAACCAACCGAGTTACTGGTGGTACCACTACCTAATTGAAGGTGAGACATAGTATGCTTGCTGGTAGACGGTTTTTCTAAATCATATACTTGTGCAAATTGTAACACTGTTGTAACACTGGAGAGCGTAAACTCGTTTTCCAGAAAATTTAAATCCACGCTTTTTGATTTGTTACGTGTATCTTTCTGGGCTTCGGATGTTCTACGATACAAGTAGCTTCTTTCATTCATGTAGTGGAGGAAATCCTCGTAACTTTCAATTCTCAGATTTAGGACTTCACATGTTAAACGTGGGTTGAACTTAACTAAGATTTGTCTGAGTTGTTCTCTAAAAGTGGGGGGGGGGGGGGGGGGGTACGACATTCTCTGAAAGATTAGTCGCGCTCGGCAAGTAAATTCAGCCAGTCTCATTTTTCTCGAGCTTTAAATCGCGAGCCTCGACATAGAGGTCACCGTCGCTCTTACGTACTCCCCATTGAAAACGAAAATTTCTTGTGAAATCTTTTCACGTTCCCCGACATTGTTTATTTAGCAGGTACCATGCCTTGGATGGTCCCTCAAAGACTACGGACGAATATGGAACAAATACATTTTTGTCAATTCCGCACGTATTTAGTTTATCCTCCAAAATTAGCAAAAATTGGTCGGGATCTTTTTCCGATTTCGGGAAATTGATTTTCCATGTGTTGACGATTCTACCTATATTCATCCCGGGATTCATGCTCACATTGTTATTGTTTCTATTAATCGCGCTTCTATTCCGATGGCGGGAATTGCGACGGCCATTCCTGTTTTGCTAGTATACTTCGTCGTCACGCGAATCGCTGCTTTGCCGCGACAACCCTCCTCGCCTCGGAATAACTGGTCCTACTTCGCTCCGTTCCCTGTAACCTTGTCAACTATACTGACCAAAATTTGGATTTATTTCATCTCGAGCACTGCATACGTTTTCCGCTTCGCCATTATGTCGATTTGATTCATGTCGCTCGTACCTTGCATTGGCCTCTGGTTCGGTATCATGGCCGATTATAAAGCGATACAAATCGGGTGAGATGATTTTATCCTCGGTTATTATTCTACCGTCAGGTAAACTATTGGTTATCGTTAATTTACTTAATCGACCAGGTAGGTCGCTTATTTGTGGGTCTAATGAATTGAATTGTGAATCCTTACTGTAATTATTTCCGGGTTGATGATATCGATCTCGATTAGAAAACAGATTTCGCCGAGCTGTGTCATCGGTGTTTACATTTCCCCCGACGAAATTGACCCTACGTACCTCTCTTTCTATCGCGCCCTGTCTATGTAACGGATGTCCCCCTCTTTCGTTCCATTGGTGGATACGCCGCATTACCGGATTCTCGTCACGTTTGATTGAGAATTTTCCCCCCCTCCCCGATCCGTTGAAAAGTCATTAGGACCGACCAGTGACCTTTCTTGGATTCTTCTCAACAAACGATCCGATTCGACATCAGTCGGTCTAACCGAATTAAATAAGTGGATTTGACTCATCGGGTCTGCTCGAACGTCAGCCGCGACAGCGTTATTTACAAATCGATCCCCTACGACTCCAGACGGCCTAGTTGGTTGGGGTCCGTGTATTGTTTCCCGATCATCTTCTCGGTTATGTGGGACAAAACCCTTTGAGGTATTTTTTCGCCCTCTGGACTTTTCTGATTGATCATTTGTCACTGTAAGGTGGCACGAGGTTTTCTTTTTAGTTCCCAAACCGTTTAAAGGTCCAGCATCTATTTAATTCAAATCCTCGATTTCATTAGCAAAAGCGTCGCCATGTCCCGCCAGAATTCCCCCCTCAAACGCTGAGTTAGCCCGTGCCGCGACAGTACTTTGCTTATGCTGACCTTTTCCCATTGAAGGGTAATTTTCAGTGTTTTCTAATAATTGTTTAACTGTCCCCTCGAGGGTTTCGACTCTAGTTAATCTCATACTAATATTCCCTAAAATATTGGTTATCTGATCGATGTTTTCTTCGAGATTGTCCGATTTCGTACTTCCAACAATAGTGGGAGTCGGCGTTCCTCGCGTTCCCCGCCCCCTCCCTACAGGTGTCCCTGCTCGTGCAGACGCGATTAAGGCACCCAGAAGAGGTAACGACTGACAATGAGTACTAGCGTTCGGATTTTGGGAGTCAACCATCATTTCCGCCGCTCGCGCATCTCCCGTATTAATTATGGGTTGCACTGGATCCGATTCAAGTGTCTTTTTTCCTATTGGACAATCGGTCCCTTTCTTGGGCAGTGGCTTTGTAACATTGAGAGACATTGTTGACTCATTAATACTAGACAAATTTGTCGTTGGTGTTTTATTTTTACTGCCGCTTCTAGTTGCCATTTTCTTTGGTGGCGAAAAAAACATAGAAGTCATATTAGAGTCTATCACGCTAACTAGCCATAATCGTTCATTGATAAGATTTCAGAATCTACCTTATATTGATTTTTCCATTTATTTTGTTTTATTATCACGTTAATAACGTTAACTTCCGTGATTCAATAATTTTTTTAACTTGCAACAAAGATGTTAGGAGAAAAGGGTTTATTTTACTAGTTTTAATTATTAATTCGTTATCGGCCGGACACGCACCGATTCAGAAATATGTGAAACGATGAATCGAATAAGCCCGTTCAATAAATAGTTATAGGAGTAAATAAATAAATATATAAATAAAGAGATCAACAATTCATGAGGTGCAAAAGTAAAGAGATGAATAAATAAGTAAACAAATAAACAGATAGATATAATTATTTATTGACGGACGAATTCGATGAAAGAGAAATAGGGTTTATTTTCCGATGTGAGTAGTAGGGCTGGAGCGGTTCTAACGCACTTTTTGGGGGAGGGAGCGAGGGCGGAGGGAGCGAGGGGCGAGGGAGCGAGGGGGGATGTGTGTGCGCGCACGCGCGCGCGCGCGCGTGTGTGTGTGTGTGTGTGTGTGTGTGTGTGTGTGTGCGTGCGTGCGTGCGTGCGTGCGTGCGTGCGTGCGAGCGTGCGTGCGTGCGTGCGTGCGTGCGTGCGTGCGTGCGTGCGTGCGTGCGTGCGTGCGTGCGTGCGTGCGTGCGTGCGTGCGTGCGTGCGTGCGTGCGTGCGTGCGTGCGTGCGTGCGTGCGTGCGTGCGTGCGTGCGTGCGTGCGTGCGTGCGTGCGTGCGTGCGTGCGTGCGTGCGTGCGTGCGTGCGTGCGTGCGTGCGTGCGTGCGTGCGTGCGTGCGTGCGTGCGTGCGTGCGTGCGTGCGTGCGCGCGCGTGTGTGGGTGTGTGTGTGTGTGTGTGTGTGTGTGTGTGTGTGTGTGTGTGTGTGTGTGTGTGTGTGTGTGTGTGTGTGTGTGTGTGTGTGTGTGTGTGTGTGTGTGTGTGTGTACGTGCGGGCGTGCGTGCGTGCGTGCGTGCGTGTGTGTGTGTGTGTGTGTGTGTACGTGCGGGCGTGCGTGCGTGCGTGCGTGCGTGCGTGCGTGCGTGCGTGCGTGCGTGCGTGCGTGCGTGCGTGTGTGCGTGCGTGCGACAACCAAATATGGTTCGAAAAATTTTCGGTAATTTGAAGACGCTACATGAAGCCTTTGTGACGCTACATGCCTTTCAAAGCCCCCTAATTTATGACATGCAGCTACCTTGGTTCCATTCATAAAAACAATGTCAAGATGTTTGCATGTGTGTCCGCCCCGTCTCAAAGCTCGGAGACACTCGAAACAGGTCCTGCCAGGTTTCTTGGAAAAGCGTGCATGCGTGCGTGCGTATGTGACAACCATATATGGGCCGGAAACTGTTCAGTAATATGAAAACGCTGGGCGCCACATAGGTGGTCTTTATTTATGACATGCAGCTGCCCTGCTTCTATCTCGAAGATAATGTCAAGATGTTGGCATCCACCCCGTGTCAAAGCTCGCCTACACTCGAAACAGGTCCTGACAGGTTCCGCGGGAAAATTGCAAACTTTAGGGATCTATCGTCAAGGGCCGTTGGCGCCGATGGACCACTTGAACTGCACTCTTGAAAAAAGAAGTCTCATCGAGGTCTCGGTTTCATTCCGAGATATAACGTCAAGATGTTCGCATGTGCGAGTATGTACGCAGTGCATCCAGCCAAGCACCCCCTGGACTTGACTAAAAACGAGCTCGAACAGGTTCCAAAGTTTTTGCTCCTAAAATATTGGGGTAAATATGTGGGCTTATTGTGGGATCGTTTGCCAGAACATGATCAGAAAGACAGTGAAGTGATGTCATATCTTCCATGCATGGAGCATTATAATATGCCGCAGATGAAAAATCACATCGATGGCCCCCCACCTCAACGTCGGGAGTGTAATAAATGCTGTGAAAATTCTCCACGTACGGGGTTCTTCGAACGTGTTTGAAACTGTTTTTCACGATTGGAAAAGAGAGGAAAAGTTTGTGTGTATTTGAGTAGGCGGGGGCTTACGGGGGAGCTTATAATTTTGTGGACCAAGCTCAGACTGCACTATTCCACTGCACCATCAACATCTCTCCAAAAAAGAACTTTGAAAGTGCGGGGCAAATGGATCTCTCGAGTATTAACAAAGTCGGCCGGATGGTGGAATTCCTCCCAACGAAGAAGCTGTCAGAACTCCCCGTTAAATCGGAACGACTAATCTCCGATATGAGGGCCGTACAAACTAAATTTGGGAAACGCTACATCGTGGACATCGCGGATGAGTTCTCCGTCAGCGTTGACGATGGCCAACGCTGCATGCAGTACATTGGTGGAAAATACAACAGTGTCGAGTTCCACTGTCTCTGAACATGGTGGACGGGAAAAAAATACGTTGCATCGTCGAACGGCACCATCGAGAGTATGCTGAAACTGGCGCGCAAACGGCTACATGCAGTTGTGGAAAATACAACAGGCTTCCATCGTCTCTGAGGCGGAAAAAAAAGATCAAATTCGTTGGGACACCATCGTTGAACTGTTCGCACCACGGTCATCTCGCAATTATTTTCGACGGTTTATGTGTTGACTATGTAAAAAAAAAAAAAATGCGCTAAAAATGTTTTATGGAAATCTAGGTGAAGGAGAAATTCAATGTGGTTTCGTCGGAGAATAAATGAAGAATACAAATGGTATATATTTCCATCGAAATGTTTTTTATTCATTGAAAAAACTCCCTCGCTCACGCTTCGTATACACTCAACCAGCTTTTCAGCGATTTTCCATTTGCATGGGCGCAGTTGTATTTCGTGTTGAAGGAATGATGGGGGCATTTGGATTTCGTAATTTTCGGCAGCTTCTGCAGCGATGGGCAGTCCAGAGTCTGCAAGTCGATGAACTTTGTTGCGGCATCCGTGAATCTTGATAGCCATGCGCATTTCTCGAATCCCTTCGCATAGATGGCGGGAGCTCCTTGCAAGATTCGTCGAATTGTCTTTCTAGCTGCTTCGTATGGTATGCCGCTGTGATCCCATCCTATTCCATGGAAGTTGCATTCCAACCACTTGTTTGTCATTTTGTAGTTGGCCGGTAGAGAGTCCCATGCAAATGGTGCGTCGAAGGCGAGCGTCAACGGTTCAGCATCCTTGTCGAGGAGTCTGACGATGGACATCTCCTTTAGGACAAATTTGTTGATGGGTCTCTTAAAGCCCTGTACATCGACGATAAGCTCCATGTTGAATGATGCGGTTGCGAATCATCGACATGATTTTATACCAATTTTTTAACCCCACCACTGATTGGATTGTACTCAACAATACGATCATGAAGGATCATGCAGTATGCCGAAGTTTGTGGTGGAATATTGTTTTTCAATTCAAATTCAAGACGCACGTCAACAGGGCCGGACTTGAGCGAATCGTTTTGCTTTGAACAGTCAATGACAACGAGGGGGGCTTTTTCTAAAAACTCCACCCTGCTCAGCCATTGTTCAGCCTCTTTGTTGTAATAGGTCTGCTGAAAGTTTGAATACATCTCGTAGAGTAGAGCATATTGATTTTGTTCCATGTTCAAATTCAAATTTCCATATGACTAACATTGCGAGTTGAGGTATAGTTTGACATCGTTCACGTTACAATGATCAAAGTGGCTCGCATTGTGTTGTTTCTTATTTTTCCGTGCTGTCTGCAGCGCGAGTATGACATATCGTGGCTTCTCCAGCTGATTCGAGGTTTTCACAGACCACACGTGCTCGGAGGTCGCAGGCAGCAACGGATATTCATACAGTTCCCATGTTCGGAAACTCATGGAGATTGGTGCGTCTTCGGCGAGAAACTTTAACAGTTCAATTTTTTGCTGATCCGAGACTGTCACATACGGTACGAGCCATTTTATTTTATGCAATACGAGTTTGTAGTCTTCGGTGGCCGTTTGTACAATGGCATTGTCGTCGGTCTTTGATCTCGTGAAAATCAACTCGTGCTTGGCATTTACGACAATTTTTCGATAACCTTCGGCAAAGCCGAGGAGCATGCTAAGCGGTAGACAGACATCAAAGTTTCCCGATACATCTACAATCTGCTTGGTCTCTTCGACATCGAGCCATCCAGTGTTCTCGAGCATAGAACTTTTGGCCGGTGAAAGAGATGAATATCCCTTCAATACACTCGTAATGCCGACATTATTATTACGATATATTTCTATGGCATTCAATTCATATCGCACTTCCTCAAACAAATGACAAATGGCATTGTTGACGAGACTTGTAGCAGTGGTTGGCGCCCCGTCGCGCTTGGATAAATTCCCACATATGTGTCGGGAACTCTTGCTTAGCAGGATGGAGAGGTCTTGATGTTGGATAGCAATACAAATTTCATCGCTGTTATTGAAGGTTGAAGATGCATATGGCTGATGCGCGTGAATCTCGCAATGGATGATGGACTCATCAAAGACCACGGGTGCCTGAATGTTTACAATTTCTTCTTCCATCTCACGCAACAGATGCACAGAGCACAGACTAAATAATTTTTTACACGCTTTCGCCCCGCACTTTGAGACCCAAATTACTCAAGAGTAGCACGTTTTGAGGTGTTAGCACTTTGGGCGCTGGCCGACGACTGATTGATTTTATCCATGGTCGTTTATTGTTATTGGAAGATCTGTTGAAAACAATACCCATCACGCCTTTATATGCAGGCGTATGGTGATTACTTCACCGCGGAAATTTACCAAATCACCGTCCTGATCCACTATGCGAAGCTGTATTGCATCAATCGTGCGGCTCGTGATTGGCAGATAAATTACGTGGGAGGGAACTTCAATGATCTTATAGCCCGGTGGCACAGATGGAAAGAATTCGTGAATTGTGTGTACTTTTTGTCCGTTAATATAGGCACCGGCGGTGATGTTGCACTCAACGCGTAGGGCGTTCACTTTGAGAATGGCCACTGGAAGATCGGATTCGTGTCTTTTATTGGCTTCCAATTTGCGTGCGGTGAAGCTTAGTAGATGTCCAATAGAATCTTTCGGTTCAAAATTTACCTCACAATCACACTCGATCTCACCGCGTAGCGTATTATTGTTGGGTTTAATGCTGATTTTAATGTTTTTACGTGAGAGCTCTGCTTGTACAAACGCCTCAATATCCTCTATTTCATAACTACCCGTTGGTATCGTCAACACCTCATCTCCCAGGTAAAGTTTATCGTGGTCAACGTCAATATTGGGAATAGAATTGAACGTTAACAATTCCACGAGACCGAGGGTATAATTTTTGTGTGGCGAGAGTTCGATGGGGGGAAAGTATTGCGCCTCGAGTATGGATGATGAGCCAGATATGGTCAACGTTAAGCTATCATCCATGGTGCTGGTAAATTGACAACTGAACTCTCCACGTCATTTCCCCCCCCCCCCCCCATATATAGTGTGTATTTGTCTTTGTGCTGCAATTGTCGACAAAGAAACTTGAGACACAAATGTCCACATTCAATCGTATCATATTCTTGATATCTAGTATAATTATAATTAACGCTACCAACACGAAAATATTTCGTCAGTTCGGGTGGTGGTGGAAGATTGCCGACACTATCAAAGTATACGACTTTCCATCCGGTCTTTTTGTGGGCGACCCAGTGTGTTCCAGGACCGACATTTTCATCCAAATTCACAATCGTTGCTTCACATTTGAGGGGTCCACTCGCTGGCAATGTATCGCGCATGTAAACTCCACGAAAGTGCGGAATTTTTAGGATTTTCGCATATTTGAGTAGGTCGCGGTCGGTGAGGGGTCGGCGTGGTAGCGTAACTTCTAGTTTTTTGCCTTAATAGGAAGGCCCAATCCCTGCTTATATGGTTTCAGATGTAGACCCCGACCTAATGCAATCGCTTCAATTGTCCGATTATGGAGCTTACTTTCATCCAATTCACGTTTAGCTGCTTGAGCAGCATTTACCGCTTTAGATATACTAGCCGCACCACCTGACAAAGCACCCGCAGCGCTTAGACCCGCGAAAATGGGTACGAGGAACGGCAATAAACCACCCATTTTTTGGGGTACAGGTAGAACCCGAGGTGTGCGTA
Organism: Ophion costatus; assembly: GCA_951751655.1. Lineage (NCBI taxonomy): Eukaryota > Metazoa > Arthropoda > Insecta > Hymenoptera > Ichneumonidae > Ophion > Ophion costatus. The sequence continues at coordinate 13,104,121 of OX632357.1, read as the reverse complement.
CTTTACCACCTTGCATCTTTACAGCTGCACGAGCACCCTTTAGAGCTGATGTAATAATCTTATGCGGATCATTGCTTTGAATCGTTGTCTTCTTTGCAGCACCAATTATCTTTTTCAAACAAACACCACGCCCGCGAGCCTTTATCCCCATACCAAATTTTCTCTTTGTCTTCATAATATTAGCCACACCCCAAGCACTGGCTTTTTCACCGATACTAGCGTCTCGCGTGGTAACACGTTGCCAAGCCTCTTCAGTCAACACTTTATCCGCCAAATGTCTCACTTCAAGATTATCCGGATTTTTCGAATACGCAATATCGTGTTGTTTGCAAGCCGTATCCAATGGATTAATGCCGGGATCACCACGAGCGAGGCGCTTGGCTAACTTTGTGCCTGGTCCACAATACTGATACCCCGGCAGATGTAACTCAACAGGGAGTTTGTTGATTAGGCGATTGACCAAACCCTTACCACTTTTGCGATGCACGATCATGTCTAAAGACTATATGCGACTGACGGATAATCCCTATAAGAATGCTATTTATATGATTTCGCCGTTAGTCGTGTGTGAGATGACGTCCAGGAAGCAACCTATTGGAGGTGGACTTCCCGTGATAAATTTCGATGAGTTTGTCGCAGACGGTGGGAGGAAAGAAAAACGTCATGGGAATTTATTGCCGGGTAGCATACGTGCACTGTTTTGCGGTCCATCGAATTGCGGGAAAATCAATGCCCTGCTCACTCTCATCATCCATCCGAATGGCTTGAGATTTGAGAACATTTACTTGTATTCCAAATCGCTGCGGCAGCCAAAGTATAAGTTGCTCAAAGGATTACTCGAACCTGTGAGTGGAGTAGCGTATCATCCATTCGAGGCGCATGAACAAGTGATAGCGCCAAGTGATGCGCGATCCAACTCTATATTCATCTTCGATGATATAGCATGCGACAAGCAGGATAATGTTAGAGCCTTCTTTTCCATGGGAAGACACGAGATTGTTGACAGTTTTTATCTTTTCAGACGTACACTCTTATCCCTAAACATCTCGTGAGGGATAATGCAAATTTCGTGGTGCTTTTCAAACAGGATGGATATGAATCTCAAACACGTGTACAACGATCACGTTAATACGGATATGACTTATACGTGCTTTGAAAATATGTGCATTAAATGCTGGAATTCCGACAAGTATGCATTTATCACGATTGACAAGGATAGCGGTATTAATGACGGTCGATATAGACAAGGTTTTGATTATTTTCTAAGCATTGATAAATAACTCATCACGGGTGGTTGAAGAGACAGTATTGTGCACGCCTTGGCGGTGACAACATGAAGAGCGAACAATTATTGCGTGAAAAGGATGTTTTGCACGAACTTGCCAAGGCGAGCGATGCAATCAGACGAAAGCATCGGCTGATGAAATGTGGAAAAGATAGCGATGAGCGGAGAATGCAAGATGCATTTAAACCTATCGTGGGGCCATTGGAGAAATTGGTGTCGCATAAAAACAGCGAGGTGGTGGCGGTGAAGGAGGAAATTAAGGATGAAAAAGTGAGTGATAATGCTGAACAAGATGTGTTAAATAGTGTGAAACACCAAAATGCGACACAAGATTCCTTCAAGAGTGAAACTCAAGATTCGTTCAAATTGATATATGAGGATGATGATGACTCGCAAAATAACGATGAGCTGATCAGCGAATATCTCCTGCTATTGCAAACAAATAGAAAGACAAGCTTGGATGTAATATATGGCGTGCGGAATCTCGCAAACAACAAATTAATGCTTGGCAATTCTCCGATAATTTTCGACCTTCAACATATTCGGGTGGGAGATGAGAGTTATGCGAAATCTGTTGGATTAACGGAGCTGCTGTTTAAAAAAGTACGCAATGTTGAAGTACTCACACCGGACGATTTGAAAAACTATGAAAAGATTGTCATCTCGACGAATGCGCACAAAAAATTTTACAAGCCTAGTGAGGCAATACGACGTAACACCAGACACAAATTCAACACATATATCGCAAATATAGTCGATCATCATGTGGGACACGGTATACCAAAGTATAAGCTAGCAAGAAAAGACGCCCAATTGGACTATGTATATTGGGACAATCCCAATGAGCTGGTAGGCCGTCTTCGTCTACTTCTGGCATCACAGGTAGCCGGAAATTCAGCCCATGCGAATGAAATTATATCGATTATCGAGCAATTGCGTGAAGCTGAAATCATTTATTAACTCCTCGACATCGGGGAATTTACGCATTATCAACATGAGTGTCGATGTGTTTGGACGCCAATTGCGTCAGAGTGTCCTCAGTAAGCAAGGTCCTCCAGGCCGACGTGGGATTGAGTTTAGAACTACCGCAGACGGTCATTATGATGTGGGGCAGAAACGATTATGTAACATTACTAATCCGGAGGGGGAAGACGACGCCATCACTCTAAGTGCTTTACACAAAAGATCCCGAACTATCATTAAGAACATTCGCAAAGAAATGAATGAGAGTAGCCAGTTGCTGGTTAATGGACTTGAAGCTACGATAAGAGACATTGCAAAGACTCTCGAAGCCGATGTCAAAACTCTGCAAGACTTGGCGATTCGCAATTCAAGCGTCATTGCTGAATTGGACGCACGACTGAGTGGACTGGAAAATGAACGAAAAAAGGGGCGCTCTCGTGCTAGAGCTACATAAGCCTGCTCGACGAAACTATCCGCGTCGACATGTGGACATCCGTGGTTTGGACGAGACCTGGCAAGCTGATCTCGTCGATATGTCATCATCCGCGCGGAAAAACTCCAAACGTAAATTTCTCCTCACCTTCATCGATACCTTCTCAAAATTCGCCTGGGCCGTGCCAATGCTGAGCAAGAGTGGTACGGATGCAGCCGCCGCAATGAAGTCGATACTCCTTAAGGGACGCATACCGCAGAACTTACACGTTGATCGGGGAAAAGAATTTCACAATTGTGACTTTAAGGCCTTCATGAAGCAGACAATATTCACATGTATTCAACACATATAGCAACTTGAAGGCATCCATTTGTGAGCGTTTCAATCGTACATTGAAGAATAAGATGTGGATGCAATTTAGTCTTCGTGGTAGCTATAAGTGGATCGATATTCGTGATAATCTAGTAGCCGAATATAATGATTCTGTACATCGCACCATTAAGATGAAACCGAGAAATGTCAATGCGGAAAATAAGAGGCAACTGCAGCAGATTTTCAATAAGCCACCAGTGAAAAGACAATCGAAATTCGCCGTTGGTGATAAAGTGAGAATCAGCAAATTTAAGACTCTCTTCGAAAAGGGTTACACACCAAACTGGACAACGGAAATATTTACCATATGTCGTGTGAAAAGAACGCATCCGGTGACGTACCACTTGAAGGACTATAAAGATGAACCGATCGCCGGTGGCTTCTACGAACAAGAGCTTCTTAGTGTCAAGCACCCCGATATCTATCTCATTGAGGCAGTATTGAAGTAGCGCGGTAATCGAATGTTTGTAAAATGGCTAGGGTTCGACAATAGCCACAATAGTTGGATAAGTAAATCCGATTTGTAGCCGATAATAAAGAAAATGGAAAATATGTTTTACGACTCTTGACCGAAACTGCTACTCGTCTCCGCATGTATCCCCCAAGGCCTCCGACCGACTCCACAGCAGGCTTGACTTTTTCCCCCGCGTCGATAATCCCTTTTTCGTGGAACGCAGGAACGAGGAGATGGATAGAGTGAATAAACACATGGGATTATAAAAAGTCCGTTTCTTTATTTACAGAAAATAATAAATTCATCCATGCACAATTAAAAATATACATCAACAAACATAACTAACAAGTTTTACATCGAGTGAACAAAATATATACATCATTTTCACGAGCTTTATACATCAATATTCACAAAAATATAGACAACTTTACAAAAATAAAATCAATGTTGTATAAAAAAAAATTTTACCTAATTTTTTACAATGGTATTCTATAATGCCCCCATGGCAGGGTATCAGAGGTCCCAGGTATGATATACCCAGGGGCGGATTTGATCCGTTGGTCGCCCTAGGCATATGAAACATTGCCGCCCCCTACTCGCTGTAAAGCACGAAAAATTCAATGAAGTATAGAAATAAAATTAACATAAAAAACAACGAGTCAGTAAATGATAAAATTATATCAATCAGTATTTCGCAGATACTATACAATGAATCGTTATTCACAAATTGTCTTTTGTCTGGCTTTCTGAGCAGCGAATTTTTTTATCAAATCATCACAATACAAAGACCGTAGCAACTGTGATTTGATGCAGAGGATAGCCAGAGCATTCAACCTGTCCTCGTTCATTTTCGAGCGCAAATAATTTTTCTTTTTTGTGATTGTGTACCTACTCATCAGGGCCGCTTGTTTTAGTATAATTTTTACTGAATATCGCCTACGCGAAGGAGCGAGAGGCGAAACGCGCGATTACTAAAAAAAAAATCCCAAGTTTTGCCGCCCCCTAAATTTTGCCGCCCTAGGCCCGGGCCTACTCGGCCTATCGGTAAATCCGCCCCTGGATATACCGCTTATCATCATGAGGGCTTAGAGTAATTTTAGTCTCGCGAATTGTGTAGACCTTGTGCAACTTTGATCGAATGCACGTTTGACTACGGCTCATTTCAACTTCTTCCTTCAAGCATCGAGCATAATAGTTGAATGTGATTGTCCTAGCCATAACACTGCTCTTGACACCTTTAACTTTTTTCGTCTCTTTCTTACCCGCCACACGTGTCGCGTACATTTTCGATCGTAGTCCGATGAACTCGGTCATAATTGCTCCATTACTTTCGTCCTTCATGAGACCGGGTACCTTCTTGTTGACAAGCGGCATACCATACCGATTGTCCGCTGAATAATCGCTTGTATCAAATTTTACAATGTCGCGCTTCATGACCGCATAAATATCGTCGCTCTCAATGTCATATATGAGACTATCTGTATCGGTATACATGACTTTACATCTATCTCGATACAGAGGTACCATATACTCGTGATGAAACCCATACAAGCACGTTTTGGATATGTCGAGTATGCACATACCCACATATATCGGCTTGTTGAATTTCACCTCGTGATTGCGCAATTCCACGGTAATGAGGTTTTCCGAAAAAACACTTCGGCTGTGGAAGTTTGGCTTCGCAATCATTGCCTCTGCGCCATGCCTGCCCTCCTATTTTGTTAACAGCGTTACATCCACATGATTGCGCACATTCTCCATCGTTTTGCTAAGCACCGCATTATTCATTAATTTGAATAAATTCTTCTCGAAATCGTTTTTGGCGAGAGTTCGAAACTGGGTGTTTAACTCGATATACGAACGCAGCCATGGGGATTGTGTAAACTGTAGGACTCTATGGATTTTCACGAGGCAAAGTCCGTGGCGTAAGCACTGTTGTAAATTCCGGTGGTGAATGATGTAGCGCTTTTTATCGCAGACGGTTGCTAACAGCTTTTTTCCCCGCTTACCCGGCGGTTTTTCATGTATTGGACAAAACGGCAGGTCTTTGTGCGCATCATGCAGAGATGGCGGATATTCCAAGTCGAGTTCAAGGATGTAGCCAATAGCGGAGTCTAGCGCGATGCATGATGGATCAAAATTCGACACGTCGTTGACCCATCGAAAATCTGCAGATGGCAAGGGTTGGCACATTGCCCACCCATACAGATTGTTGCCATCAAAATACATCAAGTATGACGATGCTTCCGATGGAGCAAACGACTCCATGTACTTGTTATTAGCGTGTGCATATCGGTTCGAGCATTGACTCACACCACCGCGTATACCCCGCTCAACGAATAAAACCATGTCGATGTCAGTTAGTAATTCAAACTTGACATTCGAGTGTTTTAGCATTGCATCCCCGGTATATCCGGGCAATGCATAGCAATACGCAGGATCTAGGCCATAGCTCTCAACGCATGTACTTCGAAAGTTTTCGAAAATATCGGCTAATAACAAGACATCTGTCTTCAGGTACAAATCGCTATAGTCGCCGAGCGTTCGAATGGAGAACCGCTCCCAAAATTTCTCAGCATGTCCATACTCGCTCTCCGATACTGTAGCATCTGTCAGGGAACTGTAAAATGCGTGACGTGGTGGAAGGCAAGTGTCGTCTAGCTTGGTCACGTCGTCAATATATTCATAAGGGAAGACCCCTTCGAACGCCGTGGCTACTTCCTTGATGATAAAATATGTATCATAGCCGGATAGATTGTGGAAAACTATGGGAATGAAAAATGACTGCTTATAATTGAGGTTGCAGTTGGAATGGGCAGGGCCTCTATAGCGTCCAGTCAGATGGCAATTATCTCGAACGCAAACATCTTCTTGCGCAAATGGTTTCGCACATATGTGACATTGAGTCGCTGCTCGAAAACTTGCCCACTCACTCGGTGTTAAATATATCAGTGGCACGTTGTCGCAGAAAATTTTGTTTTAACCGCAGTGCTAGGGTTTTTAATTCTTCGACAAACCATAATATGCAATCAGCACTGCGGCGTGAGTGATACGAAGATAATGAATCATCATATGAACAACACACGTAATATCTAATACTAAACACTTCATGGTGTTGATACATATCTTTCGCTAGGATCTCCCCATCGGTCTTTACCAACACACACTCCAAATCAGCATAGACAATGAAAGGATGTCGCTCGTTCCGCCTAAAGTTGCTGAACTGTAGCCACTTATTGGTGTCGTTTGGTAGTCGAATTGCACAGTCGTTTATCGCCCCACAATCGACCCCGTGCGATTGCAATTTTTCCTCGGAACCAAAGTAATGCAAACACCTGCAAAACAAACAAGATTTTTTTCCCCAATTTTCTCCTTTAGTAGATATATAATTTTGTATTAATAATGCTAAATTTACACACCGATCGCATATATATTTTTTATGCTCCCTCTTGCTCAGTTGCGCCCTCACGAGTCTCGACAGGTTCTTGATCCATACGACATGCCCCACATTGTCGTCCTCAGTATCTTGCATGTACAGCAAATTGATGTGCTTCTCCTTCTTCTGTTGAGTCACGCGTATTGGAACAATGTCCTTTTTCGTGGTGGTGGTATATACGTTGATGGATATATTGTTTTGGAGCTCGAATTTTTTAATTTGATGTATCGTCACGGGGAAATCGATATCCTTCAGATTTAGTACTGTCGATTAATGGGGGCAAGAAGACGGGCGGGCACTGTCTCGTTCGGCTGGGTGTAGAGCAGCGACAACTGCCCATGCGAAACATGCATTATCACGCGATTTGACGTTAACCACAGCCCTCTTCAACATTATTTCCCGTGGCAATGATATGGAGCATCCAGCACGCATCGGATTATACTTATTGACATTTATCGTGAGGTTAAGTATTTTCTGCAGAGCCCAGCCACTATCACGTTCTTGAAATTCGTCGAGTAAGGTTAAAGTGCGCTCCGTAACATGCCGTTCATACCACTCGCTCAAATCACTTGCGCTGAATAGTTCACAGTTTCGCGTGTTGACACTTTTATGGGCATGTTTGTCACCGCTCGCGAATTCACCATTGAACACTGTATTAACTTTAATGCTGTTGTGCTTGTTGATAATATTTCGCACATGTTGAAGCACTAGGGCGCGAGCATCGTTAAGAAAGTGTTTCGGCTCGATGTGGCTGCGATTGATGACGGAACCGGTCAATATCCGACTCTTGAAGGACGTGTCAATCTCGCGCCAGATTAACCCGCGATCAGCATGTCCTGCGCCCGTGTGTATGAAGCGACTCCGCACAGAATTCCTCAATCCTTCGAGACGCGCTATTTGGGCTATTAGCGACTGTTGATGTCCAATTAATAATCGACGGGCGATTAATCCGACTCTGCGTTTCCAGCCCGTCAATGAGCTCGACACATCGCTGCTCCCACGCAGCAAAATCTTCGAACGACCGTAAGAGCACAGCTTGATCAAGCAAGATTTGTTCCATGTTGACGAGTACGAAAAACTTCCACGATGTGAACCGACTGACTGCTTCATGCAAAGTGTGGCCAGTTTTAAGCGAAGCGGATCATTAAAAAAGCTCTCCCTTCGGGGGGAAAAAAAATCAGTCCCGTCTCTCGGGAAAAAAACACCAGTTTTCCGATAACGCGTCGGTGTAGATTGCTCGAGGAACATGAGACAAAAAGAGGAAGTCGGGTTGCATTGGGTCAAAAGATTCCAAGAGTGCAGCTGCAGCTCAAGTGGTCCATCGGCGCCAACGGCCCTTGACGATAGATGCCTAAAGTTTGCAGTTTCCCCCGAGGAACCTGTCAGGCCCTGTTTCGAGTGTCGGCGAGCTTTGACACGGGGTGGATGCCAACATCTTGACATTATCTTCGAGATAGAAGCAGGGCAGCTGCATGTCATAAATAAAGACCACCCATGTGGCGCCCAGCGTTTTCATATTACCGAAAATTTTCCGGCCCATCTATGGTTGTCACACACGCACGCACGCATGCACGCTTTTCCAAGAAACCTGTCAGGACCTGTTTCGAGTGTCGGCGAGCTTTGAGACGGGGCGGACACACATGCAAACATCTTGACATTGTCTTTCGGAATGGAACCAAGGCAGCTGCATGTCATAAATTAGGGGGCTTTGAAAGGCCGCCCCTTCATGTAGCTTCTTCAAATTGCCGAAAATTTTCCGAACCATATATGGTTGTCGCACGCACCACGCACGCACGATCCCCCCCCCCCCCCTCGCTCCCTCCCGCCACACTCCCTCACCCTCGCTCCCTCCCCCCAAAAAGTGCGTTAGAACCGCTCCAGCCCTACTACTGATGTGGCGTGTATAATTTTAAACCTTTCGGGTGCCTTCGATTAATCACAAATATTGTGTGCGAGAGCGTACATTATAACGGATCTTAAGGGGTTACCCCCACTTGCGATTTTGAAAAAATCGATTTTTTTATTGCATTTTTTTTAAGTATAAGTATCTGAGAATGTGTCCTGAAAATTTCAAGTCGATCCGAACAAAATTTACTGAGATATGAGCGTTGAAAGAGAAGAATCCGTGAATTGAAGAACTGAAATTGAAACTTTAAACGCGTTTTTCTCAAAATGGCATTTCTGAAGTCGGTGACCAAGATTACTCGAACACTAATAAACCGATCTTCTTGAAATTTTGCAGGCTTATTTAATAAATAAAAATGTAGTCTTTAATCGTTCGATTTTTTTTTTCGAAAAAAAATGGCCGTTTTATAGCCAAAAAACGGCCGTTTTTTCGTTAACATCGAACCATTAACTTTGACTGTACGCCATTTTGTGAAAAATGAATATTTTTTAAAATCCTTCGATTAAAGACTAGTGTATACTTATATTTGACTAAATCCATCCGCTTTTTTTCAGATGATCCACTTCGCCGCAATGTTGGTCACCGCAAACCGTGTATATAAAAACATTATTTCATTGACGGCCATTTGCCACTAAACAATGTAATATTTTTCAATGGAAAAATTACTGAAAGTTCTTCAAGATGTGTTCTTTAAGATGGTATATTGATCGATTAAAAAAGTTTTGTAGTTTTCTTTTAAAAAATTCATGAAAAAGGCCTTTTTTGCGCTACAAGTGGGGGTAACGCCTTAATTGAGCTTGTTTACATCAAGCGTATTCAGCGGTGGCCTTGTCGATTAATCGCTGTAAACTTAACATACAATTCCTCGCTCACGATAATAACTGTTACGTCTTTATCACTTTCGACGCCCTTATTATTTAATTTTACCATTTTTAATATAACAAGACCTTTAACAGCCCCACGTTGGGCGCCAAATGAGACAGGCTTTTCCTTCTTTTTTTTTTAAGCTATCGCCTGGCGCCGCCCGGGTCCGTGGCTGCCAGCGCTCTGATTTACAATATTACTTTAACGCTGGACGCCAACTTGTTTTAAGAAAACAAGTAAATCCTTCAATTAATTACTTATTGGGCGTGGCTAGCCAGGATAGACCGTGGTTCCAGTTAAAGTGACCCTTTCGATAATGACAATTACACTTGAACCCACAAAATCATATTTGGTAGTACTCACGGGAATGATTCAAGCCTTTATTCCTTCCACCAACTCCACCGACATCCACACTATGTATTTCGCAGTTACAGGTTCTGTTACTATCTATTTAATATTAATTTTAGGCTACGTTAGCGCGACTCTTTAGCGGTAGACCTTGCCCCACCACTTTACAATCGTCCCGCTCGTGGTCCGGGGCAACAGTGATTTTCCGTTTAGATTTAGTGGCCCGCTCAACCCGATACCTCTCCTCACATTTTTTCTAGAGCGTCGAGTGGACACGTACGCCTTAATTCTGTACCGCCTATTTGCGCTTAAGGAGCCGGCTTACACGTGGACATCAAGGCAAATTAAACTGCAAAATAATTTTGCTGTCACAATAATGAGCAAATTTGCATCGCATGAATTCGAGCTTATCCACAATTTTATCTATCTATAACGTACGAAATCGGACCATTCACGTGCAACGCGTCTATCTGTGATACCAGCGTTGACACTTCGAGTAAATCTGAAAGAAAATCGTAGACGTCCACGGCGAATTCTCCGATGGAAAGAATTACAGAGATGTGTCATGGTGGTATATCTGTAAATGAACATATATAATTTCTTATTAAATAAATACACTAATAAATATAATGTCGCTTTATTCTAGATCGCTGTGAATCAGTGGGAAAACACATACAGAATCCGAGTTGTATAAAATAGCGAAGCCTTTTCTGTCAATTTGTTCTATTTTCCACGTTTGTAATTCGGAGAGCGCTTGTGCTTGAAAATTGCCCATATCGCGAGAATCGCACGGATAACTAGCAATTGGAGCAGTACCGATGAACTTACGGCCAACAATAACAGGGATTTCATCACGAAAACCTATATGTTCTATTAGAACGGCACTTTTATCCGACAAATAACAACAATTTTTAGGTTTCTTGGCAGTTAGTGAGAAGTCTGGAAATCGAATCTCGTGAGGTGCATCAGTGTATCCTTCCAAATCTAAAAATTCACTATCCAATCAATTTTTTCTCTTTACCAAACGAAAACCACTGTTTGTTGTTTGGGAGGAGGGCTCAAGTTGAATCGACCGCTCAGTTATTCGTTTCATCACCTGAGCCAGAGGTTGCGCGCCGCCGTTAACGAATGATTTGATTTTTTTAAGAAAATTTGCAAAAGGGAAGCAGCTGAAAGCATTAAGCGGTCCATAATTCAAAACATCCGAGGAAATATGAATTAAATTATGAATGTTGAAGGTCAACATTTCATCGCCGTACAAAAGTTTCATATTCTCCACAAAGTAGATCATAAGATCTCGAGCGTACATGTCGTTACGAATACACTCTCTCGGGTCACAAAGAATCCTGACAGCACAATTCAGAGCGTTAAAGTGAATCATTTGAGGTTCAGTCCCAAAAAATTGGAGTACCACTGGACCAAGATATAGAAAGATAATCTCAGTTCAGTGGCCTTCCATCGAGGAAGTTCGTCCAACGAACGAGGTTCTCTCGAGAATTCCAACGGGATAGATTTAGCAAAACTGCAATAAAAATGATTGGATGTTACTATTTTCGCCAATGCCGCTTTCGATTTTCCCATACCGTTAATCCAAAATAAAAGGAGTTTCTTCATTAGCCCCAGGCACAAAAGATGCATACAGTCGAGGGGAAATTGTTTGACCATATCAATCTCAATGACTTCGAAGGGAGACAGGACATCATCGGATGACACTGGTAATCCTTCTCTGAAAGTCTCGTTGGACCTCAAAGTTGGATGCGTATCAGGAAAAGATTCGCCGGCCATTCGATGTTGCACCAATTTGTGTGCACTTCGCACATTGACTATTGTGGGCCGGGAAGCACGAAAGAAAATTTCATGCAGGCGTGTCTGCAAGCACTGCATTCAATCGTGGAAAGTACCGCCGGTTATTGCAGACAAATCCTTCTTCATGTAAATGTATGTACTCGAAAAGAAAGGGTTGCAAGAATTCAGCAGCAGAAGAAGGCTTTCCACTCCCATGAAATGCTCCTATCATATTATCCAAATCTGCATCCATAAGAGTATATTATCCAAATCTGCGTCCATAAGAGGACGTACTCTACGCCTTTGTTGCCGTTTCGAAAGTTGAAAAAAAGGCGTTTGTGGTGGCCTTATCTTTATTTATAAATTCAATTGAATTTACGTATCATATACGTGGTTGTTCCACCTGAACCAGCCCCCTGACACTCCTATGATTTCCTGTAGGGAACCTCTCTTCGTTCTATGCGCCGTAAGTTAGTTCGCACTGCGCCGCGCTGGCATGCTTCCGCGCCCCTACTCCCTTGCCCGAACCCCCCGCCGGCCCCGAAGGCCATGCCAGGTTAACCGGCTGATGCGGCTGATGGATCTGATACTACATCCTACATTCGTAAAATACGTAAAAATTACGCGAGTCTTGTCTCGCGTGCGTGGACAAGACAATTAATTATCAAATGGGAAAGAAGATAGCTAAACATTGTCAAACGTAAACTACTGTAACACGATCACCTTTGAAGCTGTGCTTCAAGTAAAATATATTTTTGGTAATATTCGATCCCGTTGTGTACATTAAATCTGCTACCTGTCCTACCTTTATAATAAAATATAGATATAATTGCGGAGAAATAATTTGACAATATTTATTTTATAACAAATAACTAAAAAATAGTCGAACATATACATGTAAATTTATCAAATATGTACAGAATGTCTAGCCTGTTGTATATTTATTAGACTCATCATTAAGACAACAGGGTAAACATTTTGTACATATTCACTACACTTATAGGTATATATTCAATTATTATTTAGTTATTTGTTATGAAATAAAATATGCCAAAAGCGTGGCGCAAACGCAGCACGGACGGCGCGGAGTACTGTCAGCGCCACGTAGCGGCTGGCGTCATCGAGAGCGAGCTGAGTGCCAGGGGGCTGACCTGAACGAAGAAATAAACGAAAAATGCCGGAAATCGTTGACGCGACGTAACCTAAAAAAATAAGTACACAGCATGACACATTTGTATAAAAGGAGAATTTTTTAACATTAAAAAATACAGTACATATATACTCACGAACCTGCAGACATATTTAACAATCAACGCACTACATTTTTCGATTATATATCCTGCTTTTACAAAATAAATTTTGGCACACACGGAGTATAAACAATAGGTCGCCACTTGTCTGAAGTGATTTGTTAAGTGTCACCTTTTCGATGACATTTGGATTACGCTATTGGATGGCAACTTCTAGACAACGTATTGCCAACCTCCAAAACACCAACATTAAGAATGCGCCAAAAGATATCCTTTGGACAACTTCTTAACAGATACATTAGTTAGCAATAAGTTGACAACTTTTCGATGTATTTAAATAGTCATCTTTTGGACTGCACAATATGATATCATTTTGTTAACTATTTTGATTAGCCGTTTTGATGACCTGCAAAAGCCACCTTTAAGGCAACCATAAATTGATATCAAGTGACAAGTGACTTCTAGTTATCTTTTAGTCATATACAAAAGGCAACCTAAAAACGATAACTTATAGGTATCATTTTGACATCGGTGCTACCCCGCGTATCCGAAACGGAAGACTGCGATTGGTCGCGATAACATACGACATTTTTGCAATACATGGCGTTTGTTATCAAGTCTTTGTGGCGGTCCTGCTAGTTCCACCATCTCACCGCTACGCGGCTACATATCGTTCCAGCGTTTCTCACAAGCGGTCGCAGGGGCATGCGTTCCAATATATACAACCGTCTTTCCCCTAGATCCTAACACCCAGCGCGTCTAGGACAGGGTGCAGTGACACAGCCCTACTGATGAGTCTGTCACTGTACCCGAGACGAAACGCACAATTATTTTCCTGCCTCTTCCTACCTTACCGACATTACACACCTGGACAAGCCGCGGACAAACAACTACGGGAGTAGAGAGCCACACAGACCGAATCTCTACATCTTTTTCCGCTGCTCTTCGTCCTATGTCATGGATCGGAATTTTCTTTTTGATTTTCCGAAAGAGCGGGAAACTACCAAACGATTTAAATGGACTACCAAACGCTACCAAACGACCACCAAACGATTCGTAAAAAAAAAGTTCGATTAGTCAAAGTGGTGGGGCCAACTTACTGCCCAATTTTTGGTTATCGATTTTTCGAAAAACGGAGAACTACCAAACGATTTAAATGGACTACCAAACGCTACCAAATGATCACCAAACGATTCGTAAAAAAAAAGTTCGATTAGTCAAAGTGGGGGGGGGGGGTAACTTTGACGAGCTGAAAGTGACAGTCGAATCGGTAACTTTTCCTTTGTTTACATGTCTCCTTTTCACCGCCGAGACCAGCCCCCTGGCACTGCTGGGTCTAGCGTGTCCCCGTTATTGTCGCCACGTAAACTAACCCACCATACGGCGCTAGTAGTCACCCGCATGACCCCCACTTCAGTCGCGCAGCGTCTGCATAATTTGCATTTGACGCGAGAAATGTGATTTTTCCTTGCTGGATTGATAATCTGACGTGCAGCTAAGCACCACGCACGCAGGCATTCTCAAATATGAGCACAAAAACCACAAAAATTGTTTTTATTTTATCGCTACACTAAGATTGTTTATTATTTTATCACTTTGTAATACCACACTACGATTTTTTTTCGAGAACAATGACAGATCGAGAAAAAGAAAAGAAATATTCACTTGGTTCACGCAACGAAAAAGATGACGAAATAATACGGAGAGGTGCTTTGCGGAGTGGGGGTCATGCGGGTGACTACTAGCGCCGCATGGTGGGTTAGTTACGAGGCGACAATAACGGGGACACGTTACTGTTAAGAGAATTTATCCCAGTGTCAGCCCCCTGGCCGAGACTGACCTCATAAACGTTTAAATTAAATAAAAATAAATTAATTAATAAGTTTAAATAAATAAATATTTATATATTTATTTAAACAATAAATTTAAATATTTATATTCAATAATAATAAATTAACAAGTTTAAATTAAATAAAATGTTAAATAAAAAAAATAGAAAAGTCAAAGTCAGGTCGCTAACTTACCAGTAATTTATAACACTCATTTTCCAACCAAAGACTCATTTAACAAACATTTTAATTATTTCCACAATCAACCACAAACGACACAAACGATAAACGCAAAAAAATGCAGGAATCCAAAATCGAATCGCTAAGTTCACGTATAACTTACCGGTCATTTTTAACTCTCATTTTTCAACTAAAGACCAATCTCACAAACGTTTTAATTGTTCTCACAATCAACCACAAACGACTCACAATCGGTAGAAAAAAAAATCGTAAAGTCAAAGTCAAGTCGCTAACTTACCAGTAATTTTTAACGCTCATTTTCCAACTAAAGACTTATCTCACAAACATTTTAATTGTTACCACAATCAACCACAAACGACTCACAAACGATTAAGCCAAAAAAAATGCAAGAATCCAAAGTCGAATCGCCAATTCACGTAGCTCGAAGAATTGTGTACTTTGATTGGGTGTTGCCCACCGATCGTCGCCGCGCAGCCTACTGGCGGAAATATAGACAACATTTTCTGCGGCAAATAGTACCACGGGACCTGTGCTTCCACTTGATATATGTTCTCTGGTGAAAGTGATCGGACGCGGTTTTACCCTTACGTCTGAATTCGTCTGAATTCGTTGCACAGACTGAGCGTGAGAGTTTACTGTTTCAAACGACTTTATGTGTCGATTTAAACATTTCCACGTGAGAATTTGAAAAGAAAAACCTGTTGCGAAAGCGAGGAAAAAGGTAAGCTTTTTTGAAAATATTTTTAATTGTAATCGGTGTCGCCCAACGTTAGAGTACTCACTGATTTAATACTGTTGTGAACTTACGGCGAAGTTTTCAAACTTACCTACACAAATTTTCCGAATGACAATGTTTAACCATGATTAATATTCTGGCTGGAAGCTTCAACCCCTGTACAGTGGCTCATTCCATCATGGGTGGCAAAATAAATATTATCAATGCGTTCGTCTAGCTTCATCATAAACTGCAAATTGTTATTTCATATTTCGTCATTAAATTTCAGTGTGTGCAATATGGTAAAGGTTTGCGCAGTACCAGGCTGTCAGACAGGGCGTTACAAAGACCGAACTGATCGTCATGCATTAGGAATGCGCCAACTTGCTGTCTTTCGCACTCCGAAGGTGAATATATTTTGGAGACAAATTAAAATGAATTGTGAAACTTATTGGCTGATGAAGCATCTGAAAGTACATACTCTTTTAAATTTAATTCGAATTAATAGTGCAATAACAGACTCGATGTGTGGAAGCGAGCACTTGGCTGCGACCTGGATGTAAAAAAATTCATTTGTGAGCTCCATTTCGACGAGGAGTACATTAAAAAATATGACAAGACTGTGTTACCTAATGGAAAAGTTCATAAGATCCCTCGAATCATATGGCATCTGACACATGATGCAATACCGAAACCTCGATCTCAGATTTGTGCGGTAAGCATTTAAAGTTTTTCTGAGAATTATTATTGCTTCAAGAAGCAACAGAAGGTATTATTGCAATTATGGATATGTTTAATCTACATTGAAAAAGCCTTCCCTTATAATATTTTGTGCAAAATAAATTATTCTACTACTTTAGAACATTGGCTTTGCTAACGAAGCAGTACTAGATAATACTCAAGTCAGCACTACGGAGAGAGCATCTCATCATGGACATAATGTAAGCGACAACACAGTTTTATCAGCATCTCCCTCGACCCTATCAATGGAGCGTGCATCGACAAATAGTCCAGTGGGTATGATCGTCTACACAATGGACATGCTTCGAGTCGAGTTGAATACAGCACTATTGCCGGAGTCATGGGCGTGGACTCGACAAACGTCGAAAACAATATTCACTCTTCTTGATCCGTCGAGTCTTAGCCCGAAACTTTATTTAGAGGTTGCTTCTGATCTTGCGCTTCAGGTAGTTTTCTGATTGTATGACACGAAGCCCTGCTGACCATCATCGGTGTCAATGACAAATTGTTGATACAAATTCTTCTCGGCCTTGCAGCTTCGGACGAAAACGGGTGTTATCATTCCGCTGAACGAACATGCTAAATCCATGACAGATATACGGGTTTATTTCGATATATTGCAGAAAATGTCAATTTGCAGTGGAACAGGCATCGACAGCGAAAGGTATTTTTTATTTCCTGTTCCATTGGATTTGATGAAAGAACTAACCAAGCCGGCTGCGCTTTGATAAAGATTTATCAATCACAGTCTCCTAATGTTTACTTACGGAGTAAAAAAAAAAGCCTTTTTGACCAATCAAAACGTGATAAACATTGAACGACGAAAATAATATTAACAGCAGGAGTGGTCAAAAAATAGGGGATAAGTTACAAGATGAGAGATAGGGCATCGTTTGTGGCTTAAGAGAAAGGCGCACATGCCTGCTATCTGCATTTCTTGCCCTCGAGCAACTGCAGTCTTACAGTCGACCGTATAGATCATCAGAGCCCCTAAACCGTTGTTTGCAAGTTTTTATTTTTATAAATAATTAAAATACATGTTGAAGCCACTTTTGTTTCTCCTAGCCGCCATCGTAATTGCGCTGGAATTCTGGATGCCGATGAAATTTACAAGCGGAATCAGCGAAACCCTAGGTGTATGGTCTGTCGACAACTTCGTCTCACGATGCAGAAAAACAGAAAGCAACGTCATGATAGTGCCAGGCAGAAGTATAATCAGGCGAAATTAACGGAGAAATTGACTCGAAGAAGGTTTCTACGGCTGCAACAAAGGGTACGTTGGAACCTTTAATTTGTTTATGTGAAGAATTTGGGGAAAAGTATAAGGTTTTAAAACGTGTACAGAAAGTGTTAAGCGTATCTGTACCACCAGCATTATTATAAAAAAAAAAATATTCTTGGCATTCACTAGAGCTAAAACTTTGAATTGAAGAGTAGGGATTTTGTGATACTTCGGGCTATTCTGCCCTCATATGGAAGAAGGCGTTTTTGTTTCCATTGGAATCAGTACAAAGTTGCCCATCGTTATGTACAATAAAACGTATTTTCGTTTTTTTCTTGTAGATGCCGCCTTCTTCCATTTGACGGCGGTATTGTGTCGTAGTCACCGACCTTACACAATCAATGATTATTGTTTTAGAACGTGTATATTCCTTTTATTTCAAACCTCCTTGATGCAAAATGTTTACCCTTTCTCCATTCGTTTCTCCTCATGTTGAAAAGCAAGCGATATATTAAACTTAATGGATTAATAAAGAGGTTTAACTGATAATTAAATCCCTCTCGTAACTTAAGGTCTATGCACTGATCTGTAGATCCAAAACTCGGATACATCACTATTGCCATAATTGAGTGATACTGAGTTTTTAAAGACCTGAAGAAAAAAAAATACATGAGATAGTCTACGCGTGATATTTACCTGCAATATTCAAATAATGTGCTAACTGGAAGAAGAATGATTAGAAATCAAACATTCAGTAGAGTTAAACAGGATCAATATATTGCCTTCATTACACATGCTAAAAAGTAGCTTATGGATGTAGCTAATCTAGCAAGGAGACGGCACGACCGTGGGGTCGGGGATTTGGCCGAATTTTTTTGTGGTGAAAGGACTCCTAGCACCTCACGTGGTTAAAGTAGTAGGACGCACTACTCGGAAAATTCCGAGAAAAATCGATTCAAAGTTTCTTAGGCGCCTTATGAGTTTAAAATGTCAGACACTTGAGCCGCCGTCAAGCCTAGACGGTTAGGGTTCGGTCTTTTGCGCCGGAGGTCTCGCGTGCGATTCCTCCTTCGGATCTTATTTTTTAATTTTTTTTTATCCCGACAATTATTCAAAACGTTTCTCATCCCTACATTATTTTTGAAAATTTATTTACATTATTTTTTAAAATTATTTTCTTTTTTTCCAATAAAACAATTCATAACGATGGGTTTTTTATTTTTCATTGTAAAGTATATGAGGAGGAACATTGGGTTTTTAATGAGAATAACAAAGTCGATTAGGAAACATTCCATTTTTATTCATATAATAATTATATATAAAAACCGCAGTGGTAATTATCGTGGAAACAAACAAAGCAATCATTTTTGCGACATCTTGCGCAACATATAAAAGCAAATTTTTTACAATCGGAGGGAGTTTGCAATACATCCGTACAAAAAAATGTTCCATTAACATTCATGAAAATATTTCTAGTAACTGATAATTTTGAGGCAAACCAGGCGTATTGAATCATGTCTCGGAATATTGGTGACGATAATTGATGGTGAATTATAGAATGGATTTTTATACAATCTTCCCGGGAATTAATTTCACGATTCTGCTCTAACTATACGCTGCCATTTTGCAAGCGGTTTATGACATTTTTAACTTGTCTGTACAAGTAAACGTCACAAGGTGGCGCCAAGGGAGTGCATTTTGGAGGAATTACTTTTACAGAGCAAGCTGGCATTTTTTTGTATATAATTATTAGATGAATAAAAATTCAATTTTTCCTAATCGACTTTGTTATTCTCATTAAAAACCCAATGTTCCTCCTCATATACTTTCCAATTTAAAAAAAGTCACCGTTATGAATTGTTTTATTGGGAAACAAAAAAAAGTAATTTTTTAAAAATGAAAATTTTAAAAAAATAATGTAAATAAATTTTAAAAAATAATGTAGCGATGAAAAATATTTTGAATAATTGTTGGGATAACAAAAAAAATTTTTTTAAATAAGATCCGAAGGATAACCGTCTAGACTAGAGGCGGCTCGACAAATGCCTGACATTTTAAACTCATAAGGCGCCTAGGAAACTTTGAACCGATTTTTCTCGGAGTTTTCCGACTAGTGCGTCCTAGTACGAGTACTTTAACCACGTGAGGTGCTAGGCTTCCTCTTTCACCACAAAAAAATTCGGCCAAATCCCCGACCCCACGGTCGTGCCGTCTCCTTGTAGGTCTGTATGTGCGACGGTCCAGCAAGAATAACTAGAAGAAAGGCTTAGTTCCCTTCCCGAAAGTCAACGGCAGGTTGTATGGACTTGTTCAAGGCCGGCAAAGTTAAAAAATCCCAGGGCTGTAGCTATACCCTATTTAATGGACATAAAAAAAGCCTCTTACACGAAAACATTCGCGGGAGGCAAATACTGCCACTCCCTTATAGAGAAAGGCTTCATAGATATATACAAAGAATCAGCTCATCGGCAACGGCTAATCGGCTTAGTCATTTTTGAATGCTTAAAAATCAAGGGCTCCGGAATGGAGTTCTCGCATAAAATAGGCATCCACATCTCAATTTCTTTACTAATCAGTAGCGTTTCTCTATTCCTACACATTTTCCCTACTCCTGTAATATTATTTATTTTTTACTGGTTACTATTACTCCTGCACTATTTAACCAACGACGCATAATCGGAATTCGAAAACATCCATGCATTCTGATCTAAGAGTTATTAAGGACCTTTGGTAGTTTATCTTTCTAGGGTCTGTGTAGATGACTTTCCTTTAATCTTGTACCATTGATAGCAATTTTCTAATACTTGCTATGAAATAATCAAGTGAATGAATATTCTAGGTACCCTCCTCATTGACGAGCTGAAATTAAGTGAAGCCGTATCGTTCAATCGACAATCGTTACAAATTTGGGAATTCATTGACCTTGGGCAGTACACTCCGAAGACGAAAAAAAAACCCGAGCCGACCATGCTCTTGCGTTTATGTTTCAACCGTTTTGTGGACCATGGGTCAAACTCCTTGCTTGTTTTCTTAGCAAGGCTTCTTTTACGAGTTCTGTACTACATAAATTGATTTAAGGGCCTAGTCCTTCTGGCAAATTCAGGTTTCACGTCAACATAGTTATGAAGCATAGCGGGGCACAATGAAATCGTGAAATTGCCCTGTGAACATCCGTGTGACTCGAACGAGCAGATGTGGGTGTTTTCGCAATGGGCCATTTGTTCCAGGTAAGTGATGAAGCGTCGGTTTTTTTCTTGCGTTACCTGAATATAATTTTTATTAGAACATTAATGACAGTTACCTTCGCAACCATCGTATCTACTGGAGTGAGTGTATCTAGTCTAATAGATTTATCCAGTGATTGTAGGATAATATTTTCATACGCTGATATCGTATGAATGATATATGTAACCGAATTGGGAGGTTGCTCCTAGCCTTACGCTTGCTCATCTGAATCCGGTTGGATATAAAAAGATGGACGTGCCATTAGCTTTTCAATCCTGTTTCATATTGCTTATATTACTACCGGTATTTTGTTTTGTATTGGACTCAGTTGAGATTATCTTGTTGAGGGATCGCGATGCAAAATTCAATTTAAACTATTATTTTCGTATGATTCTAGTTGTTTTCGCTATGTTTCGGATTGCTATGGAATTGTAGTGCAATTACTGTCCAGAATTACGCGACTCTAAGCTCACGCAAATATGTGCCAAAAGAACGGATGCATCGATCGTATCAATGAAGTAATATACGCCACTTAGCGCTCGTCATCCTTTAGAAGATTATCCACATAAAAGGTAATTATTTATATATATATATGAAAATTAAATGCGAAAGCGGAAACTGGCACAGTACCTTGTTCGGAACTAAAAGCCCGGTTGAAAAGAATAACAACAAATATCGTTCTTATCGTTTGGCGAAAGAAGTGAAAATTATAATCGAAAAATCGGGCCTGACTTATTTAACTCTGCAATTGAATGCCGGCCGCGGTACAGAGTATTTTTGACATATTTACTGAAAAAGGAATAGTTCGTTCAAAGCGCCCAAATTTGCATGCATTTATCACACTGACGATGTTAACGATCGGAACAGACTAATAACAAGGGTCTATCCAATGAACCTTGAAGTACAGCGAAGAACATAAAACAACGCACGCACTTTAATCTTAACTAACAGTGTTGTATTATTCTGTTATTTGGGTTATATCTCAGTGGATCAGGGCACCTTTGAACAGATCAAACGCGGTAACGCAATGCTATGCCGACGAATAACACAATTAGTAGTGTATCTTCCTATTGGTGTTCGCAATAATACTCATTTGGATAAATGCAAAACGTGACGTATATTAATATTCGATTATGCTTAGCATTAGCCGGACCATCAGCGAACACCGCGGATCGCTCTAGCTGTAGCGAAGAAATGTACGTCGTGGCTGCAAAAGATGAAGGCGATTTCCTTTTTTCTTTAGGTCGATAAGTTTTTCGTTTGTCTGGTTGCTCTGTCAATTCAGTGAAAACATTCTGATTATCGTCGTAAGGCTCTAAAATGGAATGATCTTGTCACAAGGAAACAGAATTATTCAAATGAAAAAATGTTGCATCTGCGTGCAGTCACTGAAAAAACTATACGGCTCCATCAATATGGTATTTGTATGATAAAATTAGCGTATTACTCAATCTTAAATTTTATTATAACACTGATTTTTAAACATGAATTACGGTTAGATAGATTAGGTGGCATTTGTACAATCCGATTCGACATTTTACATACGTATGAAATATATTTGACATGTTGCGATCGGAAGATTTGTGTGGTTTTTATTCGCAATTTTGTGGACGAGTTGAAATGCCGAACTCCTGTATCTAGTCTCCATGGACAGTAGCATGAATTCTAACGGGACGGAGCTTAAACTCGACTTTTTAACGGGTCCAAAAGAACGCGAAAATTAAGGGTGGCTGCCTTTTGAATTCAATATGCAGGCCCCCGCTGCGAGAAAATAATTCTGATTATTTTTATCTTTAAAAAGCAGACGGTACCCTTTTGACATTTTTTTTCTTCTGTAAATAATTTTTCGGTCTGTCGTATTGTTGTTTGAACATTAAATACGCTACAATATATAGATGACGCCTTTTTTCAAGGGATTATTGAGCTCAGTTAGGCTTAAGAAATAACGCATGATGGATATATCGCGCATTTGGGTCAGTCAAGAAAACCTTTTTTTTTTTAATTAAAAAAAAACGCGTTTATACACACTGGTTCTCTATTAAGGCGAAGTATCACAACGACCGAGCCGCCGTGATCGCAGGAGCGATCGCTTTTTTCGCAAGCAAAATTTTTCTCTTGAACAAGTGAAATTAAAAAAACAAAAGGAAAGGCACGCTGTATTGAAAGGCATGCATAGTGTGTCTTGGCATTTGCCGTTTGCTCGAAATGTAATCTATTTAGGATAAACTTTCAAGGAATTCTGTAGAGTTGTTTCCGAGTAAAATGTACAACAATTCTTCAGGGATTTTGTTATCTCCTTACCTCCTCACCTCAACAACTATGCTGGGCTAAGCGATGTAGGCATGCGTGACATTGATCTCCCCACCTCTACATTGTAAGTTAAATTTGGTCGGAACCCACAATCCATCACCGGAATCGAACGAATAGCTTTGGCTGACATTTTTTAAATTCTGAAAATTTTTTCCGTGCCAATAGCTATTTGTTCACTAAATCGAGGCTCTAACAGTAACAACTGGGCTGCTATGCGACAAATAAAAGATATGCCAACTGAATATTTCTCCACGGGCACTGGTGTATTATTTCAGTCAATATAAACTGTAAAATGATGGCTTATGGTAACAGTGAGTTGCAATGCTGCGGATGATGCTCACTACTACGTAGCGAATCTCTGTGCTGCTGGTGATGCCAGCGCTTATGCATACGATATTTCCGGTGTGACTTCGTGGGTATTGCTTCAATTCTTTTTATGAGTTGTCTTTGTCTAATGTCTCACTTTATGAGCGTTTGTGTATGAACTGGTCGTATAGGCATCACTTATAGTTCACTGGGTAATCTAGGTTATTGCAATTTGGACAGCGGTGAATTTGTTGGTGTGATGAGTTTTTTAAAGTTCATTTTCCGGGTTCGTGTGAAGCACTACACTTGATGCAGTCGTATGCCAGGTTACAATTCACACTCGCACGTTCCAGTCGCTGACATTTTCTACATACTTTACACACTATAATGTCGGCCATCCAACCACATTTGAATGGAACTTGTATTTACGTCGGATATAACTTGTTATGGCATTTTTTAGGTGTTTTTTTCGTAGTTAGGTGGGTAATGGCATTATGACTTAAATGTACAAACATCTTAAGGTAGAGCGAGTGCGCGCTCTTGATTTCGATAGATTTTGTTCAAATTTTAACCAGACATTGTTCATATTATGCATGTTTGAGTGCAATTTCAGAACAGTCACCAATTTAGATAGGGAGATAATGAGTTTTAACGTTGCAACTTTTAACACTGCAGGGTCTGCATTGGCCGGAAGTCAGGTCACACAATTCGTCATACCATTCTCTTATGTTTATAAATTTTGAAAGAAAAATTATATTTATATAGCAAACCAGTTAGGGAAAGAGTGAAAAACGTTTGGATTGCCTTTACTGTTCAGTTTTGCTGAAAACGTTCGGTAAAGACACAATAATTCTCCGTCAAAATATTTTTCCCCTATAATAAGAAAGAAGACATATGGCAACACCGCAAAACAGTATTGTTCAATATTTCGAGAAAAAATCATCATGTTCCTAAAGTTAAAAACTTTTATCATAAAAAATATTTGCGTCATAACTATAAATATTTTGTATTGTCGAAGCTCCTTCATTGCGAAGTTGCCTCGTAGTTTTGGATATATATTTTTTGAATGAAAGATGGAGGGTGAGGTTTTTTACGAAATGAAAAACACTCGCGTTTGAGCCATCGTATTTTCTACGTTTATTGGCTCTTGTGGGAAAAGCCTTGCGGCGTAAAAACCCACGACGATGTGACGATTGTGTATTTGCGTGCATAAAAAGGCATAAAGCCCGTTTGGCTTGTGCCATTGCGATCTCGCGCGTTATTTCGTATTGAACCTTCGATTTTGCTTTTGATGACCTTTACCGAGGATTCGTCAGCTGTTGCTGTCTTATTTTGGTAAGAGGTATATGATCAAGGGTCGGAGAATCAAGGACCGTGTGGCCGTTCACCCGCGCATCGGAGAATCAAGGACCGTGTGGCCGTTCACCCGCGCATCGGAGAATCAAGGACCGTGTGGCCGTTCACTCGCGCATCGGAGAATCAAGGACCGTGTGGCCGTTCACCCGATCGCTATGATCATCAAATGTATTTTAAGGGTCGGAGAATCAAGGACCGTATGGCCGTTCACCCGACCGCTTGTGATAGGCAAATTGCCCGTGTTTTACTCGTGAGAGTCGTATGTGAGAGGACCTAGGGCCCTCTCGCCTTGCGCGTCACCGACGATCGTCACTCGACGGACGACCGCGCTGCAGTGGACTAAGCGACCTACCCCCACCACTAAAAAACGCCGGAGTTTCCAGACCTGTATGTAAGACCGTGTTATTGACTGTCACATAAGCTTTCCCCACGGGCACGGTCTTATATACAGGTCTGGAAACTCCATCGGATGAGGAGGGTCGCTTACTGACGAAAATTTTTTAATACACTGGCCGCTAGGGGCGCTGCTATCTTAAAAGAGTTGGCGGCGAAGTGCGGTACGGGGGCAGACGGAGGTATTGAAAAAAGACAGAGCTAATCGCCGCAATACTCGACATCTGCCTGTCTCCATAACACCTCATTTCAATTATCGGTTCCGCAGTATATATATATATATATTTAGGGTTATTGGGAGATTCAGAGAATGGAAAAGAGGCTGACACAAAGAGGTAGCTTTGGATAACGCGAATTAGAACGAACTTTTATTTGTTCAAAATAACAGAGACAATAACACGTCTTGTCTCCTCGACTTCCCGATGTTGACTCCCTTCTTATATTTTTTGTATGCTGGCAACGGATTAAAAGGAGCGTGCATATGTTTATTAGTCGGCCTTGGATCCAATCCCACATTCGGCCCTTCCTGCTATTCGCCGGTCCCCGGAGAATCACACGGATATGGCTTCATCTGATCTGCTACGGACGTTGTGATTTTGGGTCCTTCACCCGAACCTTCGCGGATCATTTCGTAGCGGTCGTGTCCCCTTATCGCCGATATCTTATACGGACCTAAATATTTGTTCTTGATTTTTAGGCCGGGCCCAAACTGAGTCCTTTTGATGGCCACTAGGTTACCCACTTGATACTGCGTCGCTTCCTTGCAATATCGATCATGTGCCCTTTTATTTTCTTGCTGTACCTTAGCGATGCTGTATTTGGCAAGGATGCGTAATTCCTCGCGTTCGTCATCGAACCGAGCCACGATTTCTCTCTCAATCACTGCTAATATTTCGACATCCTCTTTCTGGCGCATCTTCACTCCGAAAAGTACTGCAAATGGGCTGGTCCCTATACTCCTTTGATATGTGCTATTTATCGCACGTTGAAGCTTATCGACGTGTCGGTACCATCTGTCGGAACAATCACGGGACAGCTTTGTGAGAACCGGAATGATTATTCGATTAACACGTTCGACTTGACCATTTCGCCGTGGCACCCCCGTCGTGATTTGTACGTGTTCAATGTTTTCGTCTGCGCAATACTCCTTAAAATCCTTGGATGTGAATGCCGGCCCACGATCACTAATTATCCGCTGCGGATTGCCAAAGATCTATTGTTGGCCCTTCAGTTTTTCCAATACCTCCTTGGCACTCGTGGTTTTTGTCGGATATACCCACGTGAACTTTGAGAATCCGTCAACGACGACAAATAAATGTTTATACATCTTCGCCGTCGCTGTCATGGGTCCAAGATGGTCAACGTGGTACGTTGCTAGCGGGACATCCCCTTTTGGAATAGGTGTCAATAAACCCTGCTTCTTTCCACGTTTCCCTTCAGCCAGAATGCAGGTCACACAACAATTCACATACTTTTCGAGCTTTTCCGCCAACTTTGGGATATAGTACTCCGATCTTAGACTTTCGGTCATCTTTTTAGCGCTAAAATGGCCATTTTCGTGTGCCCTCCGTATCACCTCCTGTTGCATGCTCGTTGGCAACACGATTACATTCTTATCCCCGACGCGCTTCATTAGAATTCCGCTTTTACACGTGTAATCCTCATATGGTTCCGTCTCCAGGAGTTTCTTGATTACCCGTAGTCTCTCTTCATTATCCTGTTCCCTCCGGATCGATGGTGCCACCTTACTTTCGACGATCATTACAGGGTGTCGGCTGAGTGCTTCGACATGTTTAAGCCGCGTTCCGGCACGATGTTCAACCTCATATTCGAACTCTTCGAGCATCAGGGCCCACCTTGCGACTTTCGGCCAAATATCGATCTTATTCAATGTCTTTTGCAAAGCTGAGCAGTCGGTCACCAATTTGAATTTCATTCCAAGTAAATAAACGCGGAACTTCTTTACTGCCTGGACGACCGCTCACGCCTCGAGCTCGTACGAATGTAATCGTCGTTCAGCGTCTGATGTCTTGCGGCTCATGTAATGTACGACGTGGAAGCGGTCGTCATCATCGGTCTTCTGTAAGAGTGTGGCCCCATAGCCGTCCTTGCTCGCGTCCGTGTGGAGCTCGGTGGTCGCATCTGGTCGATATATGTGCAAAATCGGTTCGATCGGCATTAGTTGTTTCAACCGGTTGAATGCCTCTTCCTCTTCTACTCCGAATCGAAATCTCTGACCTTGTTTCAGCACCTCGGATAATGGTCTCGCAACCTTAGCATATTCGTGGATAAATTTTCGGAAATACCCGGTCAGGCCGAGGAAACTTTGAAGTCCCTTCTTCGACTTTGGCGTCGGGAAATCCTTTACTGCCTTTATCTTTGCTGGAGAGGGAGCAACGTTACCACCTTCAATCACATGTCCGAGGTACTCAACTCGGGTTTTCATAAACGCGCACTTCTTCCAATTAATGGCCAGTCCTTTCTCAGCTGCCACGCGAAAGGTTTCCTTCAGATTCGTGAGTGCCTCTCCTGCATCCCGACCTGGAACAATCAGGTCATCTACGTACGTAAATACGACGTTCCTTCGACTTAAATCATGGAACACCTCGTCAATGAATCGCAAGAAGGACGTCGGACTATTACATAATCCAAACGGCGTCTTCAGGAATTCAAACTGTCCATCTGGAGTCACGAAGGATGTGTATTTTCTACTTTCCACCGAGACGGGCACGTGAAAGAAGCCATTTTTTAAATCGAGGACGGAAAACACCCGAGCAGTCGCAAGCGCGTCGATACGGTCATCGATTAATGGCATCGGGAATCGGTCTCGTATTATCTTTTTATTTAGTTGTCTGTAATCGATGCACACCCGATACTCGCCGTTCTTTTTGGGCACTATTACGACTGGACTTGAATATTTGCTTTCGCTCGGCTGGACGATTCCTTCGCGTAACCATTCATCAATTTCTGCGTCTAATATTTTCTTTTCCTTGACTGCCAACCGCCGGGGCCGCAGACAGACCGGAACTTCGTCTTGTACTATTATTTTTGTTTCTACATTAGTCTGTACTTCTCGACGCGGCTTATGTGCGGCAATCAATTTTTCAATTTCGGCACGGAAGGGTTCTGCAACATCTACTGAGTTTACTTCGATGCAATTCACGGACGGCAATTCATTCGATGTGTCTGTGTTTTCTTTTGCTTTGCCGACCTTCGTCGCCAGATCGTCTTCTCGATTTTCTTCCGTTAGCAACTTCTTTATTATGACTTGACCGCCACGAATATGAACATCCATTTGCCTCGTCAATTCCTTACCGAGTAGCATCGCATGACTCATGGCGTCATCAGGGACTACGTATATCTCGGTCTCGTAATTCTCCTCATGGATCGTCACATTCGTACGAAATATTCCGATGGCTTTCACCCATGCGTTCCCAAAACCTCGGAATGTATGTACGGTCGGTCGGAGGGGGGGTTTACCCACCCTATCATACTCACTTTGTCGTAGCATCACTCGATACGTACTTGTGTCGATCATGGATCGTATCGGCACATCATTTATTTTGATGGTTACCTCGTCATCTGTCGCTGACTGGTCTACTGCGTTCACTGTGTTATTCTTTTGTTGCGTGACTCCGTCAGCTTCGCTGCATTTCAGCGCGATGTGACCGAATTGGTTGCACTTGAAACATTTGGGTCCCCTGTCTTTGTCGGGACACTCCCGGGCGACGTGGTTAGTTGACCCACAACCAAAGCATCGGGATTCTTTCTCACCCTTCGGTTTTATTCTCCGCTCGATTTTCATCGTCTCCCTTGCTTTATAATTCGTCTGCTCCCGTCGTGGTTTCTTATCGCTCTTTTCTCTCATACGGTCGTAGCGCTCTAGGTTTTTTCTTAACTCCGTGATCGTGATCGAGGTGTAAAGGATGGACTTGCTGTATTCGTCGTCGGGTATTCCATCGATAATATATTGTATTAGAGCCTCATCTTCTACAGTACCTTGATCTGCAATTGTGCTCATGGCGTACACATATTGCCGCGGCGTCTCGCTTGGTAATCTTTTCCGTTTTGACAGTTGCGAATGAATGGTAGCACTATTCACTTCCGTTTCGAATTCGCGTATTAAACGTCGTTTCATCGTCTCCCACTTCATGATGCCTTTTTGAAGTGCGACGTATTGCTTCGCCGAACCATGCAACAATTTTTTTGCGTACATCACTTTTTGAAGCTCACTCCATTCTAGTAGTGCACTTGTCTCTTCAAACTCTTCAATCCATTTCCTCACTTGTAATTGGTCATCCCCCGAAAAATGTGAAATACTTCCCTCGACATCCTTAATGGTGAAGAGATTGGTTGTACCATAACGGCGTCGCTCCCTGTCTCGCGAACTGCTCCGTCTCCTTCGTTCGCGTCTGCTAGCAGGAGTATTCGGGTTTTCATCTTCGTCACTCTCACTCGGGGTCTCTTGATATCGTCGCACCACAGTTTCGTCGTTTGCTTCGTCTTGGCTATGTTCCTCAATATTGATATCTTCTTCGTGTTCGTCTTCTTCATCGCCGTCTGTTAAATCATCTTTGTATCGTCTTAGTCGATTTTCGAGTTCGGCTTTCCTGCCGTATATTGGTAAATTCAGCCGTTGTAATTGTCTCTTGAGTTGTACCACCGTCAGATTTGAAGTTGGCGTAGAACCCATGACCTCTTTTACTCGTTCACCTGTACGAGCCTTAAACGTGTATGAAGAGGATTCTTGGTTTCCTTTTGCCTCGTCTTTGTCCCCCTTGTTTGGCTGATCCTTTTTCCTCCCACTCCTTTTGTTTTCTTCTTCCGATCGTGCTAGCACAGCGCCAGCTACGTCTTGCTTATCCTTTCCATTATCTTTGCTTTCCTCTATCACCATGATTACGCGTGTATTTCAAATGGTTTTTTCGGGTTAACGTCCTACGATTGTATTTTTCTTTCTGTTTTGCGTTCTCGGTTTCCGGCTTGATCTACTTTTCACCTTCTGAGTTTAATGACTCATCACCTTGTGTGTTTCGACTTTAACAACTTTATCACTTTCTCTTCCGTCAGTCTTTCCACTTTGATCTCACAATCCCGGACGAGCCCCCATGTTTAGGGTCATTGGGAGATTCAGAGAATGGAAAAGAGGCTGACACAAAGAGGTAACTTTGGATAACGCGAATTAGAACGAACTTTTATTTGTTCAAAATAACAGAGACAATAACACGTCTTGTCTCCTCGACTCCCCGATGTTGACTCCCTTCTTATATTTTTTGTATGCTGGCAACGGATTAAAAGGAGCGTGCATATGTTTATTAGTCGGCCTTGGCTCCAATCCCACATATATATATATATATATTGGTGGTATATTTACCAATATAGCTAATTATAATGAATAAAATTAAGCGGTGAACCAACCCAACAAGCCGCCAAATCTAATTCAACCCCAAGCGTGGCTATAACTTAAACGTTAGAAAACTGTCTTATTCATGCAATGAAAATCGTGGTCGCACGGATAGGGTGCTGAGCTATCGTTTTGAAGGAGCCGAGTTCAGTCCCCGAAGAGTGTGCTTGTTTAGACAAATTATTTTTGGTGCTTATATGTTCAACTGGGGGCAAGATTGCAACGCCGCGTAGTGTCAATTCTCAACGAATATTTTCGTCAGTAAGCGGCCTACCCCCACCATGCGAATTCTGGCAGAGTTTCCAGACCTGTATGTAAGACCGTGCCCACGGGTCGTCCGGTGTTTCTGACTCAGGCAGCCCCGTGGCACTGCTGGGTCTACCGTGTCACGTTCTTGTCGCCACGTAAACTAACCCACCATGCGGCGCTAGTAGTCACCAGCATGACCCCCACTCCAGTCGCGCAGCGTCTGCATAATTTGCATTCGACGCGTCTGGAAAATTCATTGCTTAGAATAGAGTTTAAAAGTATATGTGTATATAGGAAGGGATGCAATATTTACACTTGTTGCAATATTATGTATTTAAAAATATTTATCGAACGACATAAACAGATAACATTAATATTTTTTAAATAATGGATTAGTCACGTTGTACAATATTTTGCGATTTTTTTCTTGTCGAGATTGCTTTTTTTTTGTTCTGCGTTGAGACGTGCAGAATATTGCTGCATCCGCATCAATACGTAATATTGTATTATGTGTAAAAGAACACTATCGGCGTGTTGTATACACGGAAAAGAGAGCTTTTCATAGTTATACACATCGTCCAATATAGACTCGAAAACACGTGTTGAATTCCGATGAGCCACAAATCGCTCTTCTAATGTGATAAAATAATTACGATTTTACCACACTACGATTTTTTTTATTTGAGAACAATGACAGATCGAGAAAAAATGACGTAAAAAATGACGAAATAATACGGAGAGGTGCTTTGCGGAGTGGGGGTCATGCGGGTGACTACTAGCGCCGCATGGTGGGTCAGTTACGTGGCGACAATACGGGGACACGTTACTGTTAAGAGAATTTATCCCAGTGTCAGCCCCCTGGGCTCAGGTCAGACTCACTGGGGGATTCGGTAAGTAGCGCTCCCGGGGCTCCCAGCTCCATCTAATTCCGGGGTGTGACCCTAGTGCAATTTTTTTTCCGAAAAACTCCGATTTTTTCCGGAAAATTGTTCCGAATTTTTCTATAAATTGGAACAAATATGAAGAATTCGGAGTTTTGCGGACAATTATTTTTACGCAAACATCTGAGTTTCTCCGAATTTCTCCGAATTTCTCCGAATTTTTCCGGATTTTTCCGAATATTTCATCATTTTAATTAATATCACGGGAAAATCTCGGAAATTATATGAAATAAAAAATATAGTTAAAAATAATCGTACTTTAGAATCTGCATTTATCGTTATATCACTGCATTTTTTTATAAATATTCTGGCCAACGAATTTCAAAAAACGAAGACTTTAAGGGGTAACACCACTGTAACGGCCTTACAGGAAGCGTATTTTTTGATATTTTTTTGGCGGAAGAAAATGTGATAAACAAATAACACTTGCGGTATTTATTGAGAATATACTTAAGTATATTGCTATAAATTTTTATCCGAAAATATTACAAAATGGCGACACTGCAGCAATTCGTCCGAAACATGTCGAACCTCTGTGGCACGCAGTATAACCGTGCCAATTTTAATATAAAAAAAAGAATTTTGTTTTATTATGTCTACATGAGTGTAGCAACTGAACCACGTAGGGGATTTTCGATAAGTTAATTTAAACAATATTTATTAGCAAATAAGTGTTAAAAAAAATTGAACATGTTTAGTCAAATACTCGGCAATTACTCAAAAAACCATATTTCTAAAATCCCCTACGTGGTTCACTAGCTACACTCATCAAGATTTAATTTAAAAGATTTTTTTTTGTCCAAATTGAAATTGGCACAAGTTATACTGCGTGCCGCAGGGCACCTTAAGTTCAGCATGCCTCGGAAGAATTTGCTGCAGTGTTGACATTTTGTAATATTTTCCCATAAATTTTTTTTGCAATATACTTCAATATATGCTTACCAATTACCCCAAGTATTATTTGTCTAAAACGCTTCGTGGCAGGCCGTTACAGTGGTGTTACCCCTTATGGATCATAATGTTTGTAAAAATTTCGGAAACTTATTATTTCTCAGAATTATGAGGGATACAAAAATGTAATAAGTTTTTTTACGAAAATGTCATTTTTTTTCATCTTTAAATTTTCTCCGAATATCTCCGGAGCCGTGCACTCAAGTCATAGGAAAAAGAGAAATTGCCGGAAAATAATAATAATAATAATAATAATAATAATAATAATAAGTTTTTCTTTACGAAAATCTCATTTCTTTGCATCTTCAAGTTTTCTCGGAATATCTCCGCAGCCGTTCACTCAGGTCATAGGAAAAAGAGAAATTTCCGGGAAAAAAATGAGAAATCATGAATTTTCAGTAAAAAAAATGTGTTTTTGGGAAATAGACCAGTACTCGAATCTGTTTCAAATCATTTTTTCTCCGAAAATCTCAAATATGACTAAAATATGAGAAATTATGAAAAATTTGGAGAAAAATTTGCACTAGGGGAGTGCCTGTGCCTATCGGGCGCGAGATTACCTAGATGGAAAAAATGGTGGTAGTCGCGAACAGCCTCCCCGGTTCCGTTGGGGCAGGTTCGCGGGTGTATTTAAGTCGCCTTACCCCGGTATGGAGGAAGGCCGGGGTGGACTTGTAGATCCGACCACAGTCGTGGGAACAGAATGGACGATAAAAACAAAAATGATACTGAGATGGAACCGGTAACGACCCAAGGCGCGACAGGCGAACGAGCGTGACGTCGATCGTTTCCGTGGGAGGACGCTCCCAAAGAAGTGTAAAGCGTTCACACAAAGACACAGTACTAGAGAGTGATTCTGCGGAGTCCACCTTCGGACGCGGCGGTGCTCCAAAGAACCTGGCTGAAAGACCCAAGGCAGGACCAAAATCTAAGCAGACCAAAATCTAAGCAGACCAAAATCTAAGCAGACCAAAACCGGCGTGGGGGAAGCTGAATTCCTTCAACCGGCCCAAGTTGACAAAGAGACCAAGGCACAAGAGGCACCGAAGGAGACACGTGAGAAAGTGATGCATACCAGGTCGAAGAGGACATTGAGGCGTGGCTCGAGGCGTAGCGCTCCAGCATGGAGCAGCACATGTTTGCCGAGAGCAACAAGATGACCAAAAACGTGATTCAACGAACGTGTTTCATAGAGCGAATTACGAACTCAAGGTTCAAAACGAGTGGAACGTGATTGTCCAGAATAGACATAAATACGAGCTGCTTAAGCTAAAAATGCAGCACCAGAAGCAAGAAATCGCCGAGTTGAAACGGCAGCTGGAGGCGGAAAACGTGGAGTGCGCGAAAAAAGGAATAGACTGCTCGTCGGCTCGGGCCTCGGCCTCGGCAGCCAGGCAAGTCACGTTGGGGCGTTCTGTAGCCCGCGCGATTATAGTTCACCCCAGCAAAACGGATGACAATCGTGGAAAGGACGAACTACGAAGGGACCTTCAGAAATAGCTGGCTGGGCTTTGCTCGAGGCTCCAGGTCAGCTCGATCAGACGAACCGGGGCCGGCGGCCTTGTGGTTAACATCGCCTCCCAAGAGGACGTCGACGCGATCACAAACTCGGACCTAGTTAAGCTCGCCCTGGTGGTAACGGACCCTGTCAGAGTCAAGCCCTTGATTGTGATCTACGATCTTGGACCTGAGCTCAAACAGGGAGACGTGAAAAGCGATTTTATCGCCAAGAACCTGTGACCTGTCACCGAGGAGGAAGAGAACATGCTTGCAAGAAAAATTGTCGTAAGACACTCTTACGAAAATAAAAATAAATCATGGAACTGGATACTCCAACTTCCAGCCGCTATGATGAACAAATTGCTCAGTCGAGGATGCGTATACCTCGCCTAGAGCACAAACAAGGCCGTGGAATTTGCGAATGTCACGCGATGTTCCAAGTGCCACCGATTCGGACATTTGACCCGCAACTGCAGTGCTCCATATGCTCTCTGCGATCACTGCAGGTCGAAGGACTGCAAGAAGGACACATGTGAGCAAAAAGGGAGCCCTAAATGCTCGAATTGTGTACGGTCTAAACGCAAAGACACCAACCACAGTGTCCGGAGCAAAATTTGCCCTGAATACGTGCGCCACTTGGGAATATGTAAAAGTAGACTCAACTCACGTAAAGTGCCGAAATGGCGAAGTGTACGTACTGTGTGACTCTAATTTATTACGTGACGTCTTATTTATGAAATGTGTTGTGCGCGTGGCGTTGCGAAAGCCATAAATCCGAAAGTGTACTAGCGACGGCTGAAAAGTAGGTCCACCTCCGCGGGCTAAGCGACCGCTAAGCGAAAATATTAAAAACATAAACCGAACATAATACAAATGAGCAAGTGCATCAATGTAGACATGCGTTAACACTCGAACTTCAAGTTTAATACAAACGCTCATAAAGTGAAAGACAACGACAACTCATCGAAACAATTGAAACGATACACACGAAAGTCACACTGGAAATATCCTTTGCATAAGCTATGGGATCACCTGCAGTGACAGAAGCAATACGGAGACTCGTTACGCAGAGTGAGCATCATCTGCAGCATCACAAGACTCACCGCTACCATGAGCGATAATATTACATTTTATATTTATTAAAATAATATCAAAACTCAAAGATAGTGATAACAACAACCCAAAGTATACAATCTAACTACTACTAAGATGCGTTTGTTTGTTAAGTTTAATTTTACGCTACAATATAGAAAGTTTATCAAGATATGCCCACAGCACCGGAGAACATGCGAAAACGCATCATCAATGCGTGTAGCAGCATCACTCCGGAAAGCATTCTACGATCGCGACAGTGTCTGACTGCTCGACTGCAAAAATGTTGGGGACTGGTGGAGGTCATTTTGAACATCTTATGAAATAAAATATAAATTTGAAAATATTGGTATTGATCCGATTTTCATCGATACTGACCTTGAATGACCTTAAACGACTTTGACCTCCGAGGAACGGGAAAATGGCCGCTGGGAGTAGACGCGTTTGTTGGAAGCTCTAGTGGATACGTGAAAGAAAAAGCAAAAAGTGAAGACGGTGTAGATAAAAATAGCAGTAAAGCAGCAGGAAGAGGTGAGGAGAGTGCACGATAGTAGGTGTTGGTGAAAGAGACAGTTTACGTGGGTGTTGAGTGCTAAGCTGAGGTACAGAGATTTGGAGGTTAAACATGGGAGATACGGAAGAGGAGAAAAAAGAAGGGAAAGAGTCATCGGAAGCGCGATGGCAGGATGGTGAGGGGGACGATTTGGAGGAGGTCAACGGGAGGATGATAGATGGCACCACGGGTAAGAAGCAAGGCGGCTTGCCAGTGAAAAGGGCGAGGGGAAGGCCGAAGAAGGGAGAAGGTAACAGCACAAGAGTGGCGGTCGGTAAAATAGAGCGGTACCTGACCAAGGGGGCCGTGCGAAGCGGAGGTGCAAGTGAGGGTTACGTGACAAAAAGCAAACTCCGTCACACACCGATCAAACAAATTTACAACGAGAGAGAAGAGAAAGACGGGGACACGGGGGGAAAGAAGAATGAGAAGGAAAAAGGCGAGGGGTAAGTTGATGGAAGTATGCTCGGTGAATCAGAGAGTGATCGCGGAAGTACAAAAAAAAATAAAGGATGGGCGTGCAGCGTTGGCCCTGACAGATGAGGCATGGGTATCGGGGAATCGGAAAAGGGACGGTGCGGAGATAAAGAGAGGGGGTCAAGAGGGGAAAGGGCGGGAGAGCGCGGAAGAAGACGTTGACAACCCGAGCGAGGGAGGGAGGGAAGAGGAAGATGAGGATAAAAGAGGGGCTGACGAAATGTCGGAAAATGGTTTGTCCGAAGCCAGCGAGAATGAAGAGGCTGAGCCCAACTATAGGAAGCATTGGTGGCACGAAATTCGGAAAGCGGAGATAAGAATGGGTGGAGTGATGAGACGTCACCTAGAAGATTTCGAAAAGAGTTCGAAATTGGGGTGGAAGGAGGAGATAAAAAGAATAATAACGGAGGAGAGTGAAAATCGGATGAAACAATGGTGCAACGAGGAGTTGAAGAAAATAAGAGAGGAGTGCGCGGAGGAGGGAGATGAGATTTGTGGTAACTGTGAGGAGAGCCGAAAAGAGATGCGTAAGCTGCGAAATACGGTGACAGAATTAAAAGAGAGCGCAGGTCGTGAGAGAAAACGGCGGGAGGAGGAGCGCCTCATGCTCTTGAACATCATCAACAGAAGGGAAAATAAAGAGGGAAGTAAAGAGGAGGAGAAGGAGGCGACGGAGAGGAGCAGAACAGGGGGCGGAAACTGCAGCTTTGATTCAATCAGCGAGGCGTCATTGGTGATGTCGGCGAGAAAAGCAAGAGCCGTCAGAGGAAATGCATCGAGGAAACAAGAAACGATGAAACAAATAATGGAGAGGAAGCCGAGGCCATTAAGCGAAGAAGAGTCAAACGAAGAAAAAGGAAGAAGGGAGTACAGAAAAAACAATATAAGTATATTCTGGCCGGTTGAAGAGGGATACACAAAAGCCAAGATGCTGGACGAGATCGCTGAAAAATGTGGACAAGATATCGGAGAAAAAACGATGATGAAGTATGAAAAAAGAGGTTTGATGGTAGTAAGATGTACAGGATGGGAAGAGAAATGGGAGTGGATGAATAGGAAGAGAGATTTGAAGGGGACGGGCATCTGGATAAATGATCTGACTAAAAGAGAAAAAGAAGTCCAAAAATGGCTCCGGAAGGTGGCGGGGAATGAAAAGAGTGATGGAACAAGGGCGGATGTAAGCTACATGAAGATAAACTTCGGCGATGGATGGTGGGGATGGAACGAACGGAGCGGGAACATCGAGTCTCTAAGTCGCGAGCGAGGAGAGAGGCAACCCATTCGAAATGGGCAGCACTCCTTTCCGACAGTGCAGCAGCCTTATTGGACGGGGCAGCAGCCCTTTTGGACCGGGGGACGGCAATGAAGACGACGAAAAGGAAGAAAGAAGAGAGAACATTCGGCTGAGTTGCAGAGAGGGGCAGCGGGAAGAGGGTTGAGGAAAAAACAGAATTTAAAATAATTTTGTGGAATGTTGCGGGAATATCCAAATTCGGAGAAGCTTAGGAATTCATAGAAAAGGCAGACATTGTCGTTTTGCAAGAAACTTAGGTGGAAAAGAAGCATGAGGAGAAAGCTGTTCTAAGTTTGAGTTCGAAATTCAGTTGGAATTTTAAAGCGGCGGTTAAAGAAGAATGGAGAGCAAAAGGGGGGCAGGCAATAGGGGTAAGAAGGATTGAAGGTAGAAGGATTAGAAGGGGTAGAAGGATTGGGAAGGGTGCTGGGAAATAAAAAAGTGGGAGTTTGGGTTAATTATGTGCAATTGTAAGTTAAGGGAGAGTACTGCAATAATAACAGTGTATAATAACATCGGAATGGGGAAAATTGAAAAAGATTTGAGAGAAGTAATATTAGAGAAAGCATCTAAAAAAGAGAAAGTTGTGATTTTGGGAGATATGAATGTGAGGATTGGGAATGAGCAAGCGATGATTGCGGAAGATCTGGATGACGGAGACTACGAAGTAAGAAAATCGCAGGATAAGTTATTGAATGCGGAAGGCAAGAAGATGCTGAGTCTGTGCGAGGACTTGGGATTGAAGCAGTGCAGCCAGATCGCGCGCAAAAGTTACCCCCTCTCTAGTCCCTTGCGCGCCCATCACACAATCATAGTAGCGTGTGTCCGTGAGCGAGCGACGCTCGGACATCTTCGGAAAGAGCCGAGCGCCGTCGAAGTTTCCCGACCGCGCCTTCGGCAGCTACACCAATACATGGACGCTGAGCACGTTCATGTGCGGCCAAGCCAAAACGAAGGCTTCGAGGGAAAAAGAAATCTGAGCACGACTCGCGCGTGACGACACCCGATGGCACGCGCGAGGCTTTTAGATGATTACAATGCTTATTTAGCTCTTGATACTCTGCGTTATGAATGTATACAAAAAAATGTATCGCACACTCTGATCGCTTATTTTTTTAGTTTATACGTTAATTTAAATATAATAATAAATCTAAATTACAACTTATTTCTCTTCTAAAAAATTGTTTACGCTTTACTCACACCCGTCCTTATGTCAAATAAATTATAATTCATAAAAGTAAGCGGAAATATATTTATCTCCGTATTATTATGTTAATTCTCATACTTTCATCAAGGGATAAAGCATTATCCGCAAAAACAAGCCAATCATCCATTCGACCGCGAATCGTCAGTACCAGAAAGTGCACACGTTCTACAAGCGATGAGATGGTCCCGTTGGTAGCGTACCTGGCTTCGATTCGCAGGTGCCCGGGATCGTTCCAGCGCTCAGTGCTTTTTTTAAAATTATTATTACTATTAATTCTTATTTGATTAGTTATGTTTATTAGTTATCATTATTATTTTAATTAGTTATCTTTTAGTGTCGAAAAATTTATTGCGCACTCTGACCTTATTTTATTAGTTTGTACGTTAATTTAAATGTAATAATAAATCTAAATTACAAGTTATTTATCTTCTAAAAAATTGTTTGCGCTCTATTCACATCCGTCCCTATGCCAAATAAATTGTAATTCATAAAAGTAAGCGGAAATATATTGATATTCGTATTATTATGTTCATTCTCATGTACTTTCATCAAGCGATAAAGCATTATTCCCAAAAACAAGCCATTCATCCATCCAGCCGCGAATCGTCAGTAGCAGAAAGTGCACACGTTCTACAAGCGATGAGATGGTCCCGTTGATAGCGTTCCTGGCTTCGGTTTGCAGGGGCGCGGGATTGTTCCCGCGCTCAGTGCTTTTTTTTAAATTATTATTACTATTAATTCTTATTTGAGTAGTTATTTTTCTTGGTTATCATTATTATTTTAATTAGTTATCTTTTAGTGTCGAAAAATTTATTGCGCACTCCGACCGCTTATTTTATTAGTTTGTACGTTAATTTAAATGTAATGATAAACCTAAATTACAACTTATTTATCTTCTAAAAAATTGTTTGCGCTCTATTCATACCCGTCCCTATGCCAAATAAATTGTAATTCATAAAAGTAAGCGGAAGTATATTGATATTCGTATTATTATGTTCATTCTCATATACTTTCATCAAGCGATAAAGCATTATTCCCAAAAACAAGCCATTCATCTATCCGGCCGCGAATCGTAAGTGCCAAAAAGTGCATTTTTAACACAAGCGATAAGATGGCCCCGTTGGTAGCGTTCCTGGCTTCTATGGGGCGAATTGTTTATTCGAGAAATCATACAATGTATCCAAATGTAAAAAAATCTGAACCTGCTACTTTTTTCCCAAGAAACGTCGCTCGCTCGTTTTTGTTTTTATCTATCAATTTCAACGCCTCATACGGGAAAGCATGCTGTTTCATCGTTATTCGACTGGATTGTTTCGACAGTCTTGTATTTCGCATTGTCTTCGTACCGATCGGAATAATAAAAAATTTAAACGTACGTAATTTGCTACCAACGGGACCATCTCATCGCTTGTGTTAAAAATGCACTTTTTGGCACTACCGATTCGCAGCCGGATAGATGAATGGCTTGTTTTTGGGAATAATGCTTTATCTCTTGACGAAAATATATGAGAATGAACATAATAATACGAATATCAATATATTTCCGCTTACTTTTATGAATTACAATTTATTTGGCATAGGGACGGTTGTGAATAGAGCGCAAACAATTTTTCAGAAGATAAATAAGTTGTAATTTCGATTTATTATTACATTTAAATTAACGTACAAACTAATAAAATAAGCGGTCGGAGTGCGCAATAAATTTTTCGACACTAAAAGATAACTAATTAAAATAATAATGATAACTAATAAAAATAACTAATCAAATAAGAATTAATAGTAATAATCATTTTAAAAAAAGCACTGAGCGCGGGAACAATCCCGCGCCCCTGC
The DNA here is from genome assembly GCA_951751655.1 of Ophion costatus. Lineage (NCBI taxonomy): Eukaryota > Metazoa > Arthropoda > Insecta > Hymenoptera > Ichneumonidae > Ophion > Ophion costatus. The sequence continues at coordinate 13,063,226 of OX632357.1, read as the reverse complement.
GAACCGAAGCCAGGAACGCTACCAACGGGACCATCTCATCGTTTGTAGGACGTGTGCACTTTCTGGTACTGACGATTCGCGGTCGAATGGATGATTGGCTTGTTTTTGCAGATAATGCTTTATCCCTTGATGAAAGTATGAGAATTAACATAATAATACGGAGATAAATATATTTCCGCTTACTTTTATGAATTATAATTTATTTGGCATACGGACGGGTGTGAGTAAAGCGTAAACAATTTTTTAGAAGAGAAATAAGTTGTAATTTAGATTTATTATTATATTTAAATTAACGTATAAACTAAAAAAATAAGCGATCAGAGTGTGCGATACATTTTTTTGTATACATTCATAACGCAGAGTATCAAGAGCTAAATAAGCATTGTAATCATCTAAAAGCCTCGCGCGTGCCATTGGGTGACGTCACGCGCGAGTCGTGCTCAGATTGCTTTTTCCCTCGAAGCCTTCGTTTTGGCTTGGCCGCACGTGAACGTGCTCAGCGTCCATGTACTGGTGTAGCTGCCGAAGACGCGGACGGGAAACTTCGACGGCGCTCGGCTCTTTCCGAAGATGTCCGAGCGTCGCTCGCTCACGGACACGCGCTACTATGATTGTGTGATGGGCGCGCAAGGGACTAGAGAGGGGGTAACTTTTGCTCCCGATCCGACTGCACTGGATTGATGGTGTTAAATGGGATAGAGAGGGTAAGGTGACTTTTGTAGGAGGGGGAAAGGAATGTTGTGGGTCGGTAATAGATTTCGCTATTGTCTTAGACAGGGGGGAGCAGGGAGATATCAGGAAGATGGAGGTGATAAATCGAATTGAGTCTGATCACCTGCCAATAGTGTTAACTATGAGTAGTCCAGTCATTTCGTCCGAAAAAAAGGCAAATAAAAGAAAATGAATTTGCGCTTCTAATTTTTTAATATGTTGTAGGGGATACCTAGAAAAGCTTAACTTGAGATTGTCGACCAAGCTTTCCTAGGAGCTTTCGCCGCCATCTTGGAAAACGCTTAAAATTTGTTTTTCGGCAATAACTCGGCTATCCGATGAGATTCGAAAATTTTTGTAAGACACTTTTTGTAGCTTTCTTTGTGCTCTACAATAACGCCTGAATCATTTTTAGCGTATCATGCATCGTTATCGAGATATCGATCGATAAAGTCAAAAATTTAGGACACAATTTTTGTTTTTTCCTTTTTTTTTCTTTGGGTCTTAATAAATATGAAAAATTGTGGAATTAAAACTTGTAGAGCATATTCAGACCTACAATTTCCTTCTTGGATTTTTTTATGTTGGACAAAAATTACGATCTCCAGCGCGCCGCAAAGTCGGTGAATCCACGCTCAGCGTCGAGCGCGCTCAAGTTAGTATATCGTATCGTGTTGATCTGAAACATTTTCTGGCATACGAACTTGCTCCGTTCCCGCTGTCGCTGTTCACCGAAGAAGGAATGCGGAAAGGAACAAAGTCATTATTATACAAAGCCTTCGAACCTTTGACCGAAAATTTACAACGTTCCAACAGACATCATTGCATAATCGACGGTGGATTCCTTCTCCACAAAGTTGTGTGGGGTCGAATCGAAACGTTTGACCTTATCTGCCAGAAATACGTCAGATACGTACAACATAACTTCGAAGGAAAGGTTGCAATCATATTCGACGGTTATCCGACTGATATGACACTCGCTGGAACCAAAACTTCGGAAAGAGTACGACGTTCGAGAAAAAACCAATCGCCGGAGTTCACATTCGATGAGACAACTACTCCAAAAGTTAGCCAGGAGAAGTTTCTCACAAGGGATCAAAACAAGAACCAACTAATACAAATGCTTTGCCGTTACTTTACAACGACCGGAATAAAAGTGGAGCAGGCTTTTGAGGACGCGGATACTCTTATTGTGAACACGGCAATTAAAGAAGCGTCGAGTCATGACTCCGTGGAAATCGTCGGCGAAGATATCGATCTTCTGGTTTTACTCGCCGGGCTTGCTCCGGATAAAAATAATATATTTTTCCGCAAACCAGCAAAAGGAAATACGCCGGAAAAGTTGTACTCGCCGCACAGTTTCAAACACAAGTCAGTTCTGGAGCACATTCTTTTCATTCACGCTTTTAGCGGTTGCGACACGACATCATCTTTCTATAACATCGGCAAGTCGAAGTTCATTAACACTCTCGAGAAAAATCCAGAGCTACGGTCATCGGTGGAATTATTCAAACAAGAAAAGGTCGATCCGGAGGTTCTCACTTGCGCGGGAGAGCAATTCCTTATCGCCCTATATGGTGGTGATAAGCACGAGAAGTCCATAAATATTTTGCGATTCCATCGCTTCGCAAAATCAATGACAGCGAATAAAGTGAATCACCTCTCACTACTCCCGCCAACCAAAAGCGCTGTGCGTCAACACATTTTCCGGACGTATCTCCAAGTTCAAACCTGGCTCGGATTTTTCAAGGATCCACAAGGATGGGGTTGGCGACAGACCAATCGAGGGCTCGAACCAATCACCAGCACCGCCGAACCCGCTCCGCCTGAACTATTAAAGCTCATTTCCTGTAAGTGTAAAGGAAATTGTGAGGCCGCCTGTGGGTGCAGAAAAGCGGGAATCAGTTGCTCCGTTATTTGCATGCACTGCAGTGGGCAAACATGCAGTAACGTCGCCAGAGTCGACATTTTGCTTGACGACGACGACGACGATGTCTGTAACGATGATGATGACGATGCTCTCATCGAATCAGCATCATTTCCAACGTTTCAACAGACACAACAACTCGAAGAGTTTACGGAGGACGAAGATTTTCAGCCTGGACCATCCAAGCGAAAAAAGACATGAAAAAAGTCCATCGTTCGTGTCTCGAGTGCAGAAAAAAATATTTTTCTTTCCGTTTATTTTGTTTTGTTTATTTTGTATTGTAAAAAAATAATATTTTTTACTGCACAAACAAATTATTTGTTTAATAAATAACTATTGTGTGATCCTTAATTTGTTGCTCTATGTACTTATTTTTTATCCCATCAATTTCCTGAACAATTTCCCATTCGATTCGACATCCAGACACAACCGAGCGAGCAGCTCGCTCGACGCTGAGTGTGGATTCACCGACTTTGCGGCGCGCTGGAGATCGTAATTTTTGTCCAACATAAAAAAATCCAAGAAGGAAATTGTAGGTCTGAATATGCTCTACAAGTTTGAATTCCACAATTTTTCATATTTATTAAGACCCAAAGAAAAAAAAAGCAAAAAACAAAAATTATGTCCTAAATTTTTGACTTTATCGATCGATATCTCGATAACGATGCATGAAACGCTAAAAATGATTCAAGCGTTATTGTAGAGCACAAAGAAAGCTACAAAAAGTGTCCTACAAAAATTTTCGAAATCTCATCGGATAGCCGAGTTATTGCCGAGAAACAAATTTTACCCCTTTTTTCAACATGGCGGCGAAAGCTCCTAGGAAAGCTTGGTCGACAATCTCAAGTTAAGCTTTTCTAGGTATCCCCTACAACATATTAAAAAATTAGAAGCGCAAATTCATTTTCTTTTTTGAATGTACGTAATGACTGGACTAGAGGGGAAAGGAAACGGAAGAACAGGTAGGTTTGGAGGCGGACGAGGATGAGGGTAAAATCGCAAAACTGATTTGGAAAGAGGAAAGTGGGGATAAATTAAGAGAGGAGATACAAAGGGATACAAGCATTGAAGAAAGCGGAGTGGGGTGGGATGGGATTAAGGAAAAAATATTAAGAGCTGCAGGAAAAGCAGGGTTAGTGAAAGCAGACCGGAAAAGTAAGAGAGTGAGAAGATTGCCAAGATGGTTTAACGAGGAATGTAGAAAGCAGAGAGAGGTTGTCTGGAAAAAATTGAAAGATTTCACGAAACATAGAAATACTGAGATGAAGACTAAATTGGTAGAAGAAAGAAGAAAGATGAGGGTAACGATAAATGAGGCAAAAGAAAAATGGAGGAATGATATTTGGGAGCAGGTCGGAAAAGCCAAAAATATGCCAAAATGGTGGAAAGCCATTAATAAATTTAGAAATACAGGTAGAGGGGCAGTTGGAGAAAAAATATCGAGGAAGGAATGGAAGGAGCATTTCGAGAGATTGCTGAATGGAGCGAGGGGGCAGGAGAATAGGGAGTCAGAAAATATAAGGATATGGGATAAAGAGGAGCAGGTTGTTAAGCAAGAAGAATGGGGGAAAGAAAAAGAGTTTTATGAGGAGTTTACAATGAAAGAATTGGAAGCAGCGTTGAAGGATATGAAAAATAGAAAAGCTGCAGGGGAGGATGGAATAGGAGTAGAATTCTTAAAGGCGCTCCTGAAGGCACAAAGGGAGGAACTGAGAGAGGCGATAAACGGTATTCTGAGAGAAGGAATATTAGCAAAAGGGTGGGGAACGGCGCCGATTGTGCCAATCTATAAGGAAGGGGATAAGGAAGTGGCAGAAAACTACAGGGGCGTATCCCTATTGGATGTGGGGTATAAAGTTTTGACAAAAATGATGACGATAAGGCTAAGTGAATGGATAGAGAAAAATGGCAAACTGAAGGAGAGTCAGGCGGGACCAAATATTTACGTTAAATGCGGTAATAAACAAGAAATTGAAAGTTAAAGGCGGAAAGCTGTATATGGCTTTTATAGATTTTAAGGCTGCTTTTGATAGGGTCAATAGGGAAAAAAATGATAGTAGAATTAAAGGAAAAAGGGATTGTGGGTCGAATGTTGGAAACGATAAGAGGAATTTATAGGGAGACGAGAGCAGAGGTGCAAGCTAGAGGAAATATCACAGAAAACTTTAGAACAAAGAGGGGAGTTAGACAAGGATGCGCTTTGAGCGCAGTGCTGTTTGACTTATATATAGATGATCTGGAAGACATGTGGGAAAGGAAAAATATAGGTGGAGTTGTGATAGGAAGAGAAAAGATTTTCGCAATAAAATATGCAGACGATGTGGCCGCAATTGCGGAGACAGCGGAGGGGTTAAGAAGTATTTTGAAGGACTTGGAAAATTGGGCAGGAGAAAATATGATGGAAGTAAATGTAAAAAAAACGAAAATAATGATATTCAGAGATGGAGGAAGGATTAAGAAGAGGAAAAATCGGAATATAAAGGAGAAGCGGTGCAGATAGTAATTAATTTTATATATTTGGGTTTTTGGTTTACATGTAAAAATTCGGTTTGAGTCCATGGAAAAAAGATTGCGGGAAAAGCGCAAAAAGCAATGAATATGGTGTGGGGCGTATGGAGGAGGGCGGGGAGAGACATAATGGAGGAAAGACTTTACTTATTGAATTCGATGGTCAGGGCGGGCGCCATGTACGGAGTAGAAATATGGGGTGTGGGTGAAATATGTATTTTCGATAGGATCCAAAGTAGATTTTGCAAGATGGCGTTAGGTGTGAAAAGAACCACACCAATGTATATATGGAGAAGGGAGCTGGGTGTCCCGACGATGAAGTACCTGATAAGAGAAAGGGCTTTACGATATATAGTGGAAATTTTAGGAATGCCGGAAAAAAGATGGCCAAAAATTTGTCTGATGGAGGAAGTAAGGGCCATTGTGAATCATGTGCCGTCGAAGTGGGGGAGGTGCTTAATGCAGGTATTAACGGAAATGGGGGCGCAGGTTGTAATCGGGATGATTTGGGAACGAAGAGAGGTGAGAGAAATTGAAGCAAAAATAAAGGTGGGATTAGAAAACCTAAAAAACGAGACGTTGAAGAAAGAGGGAGAGAAAATAAAGGGTTCGACGTACAATTATAGGTATAAGTTTATTGTGGAGGATGATATTATGCCCTGGAAATATTGGTCTGAGGTAATTGTGAAGGACAAGGACAAGGAAATGTGGGCTAGAATAAGATGTGGAAATGTTGGAAGAGCGGGAAAGGAAGGAGAGAGTGATTGGATGTGCAGAATTTGTGATGAGCAGAATAAGACCCTGCAGCATTTAGTATTGTGTAAGAAAAGCAGAGAGATGGTGTCGGAAAATGCGAGAAAAGGCGTGGAGGAATGTTTGTAAGGAATTGATGAAGTGGAGATTATTGGAGAAGTAATAAATATGTTGGGAGGAAAAATACAAAAAGGGATTTGTGCATATGTCAGGGAGATTGAGGAAGTGTGAAGTAAAAAGAGTGTGGAATGAGAGACTGAGAGAGGTAGAATAAATGGATTTGTTCGGCGAGTGGTGAGCAGACGGAGGGTATACAGATTTATGGATAAGGAGGAAGCGGCAGAGATTATAAGAGTTGTTAATATATATTTTCTGACATTGTATAAGTTTTGTAAAAAACTTTTAAAAAAGTTATGCAAATAAAACTCTATTGATTGATTGACTTTGACCTCCCAATGTTTTTTATGTGGCTTGAGGTGCTCCACAAGATGGTTGAGAAAACATGTACCATTCCATTTAAAAAAGTGGAGGTGGCCTTCACTGTGCTTCAGCGCCTCCACCGAAATACAAAAAGTACGTCGCATTTGATAGCCCCCTTCACACCGTACAACTTTTGTCTAGAATATTTTTTTGTGATGTCGAGAATTACCGAATGATTTCGGATGGCAGAGATAAGAGGGACACCTGGTATAATAGTTCAATTAATTAGAATTAAACAATAATTCTACTCCTGTGTTATAAAAATACCCTTATGTTTTAATATGATACAAGAAACGAGTATTTTTTTTTTTGAACTGCTGTATCGCAATCTGACTTGTTCTATGTCTTCATGTTCCTTTATAAAACCTAATAAGTTTTTTCTGTTTTTCAGTAACGTTCAAATTGCAAATTTACATTCTTTTTTAACTTGCTGTTCATCCGGGTTAAGAGATTATGTCTTTCGTGATGCACAGGGGCTTTGTTTTGGGCTGGATTCGATTGGCGTGCTATTAGTATACCCCTTCTACGACGTCGTGAAAATATGAGATCACTAGCCGGAAATTCCTAGTGACCTCATCCGACTGATTCATAATAGAGTGACAAAACTAACGTGCGATGAGAATGCGAGCCAAGAAGACTAGAGCTAAGGAGTACGAACGCTTACGGCGATCACGATCCAAAAGCGTCCACGGAAATCCAGTTATTAGTGGTTGGTGGTTTCACCGCGTGCGTCGCTGCTCATCACCGACCCGAAATGAACTGAGCGACAAGAACGCAGCCGACGCTGTCCGCCATCGATGATTCCCACTTGTCGTCCGTTTTGGAATAAAGTGTGTGCGACCACGTGTATTTGCGACTAACAAATTTTGCGAATTGTGTTAGATTCAAGGTATTTCTTTCACGAACCCGAATATTTAACCACTGATTGTCGTCTATAATCAAGTAAAAATACATCCCAGTATATTCGTAAAATTTCAAGCCAAGTTACCGAAAAAATTACGACTCTAAAAATCGTCTCATTTGTACAGCGCTTTATGGAGACGACACCCTGGCCACATTTCTATCCAACAATTTATACACTAAATAACTCTAGATGCCTGATACAAACGGCTCAGGCGTGGAAAAAATCTAGTTTCCGTAATGACAATAAAAACAATTCAAAAAATGTGACCAGCAGAATTTTCGTTCTCGCGACTTTTCAGAAAAAATGTCTGAATCTACTAAATGTGCGCGAAGTTTTTTTTCCAGTTTATCGTTGAGTATAATAATTTATTGTGACTTATTTTTATTAAGCGCTACACTGTAATTCACGAATGATTCAGAAGGGCCCTCCTTATGCCCCTACAAAATACGTTCCTCCGTGAAGGAAATACCTTAATAAAAAATAATTGTGTCGTTATATCATATATTTAATATATACATTGGCTTAATTTCTGTATTTCATTATTATTCGTTATCTGTACAGCGTATCATGCTGTGTGTTCATTTGTAAAAGTTTTGTTTGCATTCAAAATTTTTTTGAATTTTTTTGTGTCGATAAATAAATTGTTTGTTGCTGCTTCCGCGACGAAAAAAAACACATTGACTAATTTTCCGTATTTTGTAATTATTCTCAAAAACAATCTATATTATCTATATAAGAATTTTATCTATATAGGAATTTCCATCACCAACTGGTTTCACAACTAATTTTATCAAATTACCGTTCCATATGAAGAAGCAAAGGGTGCTTTTTGCATATCGTACGGCACTGTTTTTACCATTAATTTGATCAAATTATCGCTGCATATGAAGTAGCAAAGGGTGCTTTCTGCACATTGTACAGCACTGGTTCGTTCCTGTTCAATTCGGTTCGGTGAATTGCAGCGCCACCCTTCCCATCTGGTTTTCCATGGACGTTTCTTCAACACTCCCAAGAAGACTAGAGGTAAGGAGTACGAACGCAGTGTTGAAGAAACGTCCATGGAAATCCAGATTGGAAGGGTGGCGCTGCTCTTCACCGAACCGAATTGAAATCAGGAACGAACCAGTGCCGTACAATATGCAGAAAGCACCCTTTGCTACTTCATATGCAGCGATAATTTGATCAAATTAAGGGGTAAGGCCACTGTAAATTTTTTGAAAAATCGATTTTTTTTTAATTGGCTTAAAAAATAGTTTAAACCCTCTAGAATAAGAAAAAAAAGGTCCTGTGCGAAAAAAAATTTGTTGTCCTTAGGAAATGAAGGTCGCCGCCAAGCGTGTCAAAACTTGCTCCGAAACGACTGCAATTATATCGGAGATGGCGATTCCAAAACTTTCAAAGGCATCGTGGATTCGAAGCCTTATGAAAATGTTGATGTTAAAAAAAAAGAGTGCATAGATCACGTGCAAAAAAGAATGGGCACTCGATTGAGAAACTTAAAAAAAGGAACAAAAGGTCTCGGGGGAAGATGAAAACTCACTGCCAAATTGATTGACGAACTAAGCATTTATTACGGCTTAGCAATCCGTCGAAATTCCGATTCCATCAAAAATATGAAAAATGAGATCTGGGCAACCCTTTTTCACAAAATGTCAACGGATGAAAAGCCTCAGCACGAAAAATGTTCGGAGAATTGGTGCAGTTGGAAGAAAGCGAAAGCAGAAAATGCCTTGGATGCGTATCATCACAATCAGCCAATGAGTGAGGAGGTTTATCAAGCCATCAAACCCATCTACATGGAATTGAGCCGGGACGAGTTGCTGGAGCGTTGCTTGGGGGCCTATACTCAAAACAATAACGAAAGTTTCAACGCTACCGTTTGGAGTTTGGCCCCCAAATCATCCTCAAGCGGAAAAACTGTACTAGATATTGCGACGGATATCGCTGTTTGCATATTCAATGGCGGCCTTACCAACGTCTTGCAAATATTCAAGATGTTGGAGGTGGAAATTGGTGTACAGTTATATAATTTCTGCATCGAAGCCGACGCCAAACGCATCACGCACGCGGAGACATCTCTGAGCGACGCGGCCAAAAGTGCGCGCGCGCTCCAAAAATCAACCAGGAAAGACGAAGAAGACGAAAATTTGGCTATCGAAGGACAAATGTATGGTGCTGGGATTGCAGACTAACGGTAAAAAATTTTCTTAACTTCTTTTTTTAATTTTTTCCAATAAAAAACTATTCGCAAAACTTTAAACGCGTTTTTCTCGAAACATGGTTTTTCAAAATGGCACGCAGCATAACTCGAACAATTTTCATTTTTTTTTACTTGAAATTTTAACCAGATGTGAACATTTACATTATCTTGAGAATGTCGATCGGAATTTTCAAGAACTTTATTTATTGATTTTTTATTAACAAAAAACTTGCCGTTTTTTTCGTCAAAAATCAATTTTTTTTTTCAAACGCACGCCAAATCCACAAAAATTGATACTTTTTAAAATCCGATCGACATTCTCTAGCTATAGCCCTCTAGATTAATGGTTTTTTTTTTTGTTCTAGATTCAAAAGTGCACCAGTGGTGCTACGTGCCGCGGAACCCTGGAAGCAAAACATGTCCCGGGAAGATAGCTGTGGAACCGCCATTTTGTTTTTTTTTTACTGTAAAAAAATTTTATAGTAAAGTCTAATGTATGCCCGATAACACCATTAAAAGTTTTTTTTCAAATACCTTCAATTTCGGGAGCAAAAAATTAGTGAAAAAACCTTTTTTTTGGGCCGTTACAGTGGCCTTACTCCTTAATGGTAAAAACAGTGCCGTACGATATGCAAAAAGCACCCTTTGCTTCTTCATATGGAACGGTAATTTTTGATCAAATTAGTTGTGAAACCAGTTAGTGATGGAAATTCCTATATAGATAAAATTCTTATATAGATAATATAGATTGTTTTGGAGAATAATTACAAAATACGGAAAATTAGTCAATATGTTTTTTTTTCGTTGCGGAAGCAGCAACAAACAATTTATTTATCGACACAAGAAAATTCAAAAGAATTTTGAATCGAAACAAAACTTTTACAAATGAACACACAGCATGATACGCTGTACAGATAACGAATAATAATGAAATACAGAAATTAAGCCAATGTATATATTTTATATATGATATAACGAGACACAATTATTTTTTATAAAGGTATTTCCTTCACGGAGGAACGTATTTTGTAGGGGCATAAGGAGGGCCCTTCTGAATCATTGGTGAATTACAGTAGCGCTTAATAAAAATAAGTCACAATAAATTATTATACTCAACGATAAACTGGAAAAAAACTTCGCGCACATTTAGTAGATTCAGACATTTTTACATTTTTTCTGAAAAGTGGCGAGTACGAAAATTCTGCTGGTCACATTTTTTGCATTGTTTTTAGTGTCGTTACGGAATTTAGATTTTTTCTACGCCTGAGCCGTTTGTATCAGGCATCTAGAGTTATTTAGTGTATAAATTGTTGGATAAAAATGTGGCCAGGGTGTCGTCTCCATAAAGCGCTGTACAAATGAGACGATTTTTAGAGTCGTAATTTTTTCGGTAACTTGGCTTGAAATTTTACGAGTATACTGGCATGTATTTTTACTTGATTATAGACGACAATCAGTGGTTAAATATTCGGGTTCGTGAAAGAAATACCTTGAATCTAACACAATTCGCAAAATTTGTTAGTCGCAAAACACGTGGTCCGCACGCACTTTATTCCAAAATGGACGACAAACGGGAATCATCGATGGCGGACAGCGTCGGCTGCGTTCTTGTCGCTCAGTTCATTTCGGTTCGGTGATGAGCAGCGACACACGCGGCGAAACCACCAACCACTAATAACTGGATTTCCGTGGACGCTTTTGGATCGTGATCGCCGTAAGCGTTCGTACTCCTTAGCTCTAGTCTTCTTGAACACTCCGTTCGTACTCCTTACCTCTAGTCTTCTTGATGCGAGCAATGAGGATTCTCATTCGGAAACCGTAAGAAAGCCAGCCTCATGATGTGATAATATCATTAACCGGATGTGAACATTCACCATCTATTAATTTAATTAATGTGGAGAACCGATCAGTATTTCACATATAGTGAAATCACATATACTCGTGACCAACAAACGATTCGTTTGAGCCATTATAAAATTATAATAAGAAACAATCGGCAAACTTTAAACAAAAAGAAAATTTTTTTTCGTTAAAAATGTCCCAAAGATCATTGCGATTGAATCAACAATTAACAAACTATTTGTCATAATGAAAATCATAGACAAACTTTCTATCAATATAATCCTCTCGAATTTCAATTTCGGTCGGCCAACCTTACAGAGGTGCGAGCGAGTATTGTACAACTTCAAGTGGCTCGAAGTGCAAGAGAGATGGACGACGTTTTGCAAATGAAAGCAAGAAAGACAACAAGCGTATGCGCCTTCCATTGACGCATCTAACTGAAGTAATTGCGTCTTTTTTTTCACTTGTTGCCATGTGCTCCGATAAGCACATTTTCTAACTGTTTTATCGTAACATGTATGCGAACTTTTGAATTGTAAAATTTTGTTTACCATAAATCGGAATACAACGATATGTGATATCATGTCGTCGTTATACAAGTATGTGTCGAGCAAGTCGAAATTCAAGTGCAAGCACACCAATTAGTAGACATTGACGAATATTCACCATATCAATATATTTTTACAGATCAATTTATCCGATCAAATATTTGGGAGATTATCTCGTAAGTTGAACACTCATTGCAATGGAAAATTTATGAGGATGTTTTTGGAAACATGATTTAACAATTTTTTCTTGATATTGAGGCGCAAGGAATAAGGCCGGATGGCAGAGATTTTTTGAGCTTCCGTCCAATCAGCATCAACGTGTCATCCTTCGTTCACACTGACAGTTCGGCGATTTTCAAAATTGGCAATACGACTGTTGTCTGTGGTATCAAAGCTGTAAGGCACTTGCAAACATACATTTTCTTCCAAGGTTCCAGCATACTATTTAAAATCAAATATTCAACTTTAGGAATTGTCAGTTCCGAGGAACGAAACACCGGATAAAGGATACATCGTTCCAAACGTGAGCCTCAGGCCCTTGTGTTCGCCAAAATTCAGACCCGGACCACCAGGCGATTTTGCCCAAGAGACTTCAAACCTCGTGGACTGTATTATAAAAGATTCCGCAGTTCTGGATCTCACGAATCTCTGCATATGCAAGGACAGGCTAGTCTGGGTCTTATACTGCGATATGGAGTGCCTCAACTGCGACGGTGCGGTCATAGATGCATGTATCGGAGCACTCACCGCATCATTGGCTGCTTGTAGGAAAATAATAGTTCTCATACAAATTACGTTTTGCAGGGATAGTCAAGTAATTTTTCTCATACCACATTTCTGCATCAACAGTAACGCTTCCCAGTGTTCAATACAATCTGGAAACTGGTTCAACGCTCATTGATTCCAGCAAGAGACATTCTGTTCCCATCAAAAGTTCAGTTACCTCTATCTCCTTTGCGATATTCGATAAGTAAGTTACAACGTTTTTTGGACAGTGGTTTCTACATTCATGAGTTGATCATTCTTCGATGTCACCTCTGATGTTATGTGAATCGTTTTACACGAAGTACCTGAACTTCAGTTCTTTTAACGGGTTAGACAACTGTGATGAGCCAAAAATCGGGGCGATTTGAACAAGTTTATTTTTGAGTTAAAAGTATGGTGATTGAAGAATCGTTTGAACATTTATTTGTATGTACATTAACAAAGTTTTGAATCGAATTCCATACAAAATATTAACCCTCAATCCGTGAAGGTATTTGAGGCACCTTAATCCCTGAACCTGGGTGGTGTTCGTCTTCGCACTGCCAAACCAACAATTGTCTATGAAAAAAACTGAAAAAATTCATGGCCAATCTTTAGGTTGTACTTTTCAAGGGAAAATAGGATATTTTCTTCGTATTTATAATATATTTTTTTCATTAATATTAAGCAACCTGTGAAGAAAATGATTTTGGGCTGGATGAAAACGACGCAGGTTCACGGATTGAGAACCTTTGAGCTTAAGGTAGGAGTCTTGCTACGTGGTGATGATGGTTTACTAATCGTTGGAACAAAACAAAATGTAAGGAAAGTTTTCTGTATCACAAAAATCTTTGAGCGATAAGAACTTCACGCATGCAAACTCAACCTGAATTATATTCCGTAATTTTTTATTCGAAATAATTTAGAACGACTGATTTGATTCGGTTACGATCAACTGTGAACAGCTATATATATGCAAGTTTCTCGGTACGACGTTGATCTGGCAGCGCTACATTTTTTAAATATTGTGTATATGTAGATTCGTCGCCACCAAATAGCATCCTTAACCTCTCTGTACTCGCCGGTTACCGGTACTTTGAGAGTGCGATTTGCTTCATTCTCATAATAAACAAAATTGATATTCGCAGAATAATAATAAAAGAGAAAAAAATATGTATATACTTGCTCAGAGCAAGATGAACACATATTCTACTCTCGGTAATATATATATATATTGCCGTAAGCTCCCGCCAAGTGCACCCAACTACTTCGCGGCGGTCGGTATTCTGCTATTCAATAAAGTTTTTATCGAGATTATCTTAAAAGTTCTCTTCGAATAATTCGGTGAGCCTATATTTTTATAATCACGTTGGAATCTTCAGATTCTAATTCGCAACTAGCAACTTTAATATCAATGCTATCAAATCGCTAGGGGGATGAATTCGGTAATTACAAGGTTGACGGAACGGGTTTTCCATAAAAGGGCAGGTTAATTTTTCCATTTTCAATCTAACATTACTTGTTGGAATCTTCGATGAGGTATCAAATATTTTCACTATATAAAAGTTTATCACATAAACTCATATATATTTTTAAATTAAGAATTTATCTAATAACGACTGTAGCAAGACTCCTACCTTAAGTGGCGCAATGGTGTACTTGATTTTGGCCACCCGGTTGATCTGAAACAAAAAAAGTTTTTTTTCTTCAAATAGAAAATATTGGCTCAGACCTCACTGAGCTTTTATGTTATTGTGTTTTGATCGTCAAAAAAAAGTTAGTGAATTCTTTTATCGATTTTGCGAGAAAATATGACTTCGTTATTGATAATAACTGATAAAAAGAAGTTCAGGAAGAATAAATGTACCAAATTTCAAGTCAATCTCCAATATGTTGGACCTTCCTCTTCAATTTGAGTTGTCTCAAGAAACGACGGATTTTTTTTTTAATTTCACGGTAGCCTAACCCCTTAACACACAAGTCAACTTGACATAGATTCAACACTTCCACATTTCATTTTTTTTTTATTTAAAAAAATGTTCTCTATAGTTGAAAACCTAAAGAGAATAGAAGTGTTTGTATCGTTTGTAGCTGCCGACATTCACAAAGACTGATCCAGACGATCCGCCTAAGATTGCGCAATATGTATACACCTAGGCTCCACTTTTTTTTCAGTAGTCTTCTCATCGCTGATCCTACGGACGAAGAGGAAACGCAATGCCTGGCACGCTGCACGATAGTTATGGCCAAAGATGATTTATGCTGTGTATATAAACCTGGTATATATTACTCCACGAAATTTTCATTCATAATCCACGTGAATTCAAGTGTAGAATGTAACAAGATAAAAATTTGAAAGCGCAAACCATGAAAGCAACTTGTTCAAATATGTATACAATTCGTTTGTGAACGAAAAGTCTTTATTATTCAGCTAACAAGTCAGTTGTGAAGGACAACTGGACTCATTGTACTTTGTGCACGTTACAGGTGGTGTACCCGTTTCTACCGATCTTTTTGTGAAGAGTTTGACAAAAGCGAGGAAGCGAGCGGAACGAGTACAAGAATTGATCGATACGGCAATTGCAGGAAAATAACGCGACATATTCGTATGCCCATACTACAAATTTACCCTCTAAGAATTTTGTATAAAATAAAAGTATACACAGCATTTGTAAAATATGTATTTATTTATTGGTAGATGCACACTTTGAAGTAGAAAAATGAAAAAGGTATTTCATATGTCATGGAAAGGGCTGACATGGTGATGGACTGACTGACCACCAAATATCTAAAGATAATTAGTCGATGAATAATGAATGTTAATAGAGACAAGTCTTTTTCATAATGCGCAAAAATTCTTCCTGGGATATTTCACCGTCACCATCTCTGTCAGCCTCGTCTATCATCTCTTGAAGCTCCTCGTCCGTCAGATTCTCACCCAACTCTCGTGCTACTCTCTTCAAATTTTTGAACGATATTTTGCCGGTCGCATCATCATCGAACAAACGGAAGGCCTTCAATATTTCCTCTTTGGAATCCTTTTCGGCCATTTTTGTACTCATGAGATTCAAGAATTCCTCAAACGATAATTTTCCTAAACCATCAGGGTCCACATCGGCGATCAGCTTTTTTATCTCATCTTTTTTAGGCTCAAAACCCAGAGCACGGATTGCCACTTTGAGTTCTTTGGTGGCTATTTTTCCGGTACCATCAGGATCAAACAGATCAAAAGCTTCTTTTATGTCTGCCTTCTGTTCCTTGGACAGTTCAAATTTTGGAGTACTTTTTTTCCGTGTATCTGCATTCATTTGTTTCTTGGTAGTTGATGCCTATGACATATAGAAGCCTATCAGCAACTTAGAAAATGGACACCGGTCATTTTTCAATGTCAACAAATGTATTGTACACAGCAAGCATTTTGAGCTTGATCTACAAATGCATACAGTTTCTAAGAACGGGCAAGGGTTGTTGTAAAAAAAACGATAATACGTTTGTTTTTTCAACAATTTGTCCGCTGTTTGATAAACTAAACTGTTTTGAATCCAGAATTTTGGTAAAGATAACATTAACACGGGCTCCTCCTCAAAATATCAAAATAGAAAGCTCACAAGCAATTGCTAAACTCCGGATCCGATTGTTTTTGACAATAGCATTGAATGAACTGTACATCCTTGAAATTAGAGACAGAACTAAATAGGTTAATGAAGTAAACAAATTCAAACACTGATATGTAAGGATAAGACCAATTGCGCCTCAGTCGAGAATTATTCATATATTTACCATTCTGATAACTCTGCTCCTCGTTCTATTTTTTTAACTCACCGAAATCTGATTGTAAATGTACTTTATGTAAGGCGTGAACACAATGTCATATGATGCGCATTCGTAATGTAGCGTGCACAAATTCACCTATAGTATATACATAGGATCTTCGTTTTCTGCTGTCAAACTGATAGGGATGGGTTCGCGAAGGATGTTTCAAACCATGAGTTCATTGGAACAAGAGCGAGCAAATAGTTTGATCAATAAACACACAGGTTTTTTTCAATCATGATCATTATTATCCTTTCCATGGTTCCGGGGTCCTAAAAGAAACAAACATTTTACTTATTATTCCGATTATCGCGTCATAAAGGAATAGAAAAAATGTTTGATTCCGGCCTCTCGTGTTCCATCGAAATAGTCAGTCAAGAAGACTAGAGGTGAGAAGTCCGGACCACGGCCTTAGGCCCGCTTCCACAACGCTCGGTTAAATGAGTTAACCGAAGTTTAAGGACGACTGGACCAATCAAAACCACGCTTGGCTAGCTAAATTCCGATTAACTCGGTTAACCGGGAGTTGTGGAACCGGGCCTTAGATACAGATCTAACAATGGCGGTAGTGGGGGTAGGCTTTCTCAGCGGTTCTATTTTTTACTCCGACTTCTGCCGCTTGGTGCGTGACAGCAAGGGGAAGGAGTTGTGCGATGGAGACAGAAATCTCCATAAACTTAGCCGCCGTCTATGGAAATATCGATTTTTTTTTACGCCAATCGATTGTTAGTCGTTTGTTGGTGTTTGTTAGACAAAACCCAGCGTTTGTTAGACTTTATTTAGTGAATAAAACGAATATGCCAAGGTTAGCCGCAAAAAATGGTTTCCTAGTGATTTCGAACTTTTCTTGGTAACCAATCGATTGTTACTCGTTTGTTAGTGATTGTTAGTCACTTTATATCGTTTGTTAGAACTCAATTATTATCACATTAAAGAAAAACATTGCGGCCTTAGAGCGCGCTGCAAGCAACGTGAAGTGGGCAGTATCACCGCGACGACCACTTGAGGCCCGGCACATGTAACTCGTCAATTTCAGCGAAACGTTGATTCTTATCATTCTATTCGATTGTTGGACGAATGTTAGTCATTGTTAGTTAATTTTCATCGTTTGTTAGAATTCCATTCTTATTTAATCGCTGAAAAACTTTTCGGCCCTAGAGCGCGCTGCATGTCGCGGAGGTTGGCAGCATCGCCACGACAGCTGCTTACGGCTTTGCACATGTAGCTCGTCAATTTCAGTAAAACGTTGATTCATATCTTTCTATTAGATTTGTTAGACGGTCGCTAGAGATTGTTAGATAATTTTCATCGTTTGTTAGAACTCCATTTTTATTTAATCGCTGAAAAACTTTTCGGCGCTAGAGCGCGCTGCATGTCGCGAAGGTTGACAGCATCGCCGCGTCAGCTGCTTACGGTTTTGCACATGTAAGTCGTCAATTTCAGCAAAACGTTGATTCTTGTCATTCTATTAGATTGTTAGACGAATTCTAGTGAGCGTTAGTTAATTCTCATCGTTTGCTAGAGCTCCATTTTATTTAATCGCTGAAAAACTTCTCGGCGCTAGAGCGCGCTGCATGTCGCGGAGGCTGGCAGCATGGTCGCGACAGCTGCTTACGGTTATGCACGTGTAACGCGTCCATTTCAGCAAAACATTGATTCTTGTCATTCTATTAGATTCTTAGACGAATGCCAGTGATTGTTAGTTACTTTCCATCGTTTGTTAGAGCTCCATTTTTATTTAATCGCTGAAAAACTTTTCGACGCTAGAGAGCGCTGCATGTCGCGAAGTTTGGCAGCATCGTCGCGACAGCTGCTTACGGCTTTGCACATGTAACTCGTCAATTGCAGCAAAACGTTGATTCAATCACTAGCATTCGTCTAACAATCTAATAGAATGATAAGAATCAACGTTTTGCTGAAATAGACGAGTTACATGTGCAAACCCGTAAGCAGCTGTCGCGGCGATGCTGTCAACCTTCGGGACATGCAACGCGCTCTAGCGCCGAAAAGTTTTTCAGCGATTAAATAAGAAAGGAGCTCTAACAAACGATGAAAATTAACTAACCGTTACGAGCATTCGTCTAACAATCTAATAGAATAACAAGAATCAATGTGTTGCGGATATTGACGAGTTAACCTGCTCGTAACAATGCTGCTAACCTTCGCGACATGCAGCGCGCTCTAGCGCCGAAAAGTTTTTCAGCGATTAAATAAAAATGGAGCTCTAACAAACGATGAGAATTAACTTACAATCACTACCATTCGTCTAACAGCTTAATAGAATGACAAGAATCAACGTTTTGCTGAAATTGACGAGTTACATGTGCAAAGCCGTAAGCAGCTGTCGGGGCGATGCTGCCGACCTTCGCGACATCCAGCGCGCTCTAGGGCCGTAAACTTTTTCAGCGATTAAATAAAAATGGAGCTGTAATAAACGATGAATATTAACTAACAATCACTAGCATTCGTCTAACAATCTAATAGAATGACAAGAATCAACGTTTTGCTGGAATTGGCGAGTTACATCTGCAAAGCCGTAGGCAGCTGTCGCGGTGATGCTGTTAACTTCACGTTGCTTGCGGCGCGCTCTAGGGCCGAAATGTTTTTCATTGATATTAATAATAATTGAGCTCTAACAAACGATATAAAGTGACTAACAATCACTAACGAACGACTAACAATCGATTGGTTACGAAGAAAAGTTCGAAATCACTAGAAAACCATTTTTTGCGGCTAACTTTCGCATAAATTTGTTTTTCGTGTTATTCAATAAATAAAGTCTAACGAACGCCGGGTTTTGTCTAACAAACACTAACAATCGATTGGCGTAAAAAAATCGATATTTCCATAGTCGGCGGCTAAGTTTATGAAGCTGTCTGGAAACTCTGCCAGAATTCGCATGGTGGGGGTAGGCCGCTTACGGACGAAAATATTCGTTGAGAATTGACACTACGCGGAGCTGCAATCTTGCCCCCAATTGAACGTAACCACCTAAAATAATGTTTTTAAACAAAAACGACAAAACAATAACATCATTTTGTTATTT
This sequence comes from Ophion costatus, assembly GCA_951751655.1. Taxonomy (NCBI): domain Eukaryota; kingdom Metazoa; phylum Arthropoda; class Insecta; order Hymenoptera; family Ichneumonidae; genus Ophion; species Ophion costatus. The sequence continues at coordinate 13,043,750 of OX632357.1, read as the reverse complement.
ACCCATAGTTCGAATCCTTTACCGACGACCGAAAAACCGATACAAAAATAAAAACATTTATTTTAAAATTAATTAGAATTTTTGTTTGAGAGAAAGAAAATAATCACATACAAAAATAATGCAATGTGTATAAATAATTAATACATAACCAGAAACCTATGCAAGTGCAGAAAAAAGCCCACTCTTCGGGGTTCGAACTCGGCTTCTTCAAAACGGTAGCGCAGCACCTTATCCGTGCGACAGTTTTCGAACATTTAAGTTATAGCCACGCTTGGGGTTTAATTAGATTTGACGGCTTGTTGGGTTGGTTCACCACATAATTTTATTCATTATAATTAGCTATATTGGTAGACATACCACCAATATATATATATATATATATATATATATATATATATTGTGACGAGAATAAATTTGGCGCCGCCGCCCGGTGTGCGGAGTTGAGATGTCCCTCCGGCTCGGGGCCGACACTGCGACCACGACGAGTTTCCATGGGGTCCCCTGAAGGAGAAAATTACCGATTGTTAATTTCCCCCCTCCCATCGTTTTTCTTTCTCTTATGTAAATTCGGCGGCCTCCCGCGAGAGAGAGAGAGAGAGAGGACGAGGTTGGTGAACGACCACGCCATCGGAAGCGACGGCGGCAAGGGTGCCAAGCTGAGGAGGAGAAGTGGACACCGGACACCGGGCATAACGAAGCGTTGCGTGGATTGCGAACGCGCCCGAATCCAGCCACACAACGGAAGGCGATGAACGCATACCCGCTCACCTCCCGCCCGTCTGCGTATCTGTCGCAGGCCCACTGTCGCGTCCGATTGGGTGAGGTAGCGAGTCGTCCGCGCACGATCTAGCTCGGGATCGTTGAAAACCATTCAAATTTGCGCGCGCTAGTCCCGTGGTGCGACACCGCAACACGCGCGCCCGCCCTCTATACGGGAGATCACGTGGCCGAGGGAGAGAGGGCCGGCGAGGTTGGCCCGCGTGCCGGCGAGGGCAGCTTCCTGCGAGGTGTCGAGCCGGACGGACGTGGGCGATTGAACAAACGCGGTCCAGCCAAAACCCCCGGGTGAGCCAAGCTACGTTTTCTCATATCAGCTCGGTGGCTGCCGACCGCAGAATCGATCCTCGATCTCGGGGCCGTCGTGGCCGCGGCCTTTTCGCGTGATTATCGAGAATTCCGGTGGGAGGGCCGTGCCTGCGCATCCCGCGGTGGAAGTCGCGTCGTGGTCGCGCGCGGGAAGCCGCCTCTTTTCGTGTCGGGCAAGTTCCCGAAAATTGCTGTTACCGTGTCGCGTATTTGTGGGAGAGTGTGTATCGCGAGTGATTTCCGTCGACGATCCTCCGAACCCGCGGTTGGACCTGGGGGGGCTTCAGAGGCGCAAAAGCCCTGTTCACGAGGGTAGGGAATCTCTTAGCGGAGAGCTGGCCTCCCGCCATTCAGCGGGACGCGAGCTCTAACCCGTGCGGAGTCCCGACCGTTTGGCCCGGTATAGCGGGTGTCTCTGTCCCCTGTCGGATCGTCCCGGTTCAGTCGCGGAGGACGGTTGTCGATCCGGGAATCGAGGGAGTGAGTGTGGCGGCCGGGAGAGATTTTGTCACGTTAACGAACCAATTCTAGCTCGGCCGGGTAACCGAGTAGCGGGGGCCCGGTTTTATTTGAAACCCTTAAGGCCGTTAGGCGAGAGTGAGGAGAGGCCGAGACGAGCTCGCGGTAAAATGTAAGTGAGTGTAGGTCCCGGTCACGCGTGCGTGCGTGAATATTCGTCCTAGTTTCTTGTCGCGTCGTCCCGTTTCGGGAATCGTTTGATTGTCGGCTGAATCGTGTGTTTGAAATTGAAATAGAGAATCGCAAGACTAATTTTGGACTCGAGTCGGGTTTTATTATTTTCTTTTCTCCCGTGTCAGTGTTTGTGTAACGCACCCCCCCCCCTCTACCATTTTCCTAGGGCTGCGGCCGAGCCGGGTATTCCCGTTCTCCCTCCCTCCGTCCCGACGAGCCGATTTTCGGCTGGCGCCCTGTAGAAATAAATCGCCGGGAAGGACGAGGACGGGATTTTGTGGCCTCACGGATATCCTAATATCCTTTTCCAGCTTCCTCCCGAAAAATTGGTCACAATATATACTGCAGAACCAATAATTGCAATGAGGTGTACGGAGACAGGCAGATGCAGAGTAATGCGGCGATGAGCTCTGTCTTTTTTCAATACCTCCGTCTGCCCCCGTACCGCACTTCGCCGGCGAATCTTTCAAGATAGCTGCGCCCCTAGCGGCCAGTGTATTAAAAAAATTTCGTCAGAAAGCGACCCCCCTCATCTGACGGAGCAGGGAGACTAGAGTAAAGGAGTGGACACTCCAGAGGAGATAAGCAGCGAAAGCCGGCCCCAAAATCCCGACTCATAAGTGACCGCAAGAGGCGCTGCGATCGCAATTCTTCGATGTATAGTAATACTTGTAGCTAAAGGTTCTAGGCATGCGCATGTCGCCGATGGAAAGCTAAGCAAAAGAGTATATCTATATATAAGGGAAAGCCGATTGCAACGCCACCAACCAACTCTTATTTTCCTTGATTTTGGAACCACATCGCTAGTACACAGTGTCCACTCCTTTACTCTAGTCTCCCTGTGACGGAGTTTCCCGACCTGTATATAAGACCATGGAGACTAGATACCAGGAGACCAAACTCCCGTGCAAAGCCACTGAAAAAAGCGTCCCCGAAAAATGGCTTCAACATAGACGGCGCTGGGGTGCTGCGGACGCTATGTATAGTAATATATTGGTCGCCGAGGTGAAAGTGATCGGATGAGACTAACCTTACGACAGACCGAGCGTGACAGCAAACGTCAAAATTTCGGGTGATCACGGCTCGGTAATTTCCCCATGTCCATTTGAAGAAAAACTTTTTTGAAAGCCAGAAAAGGTAAGTCTTTTGATTAAGTATACTAAATATTCCGACTGAAAACATTGTCGCCCGTACAGTAATTTATTCAATAGTTGATGACAAAATAAATTTCCTTGTTGACTGAGAGTCTGAATAGAAATTAGTATTTATTTCATGATAAATGTTACGAATATTATACCATATTCGATAATTGAAAAATACTATCAGTTTTTCATTCTTGTAATTCAGTTTCAGTGTGTGCAATATGGTGAAAGTGTGCACTCTACTTTCGTCGTACATACTCGTTTTGTACTCTGAAAAATGACACAAAAATTAAAAACTAAAGGGTTTGATTTTAAAAACTATGCTTTATCTGTACTGTATGCGTATTAAACAATTACCGTATCACTTTATCTTAAATTTTATTACTCTGACACTTAAAGATGAATGAAGGTTAGGTACATCAGCTGTGAACCGTCTTCATCGGACCCATATTTTGCGTATATGTATACATGTATTCCGGAGCACCCCAGCCCCGTATATCTCGGACACGGTCTTATATACAGGTCTGGAAACTCCGACGATTTGGATGGTTCGCTTAAAAAAATATATTTCTTTCTCGTAGCTGCCACCAGTAGGGCGCTACTGGTAGATCGGTGCTCTGGAAGAGATAGAAACAGATTGTCGATCTCTTTGTAATAACCTAAGCGAATTTTGCGAATTAAAACACCTTACCACTTTAAAGCAATACCGGAGTACATACTTCATATTGTTAATTTATTCTCGAATGCACCCAACTTCCAATACCATACCCCAAATGTGTAATATCACTGAGCGAGTACTATATTATATCAGTATATACATAAATATCTATTCTCACTATATATATATATACTCGAGAAAAAGGAAATCGCACATGTAAATACATTTTGAACAAAATGCAGTGCGCTATATCGGGGTTTGTTGTTGTCCTTTTGGTTTTTGATGTTTTGATATAATTGGATAAGTAATGCAATAACCTTCAGCCTACATTTAAAAAATTGCGGTTTTTTTTTATTTGAAAATAAATTATTTAATTCAAAATATATTCATATGTGCGATCCCATTGCTCTCAAGTATATATATATACACATATCACTTTTGTGCCTTTTCTTTACTTCAAAACCGACTTGAAAAACCGACAGACCATTTTTCTTAATCAACAGAGTATTAAGACAACGCCAGGAGATTCGGCTCGGACACTCACACATAGCTGCTTATTACGAATCCGTCAACTCACCCAGGTACCTAAATGAAGGCATATAAACAACAAATTGTTATATATGGAAAAAGATACACAGATGATGCGTCCGTAACATTTTTTTATTAACAAGTTGGGGAATTGGGGACAATTACAACAAGAAAACCGCCAATATTTGCGAAATTGTTTGCATCGAATTTTTATTGTGTGCACAACTTGGAGTTTTTTTTTAACGACGAATTTTTTTTTCCTTATCACATTTGCTTGGTAGGTTTTCTGTCTCATTCTGAGTCTTACATAATAAACGATTGCGTAGGATAGAATTTCAGAAGCGTGTGCCGTGTAAGGAAACGTGAATGTGTACGTTTCTAGAACCTCGTCGAGGGTTAGCTCGAATACATTTTTAAGTGATGCATATTTCGCAAACACCCCTTCGACATGCTGAATAAGACGATAGAAGTACAGATTTGCATGAATTAAGCCACCGTGAGACTTGATATTCGTCAACAGCGCCACTGAAGATGAATGCGACGCATGCGACCGAATGGCTTTGTCGCAGAACTCGCAGAACTTGAATTTTTTTCAAAACTTGTTTGCAGAGATAACCTGTAATCATTATGAGTATTCTCATATTTGCACATTATGTCAAAGGGTGAAAATGCAAGAAAATACTGCTCATCGGATTACTGCTAGCGACGTCCATTTCCATGGCTCCAGTGTCCCAATCCACTGATTCAGAATTACGCCTTTGAGGACCAGCAATCTGTGGTATGCCATGGCCGAAAAAAGGAAATCCAGCAGTCTGCCCACATTTATTTTCCTTGTCGCCGTCGTCATCAAATTCCGTCGGAATGGCTGCTGTACTCAACTTCGGATGCTTGTAGGGAGTCTGTGATAAAAAATAGGAAGAATGTTTGTAATTCTTTTAGGTTACAAATAACATTTCTATAGTAAAAGAATGCAAGAAAGATATACAGGCAAAATTTATACCGAGAGCGTGGAAGGGAGAGTGAGAGAGAAGTAGAGGAATAGGCAGATACAAATAAAGCGGAGTGTATGAAAAAAAACTTGGAAGAAAAGATGAATGAAGATGAGCAAGAGGACAACTGTAAAACTAGAATCATTTACTCAAGGGCGACAGAGAACGGGGAGGAAAAGAGAAGTCGGAACTAACAGAGAATAGGCAAAAAAGCTCTTGTCGGTGATGGCATATGAAAGAACGAAGCAAAATGGAGCGGACTGTTCGATGAAGGGCAAGAAACAATTGCGGAAACGAATCGATCAAATATAGCCAAAAAAGGAACAATAAACAAAACAGTGAGCGTGTGCGATGAAGAAATTTGAAATGACGACCCAGCGCAAAGGAGGGAGAGAACGTCAGAGAAAAAAGTATAGAACGTACCTTTCCAATGATCTCTCCATTTTAACCATATTTAATCCACTCGCGTTGTATGCATTGGGCGTTGAAATCCTTTTCGCATACAACGTGCGTAGGCCGCAACTGCTTATGCCCAGGAATTGCGGCTTCCCATTTTTTAACAGTTCGATGTCTTTTGGTACACGAATCACCGATCGCTTTGTTTTTTTCACTTTTATTACCCGTCTTACATCCAGGTACAATGCACGAAGTCGGCATGATGAGCAAATAAATTTATACAAAGAGCTGCTCATGCACGCAGTAACGGAGAAGGAGAATAGGTTCTCCTTCATTACCCACGCTCGGGCACTTATTTCGTACAGCGCCAAGTAGTGGCAGCATTGGGAAAGAAAAAAATTTATTTAACGGACCTTCCCCCACCACCGTAAATTTCAAGGAGTTTCCAGACCTGTATATAAGACCGTGATCTCGGATACCGTTTTGGGGACGAGTTGAAAGGCCAAGTGTGGCCTCCTGTATCTAGTCTCCATGATAAGACCGTGTCCAGACCTGGATGCATGGAGGCTATATAAAGGAGTCCGACATGGAGACTAGATACAGGAAGCCACACTCGGCCTTTCAACTCGTCCCCAAAACGGTATCCGAGATAGACGGCGCTGGGGTGCTTCGGTGTTCATGTTTAGATATACGCAAAACATGGGTCCGATGAAGACGGTTCACACCTGAAAGACCTAACCTTCATTTATCTTTGAGTGTCAGAGTAATAAAATTGAAGACAAAGTGATACGGTATTTGGTTAATACGCATACAGTATAGATAAAGCACAGTTTTTAAAATCAAACACTTTAGTTTTTAATTCTAGTGTCATTTTTCAGAGTACAAACGAGTATGTCCGACCAAAGTAAAGTGCACACTTTCACCATATTGCACACACTGAAATTGAATTAAAGTATGACAAACTGATAATATTTCTCAATTATCGAATACGGTATAATATTCGTAACGTTTATCATCAAATACATAATAATTTCTATTCAGACTCTCAGTGAACAAGGAAATTTATTTTGTCATCAATTATTGAATAAATTACTGTACGGGCGACAAAGTTTTCAGTCGGAATATTTAGTATACTCAAACAAAAGACTTACCTTTTCTCGCTTTCAAAAAAGTTTTTCTTCAAACGGACATGGGGAAATTACCGAGCCGTGATCGCCCAAAATTTTGACGTTTGCTGTCACGCTCGGTCTGTGGTAAGGTTAGTCTCATCCGATCACTTTCACCTCGTCGACCAATATATTACTATACATAGCGTCCGCAGCACCTCAGCGCTGTCTATGTTGGAGACATTTTCGGGGACGCATTTTCAGCTCCATAAACTTGGCCGCCGACTATGGAAATATCGAATTTTTTTTACGCCAATCGATTGTTAGTCGTTTGTTAGTGTTTGTTAGACAAAACCCAGCGATTGTTACACTTTATTTATTGAATAAAACAAAAAACAAATTTATGCCAAAGTTAGCCGCAGAAAATGGTTTTCTAGTGATTTCGAACTTTTTTTCGTGACCAATCGATTGTTAGTCGTTTGTTAGTGATTGTTAGTCGGTCTAAATCGTTTGTTAAAGCTCAATTATTATTAAATTGATGAAAAACTTTTCGTCCCTAGAGTGCGCTGCGAGCGACGTGAAGATGTCAGCATCACCGCAACGAATACTGGAGGCCGTGGACATGTAACTCGTCAATTTCAGCAAAACGATGATTCTTATAATTCTATTCGATTGCTAGACGAATGTTAGTAATTGTTAGTGAATTTTCATCGTTTGTTAGAGTTCCATTTTTATTTAATCGCTGAAAAACTTTTCGGCACTAGGACGCACTGCATGTCGCGGCGGTTGGCAGCGTCGCCGCGAAAGCTGCTCACGGGCTTGCACATGTCGCTCATCAATTTCCGCCAAACGTTGATTCTTGTCATTCTATTACATTGTTAGACGATCGCTAGTGACTGTTACTTAATTTGCATCGTTTGTTAGAGCTCCATTTTTATTTAATCGCCGAAAAACTTTTCGGCGCGCGAGCGCGCTGCAGGTCGCGAAGGTTGACAGCATCGCCGCGACAGCGGCTTACGGGTTTGCACATGTAAGACGTAAATTTCTACAAAACGTTGATTCTTGTCATTCTATTACATTGTTAGACGATCGCTAGTGATTGTTACTTAATTTGCATCGTTTGTTAGAGCTCCATTTTTATTTAATCGCCGAAAAACTTTTCGGCGCAAGGGCGCGCTTCATGTCACGGAGGCTGGCAGCAGCGCCGCGACACCTGATTACGGGTTTGCGCATTTCACTCGTCAATTTCCGCAAAACGTTGATTCTTATCATTCCATTAGATTGTTAGGCGATCGCTAGTGATTGTTAGTTAATTTTCATCGTTTGTTAGAGCTCCATTTTTATTATATCGCTGAAAAACTTTTCGGCCCTCCAGCGCGCTCTAGGTCGTGAAGGTTGGCAGCACCGCCGCGACAGCTGCATACGGGTTTGCACATGAACCGCGTCAATTTCCGCAAAACGTTGACTCTTATAATTCTATTAGATTGTTAGACGACCGCTAGTGATTGTTAGTTCATTTTCATCGTTTGTTAGAGCTTTAATTTTATTTTATCGCTGAAAAACTTTTCGGCTCTAGAGCGCGCTCCAGGTCGCGAAGGTTGGCAGCATCGCCGCGACAGTTGCTAACGGGTTTGCACATGAACCACGTCAATTTCCGCCAAACGTTGACTCTTATCATTCTTTTAGATTGTTAGACGATCGCTAGTGATTGTTAGTTAATTTCTTTCGTTTGTTAGAGCTCCAGCTTTATTTAATCGCTGAGAAACTTTTCGGCGGTAGAGCGCGCTGCGGGTCTCGAAGGCTGGCTGCATTGCCGCGACAGCGGCGTACGGGTTTGCACATATAAAACGTCAATTTCCACAAAACGTTGATTCTTGTCATTCTATTACATTGTCAGACGAATGTTAGTGATTGTTAGAGAATTTTCATCGTTTGTTAGAGCTCCATTTTTATTTAATCGCCGAAAAACTTTTCGGTGCTAGAGCATGCTTCATCTCGCGGAGGTTGGCAGCAGCGCCGCGACAGCTGATTTCGGGTTTGCCCATTTAACTCGTCAATTTCCGCAAAACGTTAACTCTTATCATTCTATTAGATTGTTAGACGATCGCTAGTGATTGTTAGTTAATTTTCATCGTTTGTTAGAGCATCATTTTAATTTAATCGCTGAGACACTTTTCGGCCCTTGAGCGCGCTGCATGTCGCGGAGGCTGGTAGCATCGTCGCGACAGTTGCTAACGGGTTTGCACATGAACCACGTCAATTTCCGCCAAACGTTGACTCTTATCATTATTTTAGATTGTTAGACGATCGCTAGTGATTGTTAGTTAATTTCTTTCGTTTGTTAGAGCTCCAGCTTTATTTAATCGCTGAGAAACTTTTCGGCGCTAGAGCGCGCTGCGGGTCTCGAAGGCTGGCTGCATTGCCGCGACAGCGGCGTACGGGTTTGCACATATAAAACGTCAATTTCCACAAAACGTTGATTCTTGTCATTCTATTACATTGTCAGACGAATGTTAGTGATTGTTAGAGAATTTTCATCGTTTGTTAGAGCTCCATTTTTATTTAATCGCCGAAAAACTTTTCGGTGCTAGAGCATGCTTCATCTCGCGGAGGTTGGCAGCAGCGCCGCGACAGCTGATTTCGGGTTTGCGCATTTAACTCGTCAATTTCCGCAAAACGTTAACTCTTATCATTCCATTAGATTGTTAGACGATCGCTAGTGATTGTTAATTAATTTTCATCGTTTGTTAGAGCATCATTTTCATTTAATCGCTGACACACTTTTCGGCCCGAGAGCGCGCTGCATGTCGCGGAGGTTGGCAGCATCGTCGCGACAGCTGCATAGGGCTTTGCGCATGCAACTCGTTAATTTGAGCAAAACGTTGACTCTTATCATTCTATTAGATTGTTAGACTATCGCTCGTGATTGTTAGTTAATTTCTAGCGTTTGTTAGAGCTCCATTTTTATTTAATCGCCAAAAACTTTTCGGTGCTACAACACGCTTCATGTCGCGGAGGTTGGCAGCATCGTCGCGACAGATGCTTACGGCTTTGCGGATGTAACTGGATATTTTGAGCAAAACTTTGATTCTTATCATTCTATTAGATTGTTTGACGATCGCGAGTGATTGTTAGTTAATTTCTTGCGTTTGTTAGAGCTCCATTTTTATTTAATCGCTGAGAAACTTTTCGGCGCTAGAGCGCACTGCCGGTCGCGAAGGTTGGCTGCATCGCCGCGACACCGGCTTACGGGATTGCACATGTAACAAGTAAATTTCCACAAATCGTTGATTCTTGTCATTCTATTACATTGTCAGACGAATGTTAGTGATTGTTAGAGAATTTTCATCGTTTGTTAGAGCTCCATTTTTATTTAATCGCCGAAAAACTTTTCGGTGCTAGAGCACGCTTCATGTCGCGGAGGTTGGCAGCATCGCCGCGACAGCTGCTTTCGGGTTTGCGCATATAACTCGTCAATTTCCGCAAAACGTTGAGTCGTATCATTCTATTAGAATGTTAGACGATCGCTAGTGATTGTTAGTTCATTTTCATCGTTTGTTAGAGCATCATTTTTATTTAATCGCTGAAACACTTTTCGGCCCTAGAGCGCGCTGCATGTCGCGAAGGTTGGCAGCATCGTCGCGACAGATGCTTACGGCTTTGCGCATGTAACTGGTTATTTTGAGCAAAACGTTGATTCTTATCATTCTATAAGATTGTTAAACTATCGCTAGTGATTGCTAGTTAATTTCTATCGTTTGTTAGAGCTCCATTTTTATGTAATCGCTGAAAAACTTGTCGGCGCTAGAGCGCGCTGCAGGTCGCGAAGGCTGGCTGCATCGCCGCGACAGTGGCTTACGGATTAGCACATGTAACACGTAAATTTCCACAAAACGTTGATTCTTGTCATTCTATTACATTGTCAGACGAATGTTAGTGATTGTTAGAGAATTTTCATCGTTTGTTAGAGCTCCATTTTTATTTAATCGCCGAAAAACTTTTCGGCACTAGAGCACGCTTCATGTTGCGGAGGTTGGCAGCAACGCGACGACAGCTGCTTACGGGGTTGCGCATTTAACTCGTTAATTTCCGCCAAACGTTGATTCTCATCATTCCATTACATTGTTAGACGATCGCTAGTGATTGTTAGTTAATTTTCATCGTTTGTTAGAGCTCCAATTTTATTGTATCGCTGAAAAACTTTTCGGCCCTAGAGCGCGCTGCAAGTCGCGAAGGTTGGCAGCATCGCCGCGACAGCTGCTTACGGGTTTGCACATGTACCGCATCAATTACTGCAAAACGTTGACTCTTATCATTCTATTAGATTGTTAGACGATCGCTAGTGGTTGTTAGTTAATTTTCATCGTTTGTTAGAGCATCATTTTTATTTAATCGCTGAAACAATTTTCGGCCCTAGAGCGCGCTGCATGTCGCGGAGGCTGGCAGCATCGTCGCGACCGCTGCTTACGGCTTCGCGCATGTAACCCGTTAATTTGAGCAAAACGTTGATTCTTATCAGTCTATTAGATTGTTTGACGATCGCTAGTGATTGTTAGTTAATTTCTATTGTTTGTTAGAGCTCCATTTTTATTTAATCGTTGAAAAACTTTTCGGCGTTAGAGCGCGCTGCAGGTCGGGAAGGTTGGTTGCATCGCCGCGACAACTGCTTACGGGTGTGCACATGGAACTCGCCCATTTCAGCAAAATATTGATTCGTATCATTTTATTCGATTGATAGTAGAATGTTAGTGATTGTTAGTCACTTTTCATCGTTTGTTAGTTCTCAATTTCTATGTAGTCAATGAAAAACTTTGGGTCATAACACAATTCATGGAAATGAGTTATCATAATTTGGGACAACATTCAGTTACTTTAAAATGTAAATGTATAAGTGGCCCTGACTTTGTTCTGAGTAGTATAAAAAAAAAAATTAATTCTGCGAATTTATGAGCACGCTGCCGGCTAAAAGTCTGGATTCACTTTATGGAAGTTCGACCAGGACGCACAATTAGGAATATCGAGCAAAAAAGGCTCATGATCAGATCGAGGTTTGAGATGTTCATGCTTTTTTTTAATTCTCTATTTCGTCGATCATTTGCACCGATTCGCTATTTTTAATTAAAATTATATACGTTTATCGCGGCCATAGCGGCGATGCTGCCAGCCTCCGCGATATGCACCGCGCTCTAGGGCCGGAAAGTTTTTCAGCGATAAAATAAAAATGGAGCTATAACAAACGATGAAAATTAACTAACAATCACTAGCGATCGTCTAACAATCTAATAGAATGATAAGAGTCAACGTTTTGCGGTAATTGATGCGGTACATGTGCAAACCCGTTAGCAGCTGTCGCGGCGATGCTGCCAACCTCCGCGACATGAAGCGTGCTCTAGCACCGAAAAGTTTTTCGGCGATTGAATAAAAATGGAGCTCTAACAAACGATGAAAATTCTCTAACAATCACTAACATTCGTCTGACAATGTAATAGAATGAAAAGAATCAACGTTTTGTGGAAATTGACGTCTTACATGTGTAAACCCGTAAGCCGCTGTCGCGGCGATGCAGCCAACCTTCGCGACCTGCAGCGCGCTCTAGCGCCGAAAAGTTTTTCAGCGATTAAATAAAAATGGAACTCTAACAAACGATAGAAATTAACTAACAATGACTAGCGATCGTCTAACAATCTAATAGAATGATAAGAGTCAACATTTTGCGGTAATTGATGCGGTACATGTACAAACCCGTAAGCAGCTGTCGCGGCGATGTTGCCAACCTCCGCGACATGAAGCGTGCTCTAGCACTGAAAAGTTTTTCGGCGATTAAATAAAAATGGAGCTCTAACAAACGATGAAAATTCTCTAACAATCACTAACATTCGTCTGACAATGTAATAGAATGACAAGAATCAACGTTTTGTGGAAATTGACGATTTATATGTGCAAACCCGTCCGCCGCTGTCGCGGCGATGCAGCCAACCTTCGCGATTTGCAGCGCGCTCTAGCGCCGAAAAGTTTCTCAGCGATCAAATAAAAATGGAGCTCCAACAATCGAAAGAAATTAACTAGCAATCACTAGCGATCGTCAAACAATCTAATAGAATGATAAGAATCAACGTTTTGCTCAAAATAACCAGTTACATGCGCAAAGCCGTAAGCATCTGTCGCGACGATGCTGCCAACCTCCGCGACATGCAGCGCGCTCTAGGACCGAAAAGTGTGTCAGCGATTAAATAAAAATGATGCTCTAACAAACGATGAAAATTAACTAACAATCACTAGCGATCGTCTAACAATCATTCTCTAACAATCACTAAGATTCGTCTGACAATGTAGTAGAATGATATGAGTCAACGTTTTGCGGAAATTGACGAGTTAAATGCGCAAACCCGAAAGCAGCTGTCGCGGCGATGCTGCCAAACTCCGCGACATGAACGTGTACCAGCACCGAAAAGTTTTTCGGCGATTAAATAAAAATGGAGCTCAAACAAACGATGAAAATTCTCTAACAATCACTTACATTCGTCTGACAATGTAATAGAATGACAAGAATCAACGTTTCGTGGAAATTGACGTCTTACATGTGTAAACCCGTAAGCCGCCATCGCGGCGATGCAGCCAGCCTTCGCGACCTGCAGCGCGCTCTTGCGCCGAAAAGTTTTTCAGCGATTAAATAAAAATGGAGCTCTAACAAACGATAGAAATTAACTAACAATCACTAGCGATCGTCTAACAATCTAATAGAATGATAAGAGTCAACGTTCTGCGGTATTGATGCGGTACATGTGCAAACCCGTATGCAGCTGTCGCGGCGATGCTGCCAACCTCCACGACATGAAGCGTGCTCTAGCACCGAAAAGTTTTTCGGCGATTAAATAAAAATGGAGCTCTAACAAACAATGAAAATTCTCTAACAATCACTAACATTCGTCTGACAATGTAATAGAATGACAAGAATCTACGTTTTGTGGAAATTTACTCGTTACATGTGCAATCCCGCAGGCCGGTGTCGCGGCGATGCAGCCAGCCTTCGCGACCAGCAGCGCGCTCTAGTGCCAAAAAGTTTTTTGGCGATTAAATAAAAATGGAGCTCTAACAAACGATGAAAATTCTCTAGCAATCACTAACATTCGTCTGACAATGTAATAGAATGACAAGAATCAACGTTTTGTGGAAATTTACTTGTTACATGTGCAATCCCGTAAGCCGGTGTCGCGGCGATGCAGCCAACCTTCGCGACCTGCAGCGCGCTCTAGCGCCGAAAAGTTTCTCAGCGATTAAATAAAAATGGAGCTCTAACAAACGAAAGAAATTAACTAACAGTCACTAGCGATCGTCAAACAATTTAATAGAATGATAAGAATCAACGTTTTGCTCAAAGTAACCAGTTACATGCGCAAAGCCGGAAGAATCTGACGCGACGATGCCGCCAACCTCCGCGACATAGAGCGCGCTCTAGGGCCGAAAAGTGTTTCAGCGATTAAATAAAAATGACGCTCTAACAAACGATGAAAATTAACTAACAATCACTAGCGATCGCCTAAGAATCTAATAGAATGATAAGAGTCAACGGTTTGCGGAAATTGACGAGTTCATTGAGCAAACCCGAAAGCAGCTGTCGCGGCGATGCTGCCAACCTCCGCGACATGAAGCGTGTTCTAGCACCGAAAGGTTTTTCGGCGATTAAATAAAAATGCAGCTCTAGCAAACGATGAAAATTCTCTATCAATCACTAACATTCGTCTGGCAATTTAATAGAATGACAAGAATCATCGTTTTGTGGAAATTGACGATTTATATGTGCAAACCCGTACGCCGCTGTCGCGGCAATGCAGCCAACCTTCGCGACCAGCAGCGCGCTCTAGTGTCGAAAAGTTTTTCAGCGATTAAATAAAAATGGAGCTCTAACAAACGATAGAAATTAACTAACAATCACTAGCAATAGTCTATCAATCTACAAAAATGATAAGAATCAACGTTTTGCTCAAATTAACGTTCTGCATGCGCAAAGCCGTAAGCATCTGTCGCGACGATGCTGCCAGCCTCCGCGACCTGCAGCGTGCTCTAGCGCCGAAAAGTTTCTTAGCGATGAAATAAAAATGGAGCCTTAACAAACGAAAGAAATTAACTAACAATCACTAGAGATAGTCTAACAATCTAATAGAATGATAAGAATCAACGTTTTGCTCAAATTAACTAGTTGCATGCGCAAAGCCGTTAGCAGCTGTCGCGACGATGCTGCCAACCTCCGCGACATGCAGCGCGCTCTAGGGCCGAAAAGTGTTTCAGCGATTAAATAAAAATGATGCTCTAACAAACGATGAAAATTAACTAACAATCACTAGCGATCGTCTAACAATCTTATAGAATGATAAGAGTCAACGTTTTGCGGAAATTGACGCGGTTCATGTGCAAACCCGTAAGTAACTATCGCGGCGATGCTGCCATCCTCCGCGACATGAAGCGTGCTCTAGCACCGAAAAGTTTTTCGGTTATTGAATAAAAATGGAGCTCTAACAAACGATGAAAATTCTCTAACAACCAATAACATTCGTCTGACAATGTAATAGAATGACAAGAATCAACGTTTTGTGGAAATTGACGTCTTACATGTGCAAACCCGTAAACCGCTGTCGCGGCGATGCAGCCAACCTTCGCGACCTGCTGCGCGCTCTAGCGCCAAAAAGTTTTTCAGCGTTTAAATAAAAATGAAGCTCTAACAAACGATAGTAATTACCTAACAATCACTAGCGATCGTCTAACAATGTAATAGAATGATAAGAGCCAACGTTTTGCGGTAATTGACGCGGTTCATGTGCAAACCCTTAAGCAGTTGTCGCGGCGGTGCTGCCATCCTTCGCAACCTACAGCGCGCTGTAGGGCCGAAAAGTTTTTCAGCGATATAATAAAAATGGAGCTCTAACAAACGATGAAAATTAACTAACAATCACTAGCGATCGCCTAACAATCTAATGGAATGATAAGAATGAACGTTTTGCGGAAATTCACGAGCGAAATGCGCAAACCCGTAATCAGGTGTCATGGCGCTGCTGCCCACCTCCGCGACATGAAGCGCGCCCTTGCGCCGAAAAGTTTTTCGGCGATTAAATAAAAATGGAGCTCTAACAAACGATGCAAATTAAGTAACAATCACTAGCGATCGTCTAACAATGAAATAGAATGACAAGAATCAACGTTTTGTGGAAATTTACGTCTTACATGTGCAAACCCGTAAGCCCCTGTCGCGGCGATTCAGCCAACTTTCGCGACCTGCAGCGCGCTCTAGCGCCGAAAAGTTTTTCGGCGATTAAATAAAAATGGAGTTCTAACAAACGATGCAAATTAAGCAACAGACACTAGCGATCGTCTAACAATCTAATCTAATGACAAGAATCAACGTGTTGCGGAAATTGATGAGCGACATGTGCAAACGGGTCAGCAGCTGTCGCGGCGATGCTGCCAACCGCCGTGACATGCAGTGCGTCCTCGTGCCGAAAAGTTTTTCAGCGATTAAATAAAAATGGAATTCTCACAAACGATGAAAATTCACTAACAATTACTAACATCGTCTAGCAATCGAATAGAATTATAAGAATCATCGTTTTGCTGAAATTGACGAGGTACATGTCCACAGCTTCAAGTTTTCGTTGCGGTGATGCTGACAACTTCACGTCGCTCGCAGCGCGCTCTAGGGCCGAAAAGTTTTTAATTAATTTAATAATAATTAAGCTCTAACAAACGATTTAAACCGACTAACAATCACTAACAAACGACTAACAATCGATTGGTCACGAAAAAAATTTCGAAATCACTAGAAAACCATTTTCTGCGGCCAACTTTGGCATAAATTTTTTTTTGTTTTATTCAATAAATATAGTCTAACAAACGCTGGGTTTTGTCTAACAAACACTAACAAACGACTAACAATCGATTGGCGTATAAAAAAATTCGCTATTTCCATAGTCGGCGGCCAAGTTTATGGAGCTCGCTTTTTCCAGTGGCTTTGCACGGGAGTTTGGTCTCTGGTATCTAGTCTCCATGGAGTCTGAACTGTGTCTTAAAAAGTTGCAACAAAATCATTTGATATAGTGAGGCGCAGCGATCGCGCTGTTATCATGAAGCTAATGGCATGTGAGAGAGATGAAAGACGTATCGGAAGTAGGCAATAATTGTTTGTTCATGTCACGATCTTACATACAGGCCTTGAAACTCTGGTGGTGGGGGATGGCCTCTTATTTAAGCACCGAATGTTTCAACTCTTGACTACGAGTGTCGCTGCGATAGAGTGATGCAGACTGTGCGAGAGAGATGGATATCGATTGTTGACTCATAGGAACCTAACCTAGCTGTACAATTGGCTGGTATAGGCAAATTATGATATTCAATGTTAAAAATGCATAATGGACCTAAATACAATGAAAGTAACTTTATCGTAAACCTGGAAAAAAACCAAAAGACTATAGTTATCCAAGTGGGTACAATGAACATGATTGTTTTTTATATAGGTCTCAATGTGAGCTCGTGTTGGTCGAGGGGTTCGGTGCAAGCTTCGTAATGCTGCTTTCCGGGGTTCGTTCCCTGTGCGCTTGGTTTTCTACAAACATGTTTTAAAAAAATAGGCTTTACGCGTTGTTTTAATTGACCGGAAAATAAATGACAACTATTCCCGACCGAAACACTTGCAGGATGTATTTCTTGAAAATGAAACAAATACTTAAGAAGCAGTGCTTCTTTTGCCATTCTTTATTTCCTCTTCGAAAAATTTTAATGCGTGTCCCAAGAAACATTTTTAATAATCTCTACTTTGCAATTTCTGAAACGGTGTGCGTTGGTAAATTTAAAAAAAAACACCTCTTTTCCGACCTTGAAGCGAACGACTCTCGAGTAGGATAAATGAAAATAATTCACTTACTTTGTTTTATGTTTTCCAGCCTGGAAAGTATTTATTGTAATTATCCCAGTAATTTTTCATTTTTTTTCAAGTTCCCGGCTCCAACGCGAAATAAATCATTTCAATCATTCCATAAACTGAAGGTTTTATTGTCCTTAAAAAAAAAAGATTTTTTTTTCATGTGTCCTGAAATGATCATACATTATAGGTGTGAGCAGATTGATGTCGCTATGATCAAACAATTTTATTTTGCAAGTGTTTTGCAACAGAAGTGAAGGAATAAGTGTTTTTGCAGAATATAGTTAGGCAATTTCGTGCTCTTTCTGAAAATAATGTTAATGCTGTGTCCATTTTGCCATCTTATTTCGTTGGACATATTTTTTATCGCACTGTACATTGTTCTGATGCGTATGTTGCCGCATTCTCAGTCGAACGTAGTACACAATGGCATACGATAAAATCTCGGAAGCATGTTCTGCACACGGAAAAGTAAATTCGTAAGCCTCAAGGACTTCATTGACAGTCAAATCGAAGACATTTTTGCTCGAAGAGTATTTCGCAAACGATGCTTCGACGTGACGAATAAGCCGGAAAAAATGCAAATTAGCATGAATCAAGCCACCGCGAGTCTTCATTGTCACTAGTTGCGACAGAGAAGAAGTGCAACCCGAGTTTAATGTCACAGCTCTATCACACGACGTACAGGACCTATACCATTTTAAAACCTGTTTGCACAGGTAACCTGGAAGTGCAGGGTAATTGTATTAGCGTACCATTAATGTGAAAACCGTGGCCCCAGAAGTAGGAAAATTCGAATTCTACGTTGATTGTATACTTAGCTAGCAAAAGAAGCAATGCGTGATTACGAGGTATGTTAGTATATCAAATACCTAAATTTATGATTAGTAAGAAAAAGCTTAAGTGAGCAAAACCAGTTAAAACAGAAAACCTGTCACGTAATAAATTATGCAGTCGAGCACAGGGGCGAGAGCATAATCGTGGTCGGGATTACTATCGATGACATCATCCGCCTCCCAATCACCATGCTGTAATGCCGTATCCAATTTTTTCTTGATTTCCTGCATGCATCGAGAACTTTTAGCCTCCACCTTGTCGCCGTAAGCAAGCCTTCAGATCGCTGATTGAAATTAAAATCGGTGGCGAATTCTCATCGGAATCGGTGCAATTTCCAAATTTCGGTGGTTTGATGACACCGTAGACCGACCATAACTTGTAGAGCTGTAAAAATGTAGGGCAGTTCGGATGATCGTTGCAGCCTGCCGCTTGACGGATCGTGCCGAAAAATTTCTGAAACATCGAAATGAAGTTATCAATCTTCAAGAATCAAATATACGTGAAAATATTTATAAATACAAGCAATTGTCAGAACATTTTCGCAAAGAAGGGTAGCAGCAATGAATTCACAACAAATTACCTCCAAGTTATCTTGATTTACTTTGCCGGGCAACAAGTACTCGAACTCGTAGCGATCGATTAGATTGCGGCATATATCCATTGTCGATTGCAGAGAAATTCTCAATCCACGTGACGTTTCAGCGGTGAGATATTCTTCTGGCTTTATATCTCCGTTCAGCATGGATGATTCCCATGTATTTAGCCACTGCAACGAATCCTCGAGTAACTTGTGTGGGAAACGTTCGGTAGAATGTATATATCATGTATGAGTAGCATGAGTAGCATTTAGTGCTAAAATAGGGTAATATACGTACAAGTCATTTTCTAGTAACGAAAATATGTTGAAAAGTATGGCGAAAGTAAATCACAGTTTTACCTTGAAATCATCGGAATGCGAAGTAAGTCCTTGATTCGGAGACTTTCGGTTGAATGCGTCAAACTTATCGTTAGTACGTTTGCAAAAGGTTATTGTTTCCTGGCACCCATCGAGTCCATGGTATCCGTGCGACTGGTAGAACGCCAGGCCTTGAGCAACGGACTTACTGAAAATCTTTATCAAAAAAATTAATCCCCGATTAGTACAATGGCGTTATTAAAACAATGTAATTTATTTTATTGCAGTAACAATATGGAAAATACTTGAGTTGCTAGTCGAACGCGCATTTTCGTCGTGTTGTCCAATATTACGTGCCTAGCAGTTATTTTCGGGCAGGCTCGGGCATTCCCAAGGTGCTCTTTGTCGAGCTCGTACAGAACGTTGAAATACTCCCAGCTGATGTAGTTCTCAGTGGATTTCAACTGTGGAAGAATCGAAATATCCAATAGCCTGTATGATATTCCCAATGTTGGCAATTGTTGAGTATTCATATATTTTGCAATGCATGTAAGTATCGACGCGGATTATCCCTTCACTTTTTTCCATGTTTCTAGCTTTCAACAACGGGTAAGTATTTTCAGACGCGAGCAAGTAGCAACCACAATTAACTTTTTTCCAGGGGTTTCAGCTTTCAACAGGTACGTATTTTTCAACGCGGGGAAGTAGTTACCACAATTAACTTAATTTTTTTTCTTCAGGTGTTCCAGCTTTCAAAAACGGGTAAGTGTTTTCGACCGCAGGTAAATAGTTACCACAATTAGCTTAAATTTTTTGTTTTTCAGGTGTTTCAGCTTGCAACAACGGGTAAGTATTTCCAAACGTGGGTAAGTACACCCGCGTTTAGGTTACCACAATGTAAGTACACAATTTAGGTTACCACAATTAACTGAAATTTTTTCTTTTTTTCAACGTCTTCCAGCCTTCAACAACGCGTAAGTATTTTCAGACGCGGGTAAGTAGCAACCACAATTAACTTAAATTTTTTCTTTTTTTCAAGGGTTCTGGCTATTGAGCTTGGGGAAATATTGACAAACCTTTTTTATCGATTTGTTCCTGCTATTCCAGTTCAAAAATAAAAATATGGACAATATTTTACGTAGATTTTTTTCCGGTGCTCTGGTTTCCAAACGCGGATCAGCTTTGACAATAATTATCTCCAGTTTTTTCTAAGCTCGAATTATTTTATCGTTATTCTTTTCCACATGTTATCGGCTTTAAACGCGGGTAAGTATTGAAACACTTTTATTACTCTGGTATTTCGATTTTTAAACACATGTAAGTATCGACAATAAATATATGCTCATTATATTTACAATTTTTAGGTGTAACAACTTACCCACAATTTCTTCTTGTACAGCCGATTTCGAATATTCTTGATTAGATGCGGAGTATCTGAGAATGCAAACACTTTTCGCTCGCCGTCTAATGGGTGAGCGAACCATGTCTTCGTTTCTCCCATCAAGCCGCTGACCCCCAAAAGTGACCACATTTTAGCATTAGTCGCAGCGCCATCGGCAATAACTCCATGGATTTTAGCTCCGCATCCTTCGAGATAAGAAATACCTTTAACGACCAGCTTTGCGAGCTCATCTCCTTTTACCGGATTTTTTTAGGCGAAAACTGCGATGGGTTACGTGTAGGAATCAGCAAAAGGTTGAAACATCAGGACTAGACCGTGCGTCGCTTGATCATTTATATCCGTCGATTGTAATCCATCGTCGCCAAGGTCTGTCAACCCCACGTAGGTTTGATTTTTCGAACAAACGGCGACAGATTTTCTGAGACTTATTTCATCCAGCAGGAGGACTCCGTGCCGCTGCAAAGGAGTTTTAATGGAGAAATGTTTCTTCAGAATTTCCGCAAAATTTTCGTCAAACCCGCATTTCGAGTCAATCATAGCGAAATAACTACGTATTGTTCGCTTGCACGGCAGTGGCAATACTTCGTTTTTTCGGAGAAATTCATAATATGCTGGTGATCGGATGTTCATCAGCATACACAACATCAGCCAGTCTTCCGTGTAACGTCTGCCTCGGTCATCTATGCTGTTGGCTGCCGCGATAATTTCTTTCAAAGCCGCTTTTTGACCAGCGGGGACCTTCAATTTGGAACATTTTTTATCTAAGGTTTCCAGTTTAATGCTTGCTATTTCCTCTTCTTGTTTTTTTAGACAACATTTCAGATGGGACACTTCATTCTCGACCAGTAATTTGTTACGACGTTCACGACGGAGTGTTTTGCGCATCGCCAACAATTGCCGTTTATCGGTAGGATTCGAAACGTCGTGAATCCGAGTTACCACTGAACGATGATGCGACCTTGACGCCCCTTGGCGCACGATTTTTCTTGTCTTCGCGCAGGATTCGCATCGTCTCTTCTTCGAAACCAGAGGGCAATTTTTGCTGCGCCAATGACCGACATAATCCTGGAATACGCTATCATCTAGCAGATGATGCATATTTACGGCACCGAGACCACCGCAGACGTTCATCCTTTGGAAGCGTTTTACTATTTCTGGAATACTTTCATTCACACGTACAGTATTATCCAGATTTGTATTCTGCGTGTTAACGGGCCGTCCGTATACGTAGTAATTTATTGTCCTATCTGTGTCAAGAGTTACACATTTATATGTTACAGGACAATCTATACCATTCTCCCGTTTCGTAATTGCGAGAGAAAATAGAATGCACTGTCCCTTATCTCTAGGCAACTCGGCGACGCTCCATGGTTCCGGTATTGTGCAAGAAAACGCTTCACAGGTAGACGAATTCGCTCCATTAGAATCTATATTAACACAAAAATAAATTTGCTAATGTACATTGTGATTTTTTCAGTAACTTCCTCGGAACATGTTATAGTAAGTATTTACGTTCGAAAACTTTGTTATGATTTGGTCTATTTTCTCTACATTTCTTATTTTCATTTTCAGGTCCACCTATTCTTCGAATATGGATTGGAAAAATATACAGGTAAGTGCAGATCAAAGTTGGAGTATAATTTCACATCATTTTCCAGGTTTTATAACACAATCAGAGATCCTGGGTGCGAGTAGCAAATCAATGAGTACAATAATGAATTATCTCATTTATGGCTTTTTCGACAATTGTACATGAATCGTCAAGATGAGTTTTGATTAGACCTTTTTTTTGTGCTATTGTATCTCAATTGGTGTGTGTCAAGAAGTGAGCGAGTGTAAAAATGGGTAAGTGTATTTATTCTTGTACATTATTATTTCGAGATTTTTTTCCACTTTCTCTGGATTCCTAACCTGGGTAAGTATTGACAATGATTTTCGAAAAATATTTTTTTTCGCGGTTTCCGGCTTCAAAAATGGGTAAGTACTGATAAAAATAATGTTAGGTCAAACATATGTATGAAAACTATTTTTTATTTTTTTTCGTACTTCATAATTCATAAGTTCATAATTATTAGGTGACCCGCCCCTCCTGCTGTGTTTAAACTTACCTTCTCTGATGATGACAGATAAACACACTGTAAAAGGCTTTGCAGATGCTACCAAGGCTTTGCCATCTTGAACTGACTGATTACTGCATGCCGCATGAGCAGAATCACTACATGCAACTTCCATCAGTGGAACACCAAGCTGTTTTTCCAGTACTACAGGTACACTCGAGACATCTGTAATATACCGGAATAAAACAATAGAAATCATGTACGATTGCACTTTTTATAGATATTAAAATATATACTTTTCATTTCAGTAGACTCCTGCTCAAGAGCACTAATGCTGTGAGTAGAAATTTCCATGAGCTGTGAGTGTCCAAAGCCATCAAATTCATCTTCATTCGTCTCAAGCGCTGAAGATTTGCCGTTCACAGGATCTTGGCTCGGAGGATCTTGGCTCGGAAGATCTTGGCTCAGAAGATCTTGACTCTGAGAATCTTGGCTCCATGAATCTTGGCTCGGAGGGGCCCGGCTCGGATTTAAGACACAGCTCACAGGATCTTGGCTCGGAGCATTTTTCCCACTGCTCACAACTTCATTAAAAGGTTTGACAGATATGTAAAATGATATGTAATCCCTCGATATGTAAAATGTCATCAAACTTCGATGGAATCGCAAGTTTATCGAGCTGCGGGTGCTTGTACGCGACCTTAACAGAGGGAAATTTGTCCGGCTGCAATTGTTTAATCTGTACACACAATTTGTCTAATAAACTTACCTGTGCTATTATGCGATCGTTCGAGTCATGTTTCACCTATTCTCGATGAATGTATTTCGGTTCGAAATGGTTTTCGCACACAACGTGTCTCGGCTCTAATTTTCCAACTCCCGGTATCGCAGCCTCCCATTTTTTAACTGCGCCAAGTCTCTCGGCACCCGAAACACAGAGCGTTTCAATTTTAAACTCCGAGAGCCTGTTCTAAACGTTGGCACAATACACCACTTAGTCATTTTTCAATATCAACGTTTTTACGAGCTAACAAGTAGAGCACGTCACGTGTGGTCGCGTGAATCAGCGGTTATGTTTGGGGTTTGTTTACTTTTGAAATCTCCATCTCTCTCACACAGCCTGCATCACTGTACAGCAGCGACCCTCGTGGTCAAGAGTTGAAACATTCGGTGCTTCAAGAAGAGGCCATCCCCCACCACTGAAATTTTGAGGGAATTTCAAGACCTGTATGTAAGACCGTGGTTCATGTGCTATATTCCCAAACAAAAAAGAGAACCGCGAAGACAAAGTGCAGCATTAGTGATTTATAAATTAGATTTTTAATCGTGAAGTGAAAAGAATTGAGAGCTAAGCATAATTACTTTAATCTCTAATCCTCTATTGTTTGCAATTTTCATAACCTTACACATGGGTCCCTCGTGACTAATGGTTGTTTGTCTGTTTACATAGTAATAAGTTACGTTACTATACACTTTTCAAGTTTAATGAGGTTATTATGGCATTAATGATTTTAATTCTGAAACAAGATGGGAAAGTTTGTGCTATAGCAGGGTGTAACGGCGGCATCAATGCTGACAAAGCTGATAGAGATATGCGTTCAGCACGACAATTGACATTGTTTAAGGTGCCAAAGGTACTGCCTTGTTATATTCCGTTTCTTCTCTGTTCTTCCTCAGTTTCTCTCATTTTTCATAGATTTTCATACGTCAATCTTTTTCATTCATCTTCCTTACACGGTCCTTGCCATTTTCTGATTATTGTTCGTACTTTTCACTTAAATCGCATATTTCCTCTTACAGTCCAGTTACACCTTCATCGTATGTCACACTTTTTTATTTGATTTTTCAAGCCTTTCTTACTCTGATTCGTTTGGTAATTTCTTACACTGTTTCATTTAGGCACATGTGAGGGTTCACGGCACTTTGCAATGAAAATTTATCATTAAAAATTTTATTGTGCATATTATTACACTTTGATTTGCAATAAGAATTGAACATTGTCAACCCGTTCGTACGGTTCATTAGGCAAACAAAAATTTCGCCGGGGAGAATTTGAACTCACGACCACGTTTTCGTAGCCGGAGCGTTATTCCCGGAGCTATCTTCCCTATCACAACTTAATGTTAGAATCGTTGTATTTCAATTGCGGCTACGCTTAGAATTAGCATCAAAGCTTCAAGGATATTCACACAATTATTGCTGTATGATTGCTCTCTACTTAGTTTTAACAATAATATAAATAATAATAATAATGAGATCAATCTTCTTATAAGGTAGTATGCGCACGAACCTCCTCATTAGAAAGAAAATTGATTTTTTTATATGCTGTAGTTTAGACATATAGAATGACGTCCGCGAAAACTCTTCATGCCTTGCCGGCTAAATACAATAATAATTAATTCATGAAATCAATGCAGTCAACCCGCACCCTATAGAGAATCCGTGCGGATCAAACATTGGAACGGAAATAATAATATTACGCGATTAGATCGGAGCTATGCGAAAAGCGATAAATAACAAGAAAACTGTTGCGGTCACGTACATTCCATGGAAAATATAGGTTACGGGACATTTCGAGCAGATATTATCGATTGAATCGACTAATTTTTGCGCTCGCTAGCCGCGTCTGTCAGCTCTCCCTCTACTAGATGCACATTTCACACACACTACAAACACACGCTTGCACATACGGTAAACAAACACACACTTGACATTTATCGAAAGCACCTGAATACATCGTTGCCACGGATATTGCCAGAATTATGAAATGGCGGCCTGCGACAACTCATGTCAAATCTGAATGCTATTTTAATACTCTATTTTCATAATATGATAAACAGTTATCACATACACTTCTCAAATAATTATTTTCTTTATCATGTTTATTATTATACCCAAATGTATTATATTTTACCGTTTTCAGATTCGATCATTTATAGATTTTCTGTTGATTAGTCAATCCGCTAGTAATACCTTATAAGGTTTGATGTCTTCCATCTCTGTCACATGCCACTCACTTCTCAGGATTTCCTTATTCTGTCTCTCTCGCACGCAACTAACTTCATGGGAATAGCGCGATCGCTGCGCCTCACTATATCAAACGATTTTGTAGTCCTATTTTTCATATGTCTCCCACAAGAGTTCGACCTCCTCCATATAGCCTCCATGGTAGCGCGTGTCCGTGAGCGAGCGACGCTCAGACATCTTCGGAAAGAGCCGAGTGCGGTCGAAGTGTCCCGACCACGGTCTTACATACAGATACCTGTATGTAAAACCGCTCGCTACGGACACGCGCTCCTATGATTGGTGACAGGCCCGTAAGAGACTAGAGAGGGGTTAACGTTTACGCGCGATCTGGCTGCACTGGTTACGAGCTTCATCTTTCATTCCGCTCGCCGCCACCGCCGTCGCTACTATCGGCGAGTACCTCCCACCCACGGTCTTCTGTGATCTTTCCCTTCGCCCCTTACCTTGTCATCGACCATGCCCCGTGCCATTTATTACTCCATTTTTTATTACAACATTCTCGATAACCTCTGTTTGCGTCAACGAGCATTCGTAGGTTGAAAAATATTCATAAAGCTGGCGAAGTTGGACCGTTGTTTCAGGGTATTACTGAAAACTCATCGACATGCCGAAGGTATGTGCGGTACGCACGTGTCACACCGGGTGCTGACGTCGAATAATAATTTGTCGACTTTTCGAGTACCGAGAGATGTCGAACAATTTCGAAAGTCGCTTGCGGTATTTCCCGGATTAAAACAATCAGAGTTTGTGTGCGAGAAACATTTCGAAACACGTTTTGTGTTGTTGTTCAAAAAAGATTTATAAACTGACGAACCAATAAAGGTATTTGTATATTCAACAGTCCATGTGTTGCGTATTTTTTCCTTTCCTCGTCGAAAGAAACTGACTAAAATTCGAATAAAAGTCCATTTCACTCGAAAAGGGTAAGTATTGAATTTTTTTTTTATATTGGCCTTCCAGCCATACAGAATCTTTCCCTTTTTACATGCTCCACTTCTATTCTCTTCCACAATCCCCCGTCCATATTCCACAATTCTTTCTCATCCACCTCTATTCCACCTTCGCCGCCCGCCCTCCACAAAAAAGGTAATGTGCATTTCGTATCATCGAGAAGCGCGAGAGAGGCGGACGGAAACTGTTCTGTCCTTGTCGCACACGTATTCGCCGATAGCAATGCCACGTAGTGGCGAAAACTGAAAAAGATGTGAGTCCGTTAACAGTGCCTACCTCCACCACGGTCGTTTCCAGACCCGTATGTGTAAAACCAGGGGGCCGATACTGGGATAAATTCTCTTAACAGAAACGTGTCCCCGTTATTGTCGCCACGTAACTAACCCACCATGCGGCGCTAGTAGTCACCCGCATGGCCCCCACTTCAGTCGCGCAGCGTCTGCATAATTTGCATTTGACGCGAGAAATGCGATTTTTCCTTGTTGGCTTGATAACCTGACGTGCAGCCAAGCACCACGCACGCAGGCATTCTCAAATATGAGCACAAAAACCACAAAAATTGTTTTTATTTTATCACTACACTAAAATTGTTTATTATTTTATCACTTTGTAATACCACACTACGATTTTTTTTCGAGAACAATGACAGATCGAGAAAAAGAAAATAAATGTTCACTTGGTTCACGCGACGAAAAAGATGACGAAATAATATGGAGAGGTGCTTTACGGAGTGGGGGTCATGCGGGTGACTACTAGCGCCGCATGGTGGGTTAGTTACGAGGCGACAATAACGGGGACACGTTACTGTTAAGAGAATTTATCCCAGTGTCAGCCCCCTGGGACTGTGTAAAACCGTGGACAGACGCCGCCAAAACAACATGGCCGCCACAGGCCGCCAACCTGCGCCAATTGAAAAACCCTATATTTTTTTTCGCCGCTTTCCAGGTTGTACATGCTCCAACCGTCGATTGTACTGTTTTTCGGTTTGCATTTTTCCTTTCCATCGTTTCATTTTCGCCGAATAAAAAAACGGAATTCGCCAAGGATTTTTGACAGCTGAGCGCTCACGATATGTCATTTGTATCTGAGCTCAGTGATACTAGCTACTGAGAACTAAATTGCGCGTTTGCCACTTTTCAACTTGGTGAATAACTTATTTGCGATGTAAATGAACAAAAACGATTAATAACCTTTCTCAACAGTCAGTTATATGCACTCCACATATTTATCAGCTAAAATTTACTTATTTTACGTAACCGAAAATTTGATTATTCAGGGTTGGTAGCCGTTACAGGCGCCCGTGCATGTTTGAGCATATGCATTCCCTATTTTGGCGTCTGCCCCGAAAAGAACCTGAGCAGCCTCCTTGAGCCGGGATAATTGGAATAATATCGGACATATGGGCAGAATCAAATTTTCTATCGATAGTTCGTGAATGAGAAATTTTGAGAAATAGTGTTTGAAACATTTAAATGCCGATAACGTGGTCGGGTAAAGTAATAAACTTTTTTTATACGACAACCAAATTGCAAAATATGTAAATGTATTGAAGACTACACGATTTCTATTTTTATTTATTACTTTTCATATTCATTCAAAATCATATTTATTATTTTGTATATTTATTCATTTTCATATTTATTTATTTATTTGCGAATTTGTTTATATTTGTATTTGTATGTACTGATGTATTATAATCTATCAAAAAACCAATTCGATCTTTTTTAAATTAATCTTCTAGCTCCGAGGCCCAAATCCCGGTAAATCCGAATTGAGCGCGTTCGAGATATTATTTAAAAAAATGAATTCAATTTCAACAACGGACGACAGGTTTTTCATTGAAAAGGTTACGAGCAGAGAATTTTCTAAATATGTAAAATAGGGCATTTTCAACTTTGGAACCAAGCCCCTTTGATATTACACAAGTCTTCACATGGCCATGCACATTCCATGCGATTATCCTTTGTTTACAAAAGCCTCTGGGGAGAATTTTTTTAAATAATTCAAAATAAAACGGTTCGCGTCCAAATTTCATAGAACCTCTCGGCCGATGTGCCTTTCATAGGAGATGGTCTCGCCGAATTCAGTTGTCGCCTATAACGAGCGCGCCGTCGCGAGATATTTCGACACTGACTGGTCTACATCGGATAGGCCAGTGGACCGCGCTCGACAAATTTCGTGCATTATTGATCGACGATATTTGGAAGCAGTGTAAAGTGAATGTGACAGATATGACACACCAACCAATAAAGGGTTGACACTTCATTTATATTTATCTACTGTAAATTCAAGAAAATTAATTGAATAAAAGTTAACGATCATCCCTGGCGGAAAAAATTCTACTACGAATAACGTCATTTTTACGTCAATCTACATATTTTAACGGGCCTGTCTTATAAATCTACAGCATAAGCTTTCACGTAATATGTTGTAGTTTGACGTAAAAAAGTTCTACGTATTTCTACAACATTGAACAACCTTTTACTACTTTGCAGTAGTTTGTTTTTGTTCAACGTAGAAAACATATATTCACGCGGAACTAAGCTTTGACTTAGTATCTTGTAGTTTGACGTAAAAAAGTTCTACGTATTTCTACAACATTCAACAATCTTTTACTACGTTGTAGTAGTTTGTTTTTGTTTAACGTAGAAAACATATGCTTACGCGAAACTAAGCTTCGACGTAGTATCTTGTAGTTTGACGTAAAAAAGTTCTACGCATTTCTACAGCATTGAACAATCTTTTATTACCTTTTGTAGTAGTTTGTTATCGTTGAACGTAGAAAACATATTCACGCGAAACCAAGCATTGACGTAGTATCTTGTAGTTTCACGTGAAAATCTTCTACGCATTTCTACAACATTGAACAATCTTTTACTACCTTTTGTAGTAGTTTGTTATCGTTGAACGTAGAAAACATATTTACGCGAAACCAAGCTTTGACGTAGTATCTTGTAGTTTCACGTGAAAATCTTCTACGTATTTTTACAACTTGTATCTACTTTTTAATTCTCAGCAGTAGTTGGTGGTTATTGATCGTAGTAAGCTGTATTGATATGAAATTAAGCGTTGACGTGGTATTTTATAGTTCCACGCAAAAATCTTTTACGTACATCTACAACTTTTGATTACTTTTTAACGTTAAGCAGTTAGTGAATATTTATCACAATAAGCACATTATGCGAAATTGCGCTTTGACGTAATTCTTGTATTTTTACGTAGAAAACTTCTATGTACTTTTACAAACATATTAGATAATATTAAATACTGTAAATTTCTTTTGAAATTTATAACTTTGTTCATGTTATATCTAATGTTATTGTAGTGTTGTTATAGAATAGGTGGAAGAAAAAAAAGCACTCGATACCGCTTGTCAGATTTTTTCTATAGTTTTTATTTTCAAATGAATACACGAATCTTAAGTTATACCAGATTCAATCTTCAATTGTATGGCGACAGTCCAATATAAATATTTTTTTCAGTTTTTCTTACATACAAAATGGTTTGCGAGCTTCAATTCATTATGAAAAGTTATTGCAAATTGACTAAAGAACAACATACCCTACATTTAATATCGTCCGAAGTAATATGTACTTATTATATAATTACCAAAATTTCGAAAAAAAGTTACGACAATTTCGCTCAACATACTTAACGAGATGTGAATGATACAAATAATTCCTTACAGAGTCAAATGACATTGTCGCCAAATATCGGCAGCAGAGATTCTGCAGTAGAACGATTGAAAAAAGATCTACTTCAACGCAAAAAAGAATTAGATGTGTGCTACAAGCATTTGTCGGAAAAGGATCACACAACCGCTTCTTTGAAAAAACGATACGACGACTTAAAAAATTCAAAAGAATTCCAGTTGACTGAAAAAACCGGAACAGAAATCGTGGAGCTGTTGAAACGAATTTCCCATCAACATAAAGAGAGCGGTATGAAATATTAAATTGTATGAGATATTAAGTTTTCTTGTCAGTTTTTGTTAAAGCCCCATCGATTTGTTTTGTTTTTCTTCCTGTTTTTAGGTGTTGTACACAACACAACACAACTTCCCGACAACAGTCCTACATTTGGGACTAGAGAAAAAGACTCCGTCTACATCGGCCATGGGATATGGGTGAACGAAATCGCATACGCCATTGCCATAAATGAAATGGAATCAGGAGCATTCGTCACTACACTATCGTATGGAGTCTGGGGGCCGGAAACATTGGCACATCGTGTTTGTCGGCAGCAAAGCAGCGTTGAGGCCAAGGAATTGACGCCTACAAAAAAAGCAGCCGTCGTTCGCGCATTCATATTGGATGAAGAAAAAAAAAATGCCGGAAGAGATCATCAAGTTTAACACAAATAGAGTTAGACGAAACAAGTTTTTCAACGCGTCGATATCAGCAGCTCGTCGAAGAATTAAATTCACGATAGGTCGTGCAGCTGCTAATACAGAACAGACAGAGATACAGAGCTTACCGTCTACACAGAAAACGATGAAACCGACATTAAAAAAAAAAAGAAGTGGCAAAAAGTAGCGACGAGAAAAAAAACGATCAAAGAGAAGACTCCGATGTAAGCGACTCTGATTAATCAGAAGAAAAAAAAAGCTGCAATAAGTAGCGACGAGGGAAGTGGGTGTATCCAGGACAGTGCAGCGAAAACTCAAAATGTGGTCTCTCATTGACTGCGCTAGACTAAAACTCGAGTCGGACAGCCAATGAAAGACCAAATTTTGAGCTTTCGCTGTGCAGCGATACACACCGCTGCGCTGTCCTGGATACACCCAATGATCAAAGCGAAATGAGTGATATGAGAAGAGTCCTACATAAGCGACTCTGGGAGAAAAGTATTCATAGCGAATAAGTTTTGACTGTTTTTAAGGAATAATTTTTCTTTGTTTTTTTTTTAAATTAGTATTGGATAAACAAATCGCAATTGATCTCATAAAAGTTATAGGACACAGACTAGTCTATTTGTGGTACGTTTATATTCATAAAAACTTATTTTTATTTTTGTTATTGGGCACAAACATGCCTATTACATTCGTTTAAGTAATTTGCGTTACTTTTACATCCTTAAAAACTTATTTATGTCATTTCTCGTTTCATTCTCACAATAAATACTTACCCTCGCTTTTCGTTGTGTACTCTTTCACTTCGTTTTCAAATTTTTAAAATGTATCGTAAAAGAAAATGCATCTTTGTGTGTATTTGTATTTTTTTGGAGGCGTACGTGTGTTCGATGAATATGTTTAGAACATATTTAATTTAAAAAAACCTTTTCCTACAAGCATTTTTTTAATGTTCAAACTCATGTTACACGGTTAAATGCATAACAGTGTTTGCACTGCCTGCGAAAACAATCAGTTTTTGCAGTGTCTCACAGTGTTTAAACACTGTTTGGATTAACCAACTTTGCTATCGCTTTTTTACGCGCCACTATGTAGATACATGTAGATACATGTAGTTTCACATACAACTAACTACTGCACAAATTAACTACAATAATCTACATGTTACCAGTAGAAACTAAAAAAGTGCGCGAAACCCCATACTTAGACGTTGAACCACGTAGATTTCCCCATGCCTTTGTGCTGTAGTTTTTTTCGTACTTGGAACTAGTTTCGCAATAGAACCGCGTAAATATTTTTTCCGCCAGGGATTCTTGCTAAAATTTTAATAAACGAAAAACTAAGTATCGACTCCTCTTTGAAATTGTTGTATTTATGGGCCTAGGCTTGTGTTTTTTTTTTTAATAAAAAAAGGTATTTTTTATTGCAACATGAAGCCATTTTTTCTTTAGTTATTAACAATAATAATAGCGATTTGTCTCGATAAATCGAGAAAAAGATAATTCAAGTTGTTTCAAAGATTGAAAAACGATAACAAAAAAAACTCGGCCAAGTCTTAGTCAATATTATCTATTTCAACAAAAAAAAGTCGTTTGTTTGTGCCAGATCAACCAGGTGGCCAAACTCGAGTACACCGTTGAGTTCAAAGGTCCCCCACGAGATTATTTATAACTTCTTTAATAATTAATATTTTTCATGAAATTCGGTACACAGCTGTGTAAATGCACATGCAAATATCCAAACTATTTTGAAAAATTGTTTTTTTCTAATAACCCTCAGTGTAGGGCCGTCACCGTAGCCTAACCCCTTAAATAATTCACTTTTTTATTTGTGGAAGTTGTCTTGTTTGTGTAGGGTAACGTTCCAAAAACCCCTCCCCCCTCCGAACAAGCTGAAATTTTGCACAAAGCTTCCTCTTAGTATTTTTTATTTTTTTTTTGTTTTTTCCATAAGGTACACGCTGTTCGCCATTGTTACCTATTTATTTCCTCCACTGTGACTGGTTTCGCTCCTCACTGTTTCTTTTTCTACACTCCTTTCTTCACTTTTTTGTCCCTATCCCCCCCTTGACGCCGCAGCCAACTCCCCCCTCTGTATCATATTCATCACGATATTTCTGTCATGGGTATAGGGAAACTGCGGAAAACCTATACCAATACAGCCGGTCATTCAGTTCGCCCGCCAGTCGTGGACTAGTCTTATTTTGCTGCGAAATGCCGAAGAAAAACATTTCACGACGAAATGTACGTGACTGGGATTCGAACGCGGGACCTCCCGGTCCGCAGGTTTAGTGGCAAGCACGCTAACCACTAGACGATCACACTGGTCTAGCTTCCTTTTACTATTTTACAGGCCTACACCACTGTAAACGTCTAAAATGAAGTGATTTTTAGCGATTTTTTTTTGGTCGAAGGAAGAGTAAGAGGATAATATTGAAGGATTTCATTAGTCGTATCTTCAAGTGAATTCAAAAGAAATTTATATTATAATATGACACAATATGGTGACGCTGGAGACATTCTCGCGAGCAATGTTGAATTTAAGACGCTCTGCGACACGCAGTGTAACTGACGCAAATTTGAATTTGGAAGAAAAATTTAAAATTCTATTAATTTACACGAGTATAGCTAGTGAAATATGTAGGGAATTTTGAAAATATGATCTTTTGTGTAATTGGCAAGCATTTAGAGCAAAAATTCCATTTACGACGGAAAAAACGGACAATCATTTGTTAATAACTAATGCTATAATTAACTCATGGAAAATCCTGTGCGTATTTCACTTCGGAATGTTATTTCGAAGATGTGCTCAAAATTCGGATTGAAAAGTTGGACTTACGCTGCGAGGCGTTTTGAAAAATTGTGTCCCGAGAAAAACGGTCGACGCCTCGCAGACGGGCCTGCGGACCTTTGTTTTACAGGTACCAAACTTTTTACCCTCTTAATCTAGATGGTTCAAAGTATCTCTTAAGCCAATTCAAGAGAAATCAATTTTTTGAAAATTCTGCAGTGGTAACCCTTAAGACAACCCCCAAAGGGATTTTTGGAGCCGCGCAATAGTTTTTGGGTTTGTTTGTGTTTCTTTGAGTTCGTCTGCTTTTGTTTCTTCAGACAAAACGGAGAGCGCGATAGCATGCACAGGTGTCAGAGTTGGGCGTAATTCTATTTGTAAATACGAATACGAATTTATTCACATCGTGATTTTCATGTGAATATAAATGCAAATTTATTCATACCTCACTTATTTGTATTCACATGCTTGCATACAAATGCAATTGTATTCACAAATATTCTGAACATACAAATAAAATCACAGGAAAAATTGTGAATATTTACAAAAAAATCCTGCGAATTGAAAAAAAAATTCACATCAAAATCTGTGAATGCAAATGTATTCATTAAAAATTGTAAATACGAACAAATTCTCAAAATAAGTTGTGCATTTTTTCGTATTTAAGACAAATTAAAATCAAATTCACGGTGATTAGATTAAAATTTATACCAAAAGTGAGTTCTTACGTATTTTGAGAGAAAACATTGTGTTGAGGCAATTATATTAAATTATATTAAACTATATTGCAATTATAGATTTATTCCACTTGTAGATCCTTGCGGGTTTTTACACCTCCCGTCGGTTCCTTCTTTATACATTACCATTACCACATTGCCACATTACTTTATCACATCGTCATACTTCTAGTAACCACTCCTTTGTTATTTACATTTTTCCTTTTAACCTGCATCTCCACGCCCGATTTCCACTTTCTCTTACTTCTTTCTAGTTTTCCCTCCCGCCCCTCTCTTCGTTTTTTCTTGCTATTTTTTCAAACTGTCTCACCACCTCACACATCTCTTCTACTATTTCTTTCCCTTCCAGAGCCCTGCTCCATGCCGTCTCTGTCCCTCCCTCCTGCTGACTTGCCCGTCGCTCGTACTTTTCGCCTGCTTCGTCCTCCATCTGTGCGCTTGCCTTCTCACATACCCACATATGAGCCAGTGTTTCCTCTTCTTTATTGTAGACTCTGTATCTCGAGTTTTTAAAACCCTTCTCTTTTTCCTTTCCCACGCTCCCACACCTCATCCTCGCCCATATTTCCCTGATTTCTCCCCGTATAGTTCCTTTCTTCCAATACTCCTCCATACCCACGTCTTTTTTTCTATCCTGGTACTGTCTACAGTATCCTGACCTCTCAATTTTCTCCCAGTTCCTTTATATTTCTTGATCTGTCATTTTTTGCACTGCCCTCGCCGTTTTCATCCTCCATTCCTTCACCTGTCCCCTCCTTATCGTCTCGCCGATCTGTCCCTCCCCCGCCTGATTCATGGCCTCTTCTACCTCTTTCCCCCATTTGGATGCGTTCCTGTTCTGCATCCCTCTGGCCTCCTCCATCAAACATTTTTTGGGCCAGCGTTCCTGTTCCATTCCGATTATCTTCCTTATATACTCCGCCGCCCTCCTCTTCATGACAATCTCTATTTCCCTGCAGCCTGCTTCCATTTTCCATATGTAGTCAGGTGTGTTCCGTCTTAGTCCCATAGCCATCTTAGTGTACCGCGCCTGCATCCTCTCTATCTTCTCCCTTCTCTTCCACCCCCAGATCTCCACCCCGTATAACAGTCCACTTCTCGCTAAGGTTTCCGTGATTTTTAGCCTTTCCCTCAGGTCTGTTATCCTTGCCCTCTTTGCAATCCCCCATACTCCATTAATCGTCTTCTTTGCTTTCCCCTCAATACATCGCACGTGCCTTTCGAAGGTGTTGCCTGTCGAGAACCATACTCCTAGGTATTTGTACTCCGGAACTACCTCCAGTCTCCCTCCGTTAATCTCCCATCCTCTCTCTTTCTTTCTCCTTCCTCCTTTCTTGAATATCATAATCTTCGTTTTCTCCGTGTTTACCTCCAGCTTGTTCGTTCCCACGTATCTCTCTAGATCCTTTAGAATCTCCCTCAACCCTTCTCCCGTGTCCGCCATCAGTACAACGTCATCGGCAAACTTCAGCGCATATATCTTTTCTCCTTCCATTACTGTTCCTCCCTCCTTTCTTCGCTCCCATTCGGTATCCATGTCTTCTATAAACCAGTTGAAGAGGGTGGGGCTTAGCGCGCACCCCTGCCTCACTCCTTTTGTCGTCCTGAATTTCCCTGATATTCCGTCTCCCGTTATGATCTCGTTTTGTGTTTCCCTGTATATCTCTTTTATCATAGCCAACAGCCTTCCCTTTACCCCCGCCTCCACCAACTTTTTTACCAAGATCTTCCTATCCACCGTGTCAAATGCTGTCCTGAAATCTACGAACGCTGTATACAGCTTTCCCCCTTTCCTCTTCAGGCTGATGTTTATCAGCGCGTTCAGCACGAAGACGTGGTCCCGCGTTCCGCTCCCCTGTCTGAAGCCTGCTTGTCCCTCTCTTATCATCCTTTTTTCTTCCTTAACCTCTTGTTTATTATACTTGTCAGTATTTTGTACCCTACGTCCATAAGCGTTATGCCCCTGTAGTTTTTAGTTTCAGCCGTGTCTCCTGCCTTGTGGATCGGGTATATCCTCCCGATCCCCCACCCTCTTGCCAACTTCCCCTTCTTCCACAAACTGTTCAAGATGTCAACCAACTCCTCTCTCCCCTCCTTTGGTAACCCCTGCAAAAACTCTATTACCAGTCCGTCTTGTCCTGCCGCCTTTCCCTTCTTCATCTTTCTTAGTTCCTTTTCCACCTCTTCCTTATTTATTTCCCGATTTACTGTTTCTTCCGTTATATCTCTCTCCCGGCCCTCGTTGGTATCGTTGGTGTACTTGGTATCTTCATCCGCGCTGTTTTCCCCGTCCACTTTTTCCATGCCTGCTTCGGTATCGTTGGTTTCGTCCTTCCCTCCCAGTAGTCGCCTGAAATGTTGGAACCATTCCTTTTACCCTATTTGGCCGCTGTTGTTCCTCAATTTCCTGGGCCTGAAGGGCCTCAACGCCTTCCATAAATCCGTGATGTTTCTGGACTGGCACACCCTTTCCCACCGTTCCTTCCATTGTTCTTCGGTGTCCTCTTTCCTTCTTTTCTTTAGCTCTCTCCTTGCTTCTCTTAATCTCTTTTTCTCGTCTGCTCCTGGTGTTTTGAGAAAATCTTTCAATCGCTTCCATACTATTCCTTTTAGTTCCCTTATCCTGCCGCTTATCCTCTTTTCTTTTGCCGTGTTTTCTCCCACCCACCTTATCATCTGTGCCTCGTGTGCAGATTCCTTCATTGTGTCCACCAGCATGTCCCACCTGTCAAGCACTTCGCTCTTCTTCTCTTTCGTCTTCCATATTGCGCTGAAGCTACCCTCGTACTCTTCAGCTTTCTCTTGCTTCCACTTTATTCTTTTCTCTTCGCCCCTGCTTTGCTTTTACAGTTTTACCGTGCCTCTCGTCTTCTCCATTCCTCACGCTTCTCTCCAGTGTCACTACTATCGGCAGGTGATCCGGTTCCGTCCGATCCTGAATTTCTATTTTCCTAATCATTTCCTCTGCCTGGCTGTTTACTAGTACGTAATCTATTACCGAACCTCCCTCCCCTTGACTCCCTATAAAGGTCAGGTTTCCCTGCCTATCCCCTTCCCATCTTCCATTTGCCACTATACATCCGTTTTTCGCGCACATTTCCAGCATTCTCTTCCCCTCTGTATTCTCTATTTTGTCTTTCGATACTCTCCCTGCTTCTTGTCCTTCCCTACCTACTATTCCCGCTTGTTGGTTTCCAATTCTGGCATTAAAATCCCCCATTATAACCACCGCCTCCCCATTTTCGTCAGATTCCTCCACTATTGTTTCCAGTTCTCCTTCCAACTCCTTTGGGTTTTTATTATATATACTTATTAGAGTCCCAATCTCCTGACGATTTCTTCCCAATTGTATTCCCCTTATAATGAGACCCCCCTTCCATACCGCTATTTTACCATCCCCCAGTATCCTTTTTCTAACCCCCACTAGCTGTCCTCCTTTCGCCCTTCCCCTTCTCTTTTCTCTTATTGCCGCTTTGATGGTCCATACAAAATTCCCGTCCAACTTATCCTTTTGCCTTTCGGCCTCGCTTTCCTCCATCCACGTCTCCTGGACAAATATGATGTCGTGCTCCCTTAGCCAATCCCAGGCCTCCGCCATCGCTCGCATACCCGCCACGTTCCACGTTACCACTCGTACCTGCCGTCGTACTCCTGTCTCGTCCGTCGCTGATCCCTCTTTTGAAACCCCGCTGCCATTCCATTTTTTTCTCGTCTGTTTTCTTCGTAGCCGCCTGCATCCTCCAGGTCCCCTAGTCTCTCGTTCCACGATTTCCATCTCCCTCCCAGCTCTATCTTCCGATACCCGACTCTTGGCTCCTTTCCTTTTCTTCTCATGATCTCTGCGTATTCTTCTATCCATTCCTGGACCTCCCACTCTCTATAGGTAGGGTCCTCCCATATCGTCCGCCGTCCAGTCGCTCTCCTTTTTGCCACTTTCATTATCTTCACCTTATTTGCCATGTCTCTTGTTTCGACTACGATTCCGTCGCTTGTTTCCTTCCATCTCCTGGCAGATGGTTTTATTCCTGTTCTTTCCCATACGGCCCTCTCGATATCCCATTCCATGCCGTGTTCCGATCTTCGAACCTCTTGTATAATGATGTTCTTTTTCCTGTCTCTCCGCTCCCGCCATTCTTCCTGCCATTCTCGATAACTTAGGCGTTTCGGCTTCTTCTTCACCAATCTCCTTATACTCTCTTCTATCTCCTGACCTGTAGTTTCCTTCCTTCTGCTTACTTCGACCCACCCTTCTTCTCTTACTTGTTCCCGATCAACAAGCTCTTGATCCGTCGTTGCCCCCCCCGACTTTTCGATACCCGGCCTCATGCTAATTTTCGTCCAGACCCCGTTGGTTTCCGCCGACTCGCTGTTCTCCCCTTCGTTTCTCCACTTGCGTATTTGTCTGTCTTGTCTTTTCCAGACTTCTATACAATACTTCGTTCTCCCGTTGCAGTCGCTGAATTGTGGCCTCTTGCTGTTCGAATCTTTCCCGCCATCTCTCCTGTTCCCCCGTGAGCATTTCTTCCACCTTTTGTCTCGGAATTTTGTCATACTCCTTTTCTTCTTCCTCTCGTTCATCTTGTTTCTGTCCTGGTCTCCCCTCCAGTTTTCTCGTCATGTCTTCTACCGCCATGCTCACTGTTCTCTTTATTTTGGATTCCAGCTCCTTTTCCCAATCCAGCGCCCACTTATTCCATATTTTTTCAATTTTTTCAATCAGTTCTTTCTTCCAGCCGGGACTGTCTTTCACACCCGTACGAACTCCCCTTCTCCCCCCTCTCTCTCTTCTTCTCCCGCGTGACGGTCCTCGCTTGATTCGCCTTTGCTTCCGCATTTTCGTTTCCTTGCGCCCCAGCAGTCCATTATCGATCTTACGCCCTGGATCTTTCTTCTTTTGATACCGAGAGCCCCTCTCGGCCTGCCTCTCCTCCTCTTTCCTGTTTCCTGTATTTCGCCTGTCGTATCTTTGTCCTCTTCCGAGTCAGCTCTCCGTGATTGCATGCCTGTCTCCGTCGGATACATATACTTCGTCGGCGTCTCGTATATCGCATCGATATGGCCGGCCTCGTCCTTGCCTACAGCGATCTCATCCTCTTGGTCGGTAAAGTATACCTCTC
Organism: Ophion costatus; assembly: GCA_951751655.1. Lineage (NCBI taxonomy): Eukaryota > Metazoa > Arthropoda > Insecta > Hymenoptera > Ichneumonidae > Ophion > Ophion costatus. Next base: position 13,004,082 of record OX632357.1, on the reverse strand, counting down.
CTCCTGTCTCGATCTCCTGCCGTCGCCTGCTGTTGTCGCTGCCGTTGCCCCTATCGTTTCCGCTTTCTGCCATCTCTCTCGCTCTCCCATCCTCCTCACTTCCTAACTTCACTCTCGTCAGCGATTTGTTTTCTTCTCAAAGAACTCTATCCTGCTATCTCTTTGCTCACCAACGCTCACCGACTGCACCCTCACCCTTCACGATACTTTCCCACCGTCTGCACTTTCTTTGTTGTCTTTGACCTTGCTATTTTCGCCTCCTCCCCTCGCACGAAAAAGACACTCAACGCTTCGCGCAGTGTCCCCAAATTCAATATTCCCTATTATTAAATAATTTTCTAATCATGGATAAGGGATTCTTCTTAAAATTATATTTTACCCGAATATCAATATCAAGTATGTAAAAACATAAGATACGATTTCTAGAAGGATTGAGATACGTACGTATCCAACGTTGTGAAAAACGTCTGCGCTGGAACTCGAAACAAACCCAAGGGCGGAGGGCTGCGTCGGCCAACTTAAAGTCCAGTCGGGTTCGTGGTCCGAGAGAACGGAGAGGCTCGAACCGATTCAGGGTAAAGAACAATCTCGTGAACGATATTTTTCGGCGAACGAGCTCCGAGTCTATTGCAATTATATTCAATTATATTGCCTCAACAAAAAACATTGTGTTGAGGCGATTGTATTAAAATTTACACCACAAAAACTTGTGGTGTAAATTTTAATATAAATGTCGTGAATTCGATTTTAATTTTCTTCAACTTGAGGAAATTCACCACTCATTATGTGAATTTTTTCATATTTATAATGTAATATTTGAAACTCACAACTTTTTTGCAAAAATTTATTTGCCTCGACGCAATGTTTTCTCTCAAAATACGTAAGAACTCACTTTTGATGTAAATTTTAATCTAATCATTGTGAATTTGATTTTGTCTTGAATACGAAAAAATTCACAACTTATATTGTGAATTTTTTTGTATTTACAATTTTTTGGGAATACATTTGCATTCACAGATTTGGATGTGAATTTTTTTTTTAATTCACAGGTTTTTTGTAAATATTCACATTTCTTGTGAATATTCACAATTTTTTTCTGTGAATTTATTTGTAGGTTCAGAATATTTGTGAATACAATTGTATTTGTATTCGTATTTACAACAAGTGGAGTATGAATAAATTTGTATTTATATTCACATGAAAATCACGATGTGAATAAATTCGTATTCGTATTTATAAATAGAATTACGCCCAACTCTGATAGGTGTGAATGGAGACGTAGCAGATATAGACCCCTAAAAACTTAAAAACTCAATATCTCGAAAACTATTGCGAGTCCCAAAAAATCCCTTCACGCGTTATCTTAAGATATTAAAAGGAAGGTTTGTGCAAAATTTTCACTCGATTGGACCCCTCGAAGCTTAAAATAGAATTCCTTGGAGTCAAATTACGAAGACCGTTTTTCGAAAATCATTGATGTTCGCAAATAACGAGAAAGGGAAACAAAAATGACAAAGCTACTTAGATAAATTACGTTTTTTTGTACTTTTCTGTTTTTTTTTTAAATTTTTTTATTGAAAACGTATGAATATGAAGATTTCTTAGAAGTCTAATAGATGTTTTCCCGTACCACTGCCGCAGTCAGCACCGGAGAGAATGATTTCGTCCTGTTCGCGCTGCGTCGAGTCTCCGAATTCCGGTGGTAGATGAAGTATCTGAAAGGAGAATGTGCTTATTAATATCTCGAAATCGTAAAACTCCCTTCGTGTCCATTCTACGCCCGACGAGGCTCGTCGCACCTTGATCAAAAACTTTTTGCGCCTCATTTTGAAGGCGAGATCGAAGGATTCGGGACAGTGGGAGGCCAGTGTGTTGATGGCTGCGAGCTTCCTTATGTGCAGCAGCCCGTGGTAATCCTTGAAAACGGGATTCGTCTCCTTCGCCGATCCCATAAAAGACTCAAGGGCTATCGCCGTATCCGACAAATGCTCCAATCGTTGAACGAGCGCGTCCTTGAAAGACACGCGAGCATTTGCATTAATGATGCGTTCAGGGTTCTTACGCATTATAGACTCACAAGGAACATCCCTCAGGTGACACGCTTCGATTTTGTTGAAATTTGGATGTTATAAAGCACCGAAAAGTAAGCGATTCGTATATTTTTTTATCGGCGGAAAAACGGTTTTAAGGGGTGAAACCATCCCTCGAAAAAAGGCATCTCTACGGGTAATATAGCGGTTTCACACACAAGGAGCCCACCGATCTTAATGAAACAAAAACGAAAATTCTTATAATCAGAAGCAATGAAAAATCCACTATAGTGACATTGCAAAAGCAAAAATTAAGGGGTGAACCACCATAGTTATGCCTTTTTTCGAGGGCTGGTTTCACCCCTTAAAACCGTTTTTCCGCCGATAAAAAACATACGTATCGCTTACTTTTCGGTGCTTTATAACATATTCAAGTTTTAACAAAATCAAAGGGTGTCACCTGAGGGATGTTCCTTGTCAGAAATTCCCTGACTTTTCCAAGTTTTCCATACAGGCTTTGCAAAAAATCCAGGTTTTGCAAATTAGCCAGCTTAGGGTCAAATAAACAACATTTTCTTTTCATCAAACATATATTTTTTGAGTTAGAGAAATATTAGTCTTTGTAAACGTTACAAACTATACGGGAATATTATATACGTAAAAATAGCAATGATTGATTTTTGTGAAAAAAAAACATTTTTAACTGACTTGAAGAAACAAAGGAAATTCTCAATTTGGTCCTTCTATTCAAGAGTTATGTTGAACTGGACAACATAATTTTTTGAAGACCAAATATAAGGAAATTTGATCAAATTGATATTTATTTTTTTCAACTGAAATTCGAAACATAATTTAAACATTATAAAGTAAAAAAAAGACATTAAAAGCAAATACAGAACCTGTTCTTCATTATGATAAAAAATTTGTACGCCGGTGCAAAAAAAACAAAAAAATAAATAAAAATACTTGTTTGTAATGATAATGATGTGGTTGTGTATCGACAGATCGAATGCAAATGTATTGTTCCAGCTTTACTTTTCATTTACTTTAATTTATAAATGTAGCTTTACAGTAAATTAGTTTTCAGTTTTCTTAATTCTCAATGTTTGTCACTGACATAACTTTCTTTTGTGTATTATGAGGAATAATATAAATATTAAAAATATACAAAAATATTTATTTTTATACTGTCCAGTTTTTTGTCAAGTCGATTTCATTTTTCGTATCTCTTTCAAAAAGTAAATTGTCAGAAAATTCCAAAGAATTTCCAAAATTCTCTGACTTTTTCCTGATTATTCCCGGAGGAAAGAAATTACCTGAATTTCGCCGGTTTTCCCCGTTTCCCATATGCGCAACAACTCTATGCGTTAGGTATGGAATATCGAGTAAAAATAGGCGAAATAAAAAATGCTTAAAGCAGTCGTAAGCGGCGTATGTAAGCAAGGCCTCAGATTTCCAGTAGGTGTTTTTTAGGGGGACTAGGCATCGAAAAATCTCGAATTTTTTCGGTTTTTTTTGTATTCTGTTACTACAATCTCTTCAAAACATTTTGGCGCAGAGAGAACTGAAAAATTCGCAAAATTGAGCTGAGGACAGCGATAAAACTCCAATACTCCGCTAACGGTTAACGGCTGGCGCGTCGCGTCTCTCGTGTTGGATGCAGACATGAGATCCCAAGCATCGAGAAAAGAAGGTAAGGTGGAAAGAAACCGACGTACCGCGATTGTAGCCACGGCAAAAGTTGAAATTGCAAGTCCTTTTGCAGCGGTAGCAATTTTTGACGTACGTAAGGTACAATACTTCTGCCGTAGTACTGCGCGAAAACTTAAACGCGTTTTTTTCTCGAAACAGCATTTTGCACTAGTTTTGCCGTAATACTTCAAGAACGATTGAAGATATCGCGTTGATTTTTTTTTAGTGAAGTTATCAACTTTCTCTACAAAATGAATCCACACAGAGAGAAATGTATAGTAACCTCAACCATATGTTATATTACCGTGAGGGGACAATAATATTTTATAGTCATAGTTACTGCCGAAAATATAGTACTGCTTACGATATTTTAGCATTTGTGTTCACTATAATCATATGTTAACCGCAACCAACAATCTTTCAAGCATACGTTGATTGTCAATGCTATATAATATAGTATGTTTTCATAAAATGGATGATTCCTTACACTATCAAAAAATAGTGGTTTTTACCATATTGAATGGTATGTCTACTAAATGTATATATTTCATAAATTCAAAAATTCAAAAAATCAAACTACCTGTATGATTCTTTATCATGATTTGTTATTCCCTGACCTCCTGAAATGATTCCTACCGAAGAAAATATTTCACCTACATGGAGATTCGAACCTACGACCAACCTATCTATATTCAGGCACGCTGCCAGTATGCTACCGGGTACTTATGTTATTTCGATCGTAGATTTGGCATAACGGATAAAAGTAATGCCAGCTGCAATTCCGAATAGCTGTTACCTCTGATATAGGTGGAATTTTGCACAGATTGCTTTTTTGATAATATATGTCACTGCTTAAATGGATTTTTGGCGCGGCCCAATAGTTTTCGAAATATCGGATTCTACAAACTCATAAATGAATGCGCTAATAAATCTATATCGATCATAGCGTGCCACCGCTGTCTCTACTTTATCGACGAATGATTTACGTCTTCACTATAAGGTTACCATAATGTTGTTCGTATAGTCACTTTTCGTAAGATCTTGTAACAGTTTATACTCAACAAGTGTTAATGTCAACCATATAAATAGTACAAACTTGCACTGAGAAAAATGTCCATAGTATTTAGAATGTAAAAAAACGCCCATGGTAAAAGTGGGCATAGTAAAATTCATATAGCTTATTGCTACCGCAATCATAATATGGTTAACACAACTATAAGCGTCTATGTAATCATGTCGTTTTGGTAGTGTGTTTTTTATCCCGTATCCCTGAAATAACTATTAACTACTGTGAAAGACTTTACAATATCGATATAGTTAATTCAGTTAATATTTTTACAATAGTTAGTAGTTTTTTCCGGGATAATAGATAGTCGAGCACGCCACCAAAGTTGCATGTTTAGATATATTTTTCGCTTATAGTTGTGTTAACGATATTATGATTACGGTGCCAATAAACTATACAAGATTTTACTATCCTCTCTTTTGACATGAGCGTCTTTCATAAATACCATGTACTTTGCTCTCAGTGCAGCATTAGTGTTTGTGCGCCGATTTTGCGATATAGCTAAATTAACTATATCGATATTGTAAAGCCGTTTACAATAGTGTATAATAATTTCGGAGATACTAGATAGTCAAACACGCCACCAAAGTCGCATGTTTACTTATACTTTCCGCTTATAATTGTGTTAACCATATTATGATTGCGTTGACGATAAACTATAGGGAATTCGACTATACTCTCTTTTACCATGCGCGTTTTTTGTAAATACTATGCACTTTTCTCCCAGTGTACGTCTAGTCAAAAAATCAATTTATTATTATTGTTATTACAACAAACGTCATCCGTTTTTGGACGTTTTTCGCATTTTAGCCGCCATTCTTTTAAATTATTATGCTTTTTCAAAAATGTGAGGTCTAGTACGTGAAGGAACACCCACTGAAGAGAATGGCGTTTGGGAATTTCCGAAAACTTCAACCGGCCGCTCGGAATCGTGGCAATGGGTAACTCCCTTAAATATTAATAATTTGAAACCTCAAGCACTGAATTTAATCGCCAAAACTCCAATGAGAACGTTGCAAAAGAATGTTTGTATGTTGTTTCGGTTCTTCACAAATGCCATCTGAATTTTATCCCATTTTCACTGGCTAGTCCCAATAAAATAGTTTTCCAATTTTCATTTATTTTTAATTTCTTCATATTTTACTTTATTAGAAATTACTCTCCTGAGTGAATATGCCGCTACTTACAACTGTCATGATTTACGAGCCGCACAACTGTTTACAGCGTTGCCATACAGTTTGATAAGGATTTATGGGAGACCCGAATGAGAAAATTAGCAGATATTTGGAACGCTACAATTAATTATACTGCAATTATGCAGTAAATAATTGTGAAATTTTGTGAAAAGTTACCATACGTAAATCTTTACATAGCACAGCTTCTACCAGTTACAGCGTCCAAGAGATTTTTTTTGCACCAATTGCGAAAAATGTGTGCGTGTTATATGGATCCGACATAGCAGAATAATGGCGAGACAACAGGTTCTCCGTATAAATCGTACTTGAACTTTAAACGCATTTCACTTCAAACTGAACTTTTCCAAACTGGCTTTCTTCATATCTCGAAAAGTATTGAACGGATTTCGCTCAAGTTTTTATGACATAGATAACACATATGAGGCGATCCATGTCACTTCAGCCAGTAAAAAAAAGGCCACAAATAATTTTGAAAAATCGAGTTACTTTATTGAAAAATATTCACCGTGTGGAAATTAAAAAAAAAAAGTTTCTGACGTTTTTTTTCGTTGATTACTTTTTCACATTTTTCCATTCAAATGGCTGTATCTTTGGCAGGATTTGACGTATTTACATTCGTAACAAACGAAAATCTGCGTCTTTTTATGGCCTTCCAGAAAAAAATTAATTTACATTTTATTGTACAAGTCGAACGTCCGTTTTAGGGCAAAATGTGCAAAAATATGTTTTTTCTCAAGGAAAGACACTCGTTATTTTACTTTTTTTAATTTCCCCGAATTGTGAATACGAAAAACGGATTTTTGGTATTTTTTATATTAGGGGATTCCTAAACACCGTGAAGTAACAGCTATTTTTCATTAATTTTTTTATTTTGATTAATATTCGATTGAAGAGTGTGGAGCACTCGCTGTATGTTTACTAGGTTTTTGAAATACATATATGTATTTCAAATACATATATGTATTTAAAAAACCTGGTTTTGATTTGACGTGAAAAAATCAGACTGATTAGCGTATTTTGATCGCTTAACGCATCTGACCACCATGTAATTTAAACCAAGACCCAAGGCTCTCAATCAGCTGCCGAAGGAGACGTCTATGGCCCAGGAATCGCTGATTGAAGGTAAGACTCGCAAAAACCGCACCGTCAGCTGAATAACTGCACATTTACTTTCTTTTCTGATTATCTCGAAACTACATTTTTTGAACTGGTACTATCGAAATATCGTAAACTATCGGTCCGATTGCTTTCTAATTTTTACACAATACTTTTAGATGCGTTATCTAAAATGTCACGTAGGATTTTTGCGATAACTTGATTAGTTTTTGTTTTATTATTGTTTTCGCTCGAAAAATTTCGGTGAAAAATGCAAATTTTTTTCTTCGGCTCACCATAATTTTTTTAATGGTTAAAAAAAAATCGCTACGCTACATTGTAGCGGCACTTCTCACGAATGAGCTGATTTTTTTCAGATGTGACATGACCGGGTAACAGCTGGGACAACGGCCGCGCGTATCGTGCGGAGGGCCTCCGCGGCAATGTGCATAACGGCGCCATTTTTTAATATTTTGAACGGAAATTTATTAACGTTATTCTTAAAGCCCCGTTCTGACGTTGTGTACAAAAATAAAAATATTCCGGCCCATACTTTCGAGTTTATTTTTATTTTTTTAATATACCCATGTTTCGATCGGGCAAGGTGGCCAGACGCCTTAACTTGCATTGCCCGTCAAGTGTGAACTTTTGACGTTATGATTCCCAATAATCGGATATGAAGGGTGCTTACGGCATTGTCGAAGTTGAGGGTTGGAACGGTGATGGTGGCTACGGCGTAAGAGCTTCGCATAATTGCTCGGAAGCAGTACAAAAAACGTAGGAGGTCGTTGTGCGTGGCTTCTTCGGTGTCGGAGAGCCAGAGACGCGAGCCAAGCGAGTGTATCGCTATTCTCAAGATATTTCTCTTCTCCGGGCTCGCCGATACGAGGAAATCGCCGTTCTTCACGGTTTCCTGTATGTTTTTCAGCAGATCGACGTACGCGCTGTTCTCGAAAGCGTCCGCGCTCCATTTTCCGTTCTCCCCGTCCCATTGGCTTATCTCGGCCTCGACGATCGCTTCCTTGTCCATCTGTTTGGTGAGATCATAAAAGTGGCCGAAAGCCTGGCTACCGGTGGGCGAAGAATCCACGATTCTCATGTTCTGATAGCGCCATGCTATCTGCATCTGGCTGTCCATCCCTTTGGAATCCGGCGTGTTTGTACTCGTCGTGGTCGTTGCCGCGGTCGTCGTTGTTGACGTCGTTACCGGAGCTGGCATTTCCGATATCAATTGAGCCGGCCTGGAATCTCGCGACGCAACGAACAACGGATGAGACGAAACGACTCCCTCCGCCATAAAGTACTTGAGCATCACTCGCGCGTAATTTCCATAAGTGTCTTCCTCTGCGAAAAGAGCAAACCTTCGGTTCTCATGTCACGAGTGATCACGGTGGGAAAACATTGCTTGGCTTTCTTCCGGATATATACGTATTTGGATTTCGTTGTGGAAATCATTTACATGAGACAGGGTGTCCTGTGGTATGAATGGATAATCCTGCAACTGTCGACAGGTCAGATCATGGCCTACTATATGCTGGAACTTCACGATGGTGAAGTTTGCATCGTTGGAACGCAACGAAAGTTCATTTTTATATTTCTATTTCCTCATTTCGATTATTGTGCAAAATCTTCTTTTTTTGTAGATTTATATTGTAGATTGGTCAATGAGTACGTGAAAAAATTATTCAAGGACTTTGCAACGATGCAAACTTCGATTTCGTGGAATTGCAGTTTAATAAGAGTCCCACGGTTTTCGAGATTTTGGACTTTATGTTATTTTATAACTGAGCAAATTTTTGAAGTAATTGGCACGCTATATGCAGTACATTTTTCTTACAGCCCAGGCTATCAAAGTCAAATGTTCAAATTGGTTTCCATGAAAATTCTGCACAAGATCTGTTTTCATAAAGTTTCCTTCATATTTAAAGTTAGAAAGAAAACTTTTCTAGATAAACAAATAAGCAAGAGTATTTTTTTAAATACCGCGTCAAAAAGAGTTATCATTTGTAGAATTGAAAGGCAAAAATCTAAAAGCAGATGATTTTTATGTCGAAAAAAGGGGGGCCTGTTCTGAACTGAAATTCTACCATATAGTAGGACACAATCTGACCTATTAATAGTTGCAGGATTAACCATTCATAACAGGATATTTTAAGCCAACATCCTGTACATATTAAGCAAAAAACTTATAGAGACTTGGAAATTAACTTTTCAAAAATGAACTTTTACTAATGATTTACAATTGGCGCCACAGAAAATACACGAAAAGAATAACTTAATTGCTTAATGATTGTTCCTAATATAAAATAGCGACACACTTGTGGTCTATCTGAACACTGTTTTTCGCTGGAGCTCTCCGTGATGACATTTTTCCAATCTTCTGGTTTGAATGTGGAGAAGAATATCTCAGAGTTTTGCAATATACATATAAAATCATAGACAAGTACTAAGGAATTTAAAGAATATTTATGTTGAAGGAGTTTGGCATTTCGGAAAAAAAGTTTTTTTATAAAACGTTAATTGCCAAATGATTTTTCAATATCTCAAGAAAAAGTATCCTGGGTACTTCTAGAGTGTTGTGTATCTGCATTAAGAACCGCTTTGGTATTTGGCTCCAGGTTCAATCCCAGGAATTCTAAAACCTCTACAGCACCTTCAGCAAAAGTTGGTTTTGGATGGAAAGCTGTTGCCATTTTATATCGGAAGAAGGTCCAAACATCTCTGTGCTTTTTTTCGCATATATTACAAAGAACCAATTGCAGCATTCCGCTGAAGACATTTTTTCGAAAGGCAAATTCCTAAAATACGAATGTTACCCCCCAATGATATTGGGATAAAATTTCAATAGCCACAGGGAGTTCTAGTTCCTGTACTACGAAAATCGTTACGAAGCCAAGTAATCTTGACGCGAAAATGAATGAGCGCATTGAGAATAATCGTTGATCCGATTTTGTGATATTGGTCTAAACGTAAATACCTATTAACATGATAGATCCGATGGGTAGGCCGCCACCTGCGAAAGTAAAACATTCTCATAAATGTGAGACAACGGAAAACTGGGTGCCTGGTAAAGTTCGACGAAGGATATAACCTATCATAAAATCCAACGACGGTATTCCCGTTGAGACGAGAAGCTGGGCATTCTGTATGGACGGTTTTGTTCCAGGTATGGGTGGTATTTTACTCTTGACTCTTGGTGCGTTCAATGCCATGTTTGCATCACAATTCCGCCGATTCCGTCGGGCTAACCTATATTGCGTCGCGTGACAAGCAACTGACGCGGATACGGCAAATAATACGCAGCTACAAATATTTCAATTCAAACTGACGCTAAGGGTATCGCTGCACTTCTACGCGTGAAAAACGTGACGGTATAGCGTGCAGTATCATCGTACAATGTATAACCACAAAAAATACGAATATTGAAATACGTGCTTTTAAATGGAACGTTCGATGTATCGATATCGCCTGTTGCGATAGGGAAATCCGTTTGTTCGGACGTTGGGACTTTTCGTCCTCAGCTGGCAACCCTGCGAAGCAGACAACATGGCGGTCTGTATACAAATGACGTGTTCCATGGAGGCTAGAGTGGAGGAGTCCGATCTCTTATGGAGAGACTTGAAAAAAGTGGCTACAAAAATGTGGACTTACCGGTATGGCGCCACTATCGCTAAAACCTCGAGACACGAGCTGGGTGTGACAGAGACGGAACAAGTAAATAATGAGAAGTGAGCTGTGCATGAGACAGAATGAAACTTGAGAAGTAGGCTGCGTGCGAGAGAGATGTAAAACAGTGCAGCCAGATCGCGCACGAAAGTTACCCTCTCTCTAGTTCCTCGCGCGCCCATCGCACATCATAGTAGCGCGTGTCCGTGAGCGAGCGACGCTCGGACATCTTCGGAAAGAGCCGAGTGCCGTCGAACTGTCCCGACCGCGCCTTCGGCAGCTACACCGACACATAGACACGCTGAGCACGTTCATGTGCGAACAAGCCGAACGAAGGCTTCGAGGGAAAAAGCAACCTGAGCACGGCCCGCGCGTGACGTCACGCGACGGCACGCGCGAGGCTTTTAGATGATTTCAATGCTTATTTAGCTCTTGATTCTCTGCGTTATTAATGTATACAAAAAAATGTATCGCGCACTCTGAACGCTAATTTTTTTAGTTTATACGTTGATTTAAATATAATAATAAATCTAAATTACAACTTATTTATCTTCTAAAAAATTGTTTACGCTTTACTCACACCCGTCCTTATGCCAAATAAATTATAATTCAGAAAAGTAAGTGAAAATATATTTATATTCGTATTATTATATTAATTCTCATACTTTCATCAAGCGATAAAGTATTATCTCCAAAAACAAGTCAATCATCAATCGGGCCGCCAATCCTAACAGCCAGAAAGTGCATCTTTAACACAAGTGATAAGATGGTCCCGTTGGTAGCGTTCCTGGCTTCGGTCCGTAGGGGCGCAGGATCGTTCCTCACGCTCAGCGCTTTTTTTTTTAATCATGGTTACTATTAATTTTTATTTGATTAGTTATTTTTATTAGTTATCATATTTATTTTAATTAGTTATCTTTTAGTACCGAAAAATTTATCGCGCACTCTGACCGCTTAATTTATTAGTTTTTACGTTAATTTAAATATAATAAATCTAAAATACAACTTATTTAACTTCTAGCAAAATGTTTGCGCTTTACTCACACCCGACCCTATGCCAAATAAATTGTAATTCATAAAAGTAAGCGGAAATATATTTATCTTCGTATTATTATATTCATTCTCATATACTTTCATCAAGCAAAAAAGTATTATCCCCAAAAACAACCATCCATCCGACCGCGAATCGTAAGTACCAGAAAGTGAACATACATTGACACAAAAAATTAAAGGAGCGAGAAAAGTTGAACTTCGTCAAAAGTGTTCGTACAAAAAAAAAGGATGTTAAAGCTTCAAGTTTTTAGTTTTAGTTCCGACAATGATTTTTTTTCGAGAATCACTGATTGCGCGGTAGGAAGAAATATCACGGCAAAAAAAATGTTGCAAATTTTTACGTTTTTCAAAGTTCTGCACGTGTTTTAGAGATTTTTTTCGGACTTGACCAATATCAAGGTCATTGAGCCCATTCAATTCAGTTCAATTTGCTTCTTTTTTTATCTCCTTACGACCATTTTTCGCTGATATCGGCCTCCTCGTCGGCCTCTGAATGAAAAAACGTCCTTTTGTCTTCAGTCATCGATATCTCGGGAACTAATGGTCGTACGGGAATTCGACCGGCAATTTTGGAAACGTGAATGCATACTCTACAAGCTCTGATTATTATTGTAGGTTAAAAAAAAATTATTTTTGCCATCAGTTTTAAAAAAGTACAAAAAATCGATGTTTTCTTGTTTTTTATAAAATCCACCGCTACTTTGCAAATATTGCGATAAACACTATTGTTTATGGACGGTCATTCGGCTCAATATGTCCCCAAGAGATATGCAAAATTCCAAATTGATCCGTTCATCGGTCTTTCTTGCCCGATTGACCAAAATATGAAAAAAAATTAAAGGAACAAGTTTCCTCCTTCTCAGAAATCATTTCATGATTATTAAGAGGAAAAACAACTTTTCACTACTTTTCGTACAATTGGGTATTGAGTTGGGTATTAAATGTTGGAAAAGAACCCTGAAAATCATATTGACTAAAAATTTTCGATTTTTTTTTTTTAATAACAAAAATGTTGAAATTTTTTTGTTTATAAAAAAATCTATTTCGATTTTTTATTTTTTTAATGTTGACATTTTTTTTCGATTCAACATTGTACCGCCAGCATTAGAATTACCCAAAGTGTACGTAGAATTACCCAAAGCGTACCTCCCCGTGGTATGCTTTGGGTAATTCTGATGCTGGCGGTACAATGTTGATTTAAAAAAAAATTTCAACATTAAAAAAAAAAATTCGAAACTGATTTTTTTATAAAAAAAAAAAATTTCAATATTTTTTTTATGAAAAATTTTTTTTTTCGAAAATTTTTAGTCAATATGATTTTCACGGTTTTTTTCCAACATTCAATGCGTACTCAATACCCAATTGTACGAAAAGTAATGAAAAGTTTTTTTTCCTCTTAGTAATCATGAAATGATGTCTGAAAAGGAGGAAACTTGCTCCTTTATTTTTTTTTCAAATTTTGGTTAATCGGGCAAGAAAGACCGATAATCGGATCAACTTGGAATTTTGCATGGCTCTTGGGGACATATTGAGCTGAATGACCGTCCATAAACATTAGTCTTTATCGCAACATTTGCAAAGTAGCGGTGGATTTCATAAAAACCAAGAAGACATCGTTTTTTTGTACTTTTCTAAAACTAATGGCAAAAATAAAAAATAAAAGTTTCACCACAATAATAATCGGAGCTTGTAGAGTATTCACGTTTCCAAAACTACCGATCGAATTTCCGTACGACCATTAGTTCCTGAGATATCTCAGCGAAAAATGGTCGTACGGAGAAAAAAAAGCAAATTGAAGTGAATTGAATGGGCTCAATGACCTTGATATTGGTCAAGTCAGAAAAAAATCTCCAAAACACGTGCAGAACTTTGAAAAACGTAAAAATTTGCAACATTTTTTTTGCCGTGATATTTCTTCCGACCGCGCAATCAGTGATTCTCAAAAAAAAAAATCATTGTCGGATCTAAAACTAGAAACTTGAAGCTTTAAAATCCTTTTTTTTTTGTACGACCACTTTTGACAAAGTTCAACTTTTCTTGCTCCTTTAATTTTTTGTGTCAATGTATGTTCACTTTCTGGTACTGACGATTCGCGGTCGGATGGATGATTGTTTTTGGGGATAATACTTTATCGCTTGATGAAAGTATATGAGAATGAATATAATAATACGAAGATAAATATATTTCCGCTTACTTTTATGAATTACAATTTATTTGGCATAGGGTCGGGTGTGAGTAAAGCGCAAACATTTTGCTAGAAGATAAATAAGTTGTATTTTAGATTTATTATATTTAAATTAACGTAAAAACTAATAAAATAAGCGGTCAGAGTGCGCGATAAATTTTTCGGTACTAAAAGATAACTAATTAAAATAAATATGATAACTAATAAAAGTAACTAATCAAATGAGAATTAAGGATGTTGGGTCCCAAATCGCAAATGATGATAAAATTCTGAAAATTTGGTATGTTTTTGTATGAAGTATTTCAGAGGTCGTGTAAAAATTTCACGACAATTAGGAAGCTCGTTATTGAACAATTAACATTCACAAATGAAATGCTGTTTTATGGAAACTGATGTAACTTTGCAATAAGTTTTTCTTTTGACCTCTCAATTTTGTAATATCTACAATATACTGAAAGCAACGGAAACAAAACGAAGTTTATTGATACATTTTTTTTATTTCTTTTAAAAATTGTTCTTAACAACATGTTAATTTTTCAATAACGTGCTTCCTAATCGTCGTGAAATTTTAACACGACCTCTTAAATACTTCATACAAAAACATACTAAATTTTCAGAATTTTCTTATCATTTTTTATTTCAACCCTTAAGGAGGTTGAAGTAATGATGATAGAATTCTGAAAATTTGGTATGTTTTTACATGAAGTATTCAGGAGGTCGTCTAAAAATTTCATGACGATTAAGAAGCTATTTATTGAACAATTAACATTAACATGTTTTATAGGGACTCAACATCCTTAATAGTAACCATGATTTAAAAAAAAAAAAGCGCTGAGCGTGAGGAACGATCCTGCGCCCCTACGGACCGAAGTCAGGAACGCTACCAACGGGACCATCCTATCACTTGTGTTAAAAATGCATTTTCTGGCACTTACGATTGGCGGCCGGATGGATGATTGATTTGTTATTGGAGATAATACTTTATCGCTTGATGAAAGTATGAGAATTAATATAATAATACGAATATAAATATATTTTCACTTACTTTTCTCAATTATAATTTATTTGGCATAAGGACGGGTGTGAGTAAAGCGTAAACAATTTTTTAGAAGATAAATGAGTTGTAATTTAGATTTATTATTATATTTAAATTAACGTATGAACTAAAAAAATAAACGTTCAGAGTGCGCGATACAATTCTTTTGTATACATTAATAACGCAGAGAATCAAGAGCTAAATAAGCATTGAAATCATCTAAAAGCCTCACGCGTGCCGTCGCGTGACGTCACGCGCGGGCCGTGCTCAGATTGCTTTTTCCCTCGAAGCCTTCGTTCGGCTTGGCCGCACATGAACGTGCTCAGCGTGTCTATGTGTTGGTGTAGCTGCCGAAGGCGAGGTCGGGACAGTTCGACGGCACTCGGCTCTTTCCGAAGATGTCCGAGCGTCGCTTGCTCACGGACACGCGCTACTATGATTGTGTGATGGGCGCGCGAGGGACTAGAGAGAGGGTAACTTTCGCGCGCGATCTGGCTGCACTGATGTGTATTCGATCCTCTTCCATCTCTCTTACACGACATCGATACTCAGCTTCCGCTCGAGGTTTTAGAGATAGTGGCGCCATCTCGGTTAGTCCACTTTTTGTAGCCACTTTGAAATGCACAGATCGGCCTCCTCCCACTCTAGCCTCCATGGACGTGTTCAATCAATGTTCCAATGAGCACAATGACGTTTGACAGCAAAAAGGGTCGAGAAAAAACTACGAATAAAAAATGTCAAGTTACGGTAATGTATAGCGCGTTGATAGCTCTCTAACTGGAAGTGCCTATACAAATATAATTGCCGCCAAAGCATCGACGAAAAATGCGATTTTAATCGAATCGGAGGTCATGGCATTGGTAAAGAACTTCTTCCCGTTGCAACCTGCTTGTCCCGACAAGCTCTATTAACTCGAGCTAATTAGGTAAACGATAACAAGAGCTTGAACTTGATTTCACGGCGGCTGCGCGAACTTGAATCCCCGTGGCATTCGTTCTCCATGTGTGTGTGTGTGCGCGTGCATGTGTGTGCGCGCGCGCGCCTGGTGCGCAAATAGCAGAAAAGCTTTGTACATGCATCTGCGTGCTACAAAGTGATCGAAAAGATAAGGACACGTCATCACTCGCGCAGATGGAGTGATCTCATTTGGGTGAAGTTGCAAGTAAAAGAAACGCGTGAAAGTCCCGCACAGGTGATGAAAGCGACGAAAATGAACGATCGCGAATTTTTGCAGTTGACTGTACCCCCTCCCCCAATTAGCCGATAGCTATACATCTTGATGAGCGGCTCTCAGCGGTGATGGTACGCGCAACTATAGTGAAACATCTTCCAATCTGGGCTACTGTTGAAAAAACTACAATTACACGTAAAATGAAAAATCAGCCATAGTTTTTGTTTGTATCAGTTATAACTCGATTGGATTTCATATGTCGATAAGAAAAATATTTGTATTACAGACTACATGTATTAAGTGGGTGAACAAATTGCATTTTCCAGAAATGTTTTCAGTCGATAGTATTATAGCGTTTAGCTATATTCCCGCAAAATTTCATTGAAATGTTCGTAAGATTGAATGCGCTACAGCTTCTTAGCCCAGTCGAATTAGTTCAAAAAACGGGCAATGATTTACAAACATTTTTAGCAGCAATTTTCTTTCGGAATTCGTTGGGGGGTTCACTGGTAGTCTTCATTCAAAAAGTAGAGGTACCAGACTTTTCACTTCATCCGCCATCTTGATTTAAAGGGTTATTCTTTGTTTCTTGAATAACTCGTTCATTTTCAATTTTACACGCAAAATAGTTATTACAAAAGTTGTTTAAAATTAAATTTCCTACAATTTTGGTTCTTATCAAACTTTTCATAGGATCGATTTTTTTTCGATTTAGACCCGAAAAGAGGGGGTGAATTTTTTGTTATCGAATAACTCGTTTATTTTCAATTTTACCCAAAAAATTGTAATAAACAAAGTTGTTTAAAATTAAATTTCCTACAATTTTGATTCTCAACAATTTTTCGTAGGATCTATATTCTTCGATTTATACCTGCGAAGAGCAGGAGGTGAACCTAAGTATTCTATTATCGCGTTTATTATTGATGTTGTATCATTATTTTTTCTGTCTGTTTTTGTGTTGCTGATTGTCGTTGTAAATTTGATGTGTTGAAAATGTTATTTGCTACAATTATGATTCCGATTTATTCTAAAGTTTATATTTTTGGGACGCACGTTCGCGGTAAAGGAAAAGAGGGGTGTAAATAATCAGTTTATCGAACAGTATAATTTTTACAATTGAAAAAATGAATTTTATTTTCTTTTCAGTACACTTTCGAAAGTCTTTCGAAATTTCAATTACGTCTGTTTGGAACGTTTAGCCGATGGCTCGGCCAAGTTTTCGTCGTTCGATTCTTCCTCGTAATTGTCGACGAATTCGTCCGGAAGCTCAGGAGGGTCGGGGGTGACTTGTTCTGAGCGGTTTTCGTTACTACCAAGGTCATCTTCATCCAGCAGCTCTCGAATTGAGACAACGTTTTCGCAGGTTTCTCCGTTGCAGTTGTGGCATAAGACGGAACATTTGAGTCCGGATTTGCGACAACCACACACTTTTCCGCGCGTCGTTTTGCATTTACATGATATCGTCTTCAGCAAAAATTCTGGTGCTAGATCGGCCATTGTAGCGACAGGTTCGAGTCCACGATTAGTTTTTTTCCACCCCCATTCCTCAGCGTTGACTTCATACTCCATCCACATTTGGCCCTGCAGGTACGTCCTGTAGATATGTTGTTCTGCTGCTGCCGAGGTAGGTGGAAGCGTCGCAAAATTGAATTTGTTCCTCGTAACTGATTTTGTGAAGTTCTTGAATGTCAGGTAGTCGAGTGTTTTTACATTTTCATCGCCTCCAAACAATGCGATTAGGAAACATTCTCCAGCTTGAGCCAAGCAGTGTTTGTGAATGTTTGCCTCGCGGAACAAGCTCAGAGCTGTGTTCAAATTGTTGTTTTTCTTGAGAGTCTCGATGAATTTCAATTTTCCTACGTTGAATATTGAAGACGTAGTATCGCATCCGCTGAAGGCATGTAAAAACAAAATATCTTTTGCTATAGACTCTTCATATTTGAAACTTGCCGGTGAGTATAATTGTTCCGGAGTCCGTCCTCTGCCGGGTTTCTTGAAGAAAACGTTTTTCAAATGATACCCTAAGGCAGTTAGTGTCACGAGGAGATCGATGTCCTCGCCGATGATCGTAACTCCGTCGTGATTTGAGGCTTCTTGAATTGCCGTTCCTACGATGAAAGAATCGGCGTCTGCCGGTGCCTGCTGAACAACGACACCAGAATCTTGCAAAGCTTTTTTCAAAATATCAAATTCCAAACAACTTTGCGAATAACCATTTTTCGTGTCAAATGGACTTTTAACGAGTTATTCAATAAACGAAAATTCTCCCCTGCTCTTCTCAGGTATAAATCGAAGAATATAGATCCTACGAAAAATTGTTAACAATCAAAATTGTAGTACCTTTAATTTTAAACGAAACGTGATAATACAATGATAAGATTTTACCCCCACTCTTCTCAGGTATAAATCGAAAAATATTGATCCAACAAAAAAATTGATAAGAATCAAAATTGTAGGAAATTTAATTTTAAACAACTTTGTTTATTACAATTTTTCGCGTAAAATAAAAAATAAACGAGTTATTCGATGACAAAAATTCACCCCCTCTTTTCGAGTATAAATCGAAAAAAATCGATCCTATGAAAAAATTGAGTAGAACCAAAATTGTAGGAAATTTAATTTTAAACAACTTTTGTAATAACTATTTTGCGTGTAAAATTGAAAATGAACGAGTTATTCAAGAAACAAAAAATAACCCTTTAAATCAAGATGGCGGATGGAGTGAAAAGTCTGGTACCTCTACTTTTTGAATTTAGACTACCAGTGACCCCCCCCCCCCCCCAACGAATTCCGAAAGAAAATTGCTGCTAAAAATTTTTGTAAATCTAAAATACTAATTCGACTGGGCTATCTAACGGTCGGCCGGGCAGCGGTACAGCACCATACTTCAAACTTTAAGACCGTTTTTCTCGGAGCACTGTTTTCAAATTCGGTGGACATGATATCTCGAGAACCACTTGATGGATTCTTTCCAAATTTACAGGGGATACGACGACAGGGGATATTCTTTAATAGTTACGTAAAAAATAACGACGTTTTGATAGACTTTATATGCACGACTTTCAATTCGTTGCCACGTTGTTAAAAAAAATTATTTAAAAAATCGACGATCGTCAGCGACTCGTATGAATAACAAACCGGTTTTTAAATTTCCGATGGACCATTTAAATTGGAGTGTCCACCGCCAAACGTTGCGAAAAAAATTTCATCATCTGCCGGCGGCCATGTTTTTGTTATTTGTATTTTTTGGTGCTTTTTTTAAAGCTCTCAATATATATATTGTGTTTTAAAAAATACATTCATTTTTCACCAATCGTTTCCCAGAAAAAAACTGAAGAAAAAACAAACAGCAATAAAAACAAACCCAAACAATTTTTCATGTCGAGTGCTTGAAGAAAATGACGTTAATAATAAAAACAAATATTTTTCCGCGTGCTCGAAGAGAGACAGTAGAAACGAACCCAAACATTTTTTTTTTCGAGCCGCGTGCGTTTTAACGATTCTTCTTGACAGACACGATAGTGTCCATCAACGCCATTTGATGCCCAGCCTCGTCTCTAGAATCTTCCCGTTAAAAGCGTCTCGCATCGACTGTAGCAAAGTATCTCCACACGCGTATCGTGACGCAACAAAGAAAGCCTCAAAGGGCAAACATAGCTCCAGTTCATATCGGGGTGAACTTAAGCTGTCGAAGAAGCGCGAGAGGAAAAATTTTGTCCGGAAATGTACGTAGTACACGAAATACGACAAAAGGAGCGCTGACTGGCGGGCGTTGATGCTACTGCGTCCTGATATATCTGAATATCCGTGCACACGCAACGAGAGAAACTGCATCGGCGCAGCGTGAAACGTCACACCAACCCTCGGAAGCATCGAGAATGACATTTAAAATTTGCAGTCGGGTTTCTCGGAGAGACTTCGATACGTAATATAAATCATACTGTGAAATATTTCGTTTCTGACAATAACTTTCCACGAATCAACGAGAGATATTATTGTTCGACAAAGAATAAGCGGCTTCGAGTTTCGTTTCGCGTGCGAAGACAACCTCAACGTGGTGTCCGTGCGTGCATGTGTGTGTGTGTGTTGTGAGTGGGACAGTGAACAAAAAAAACGTTGAAGAGAAAACGCAACTGTAAATGTAAAACAGTGATTTCCAACGCACCACGTACGGATGAAACCCGAAACTCTACGAGCACTACATTCGTATAATTCCGAGAAATAAAAAAGAACGAGAAACGCATCATCAATAAATCCCATCTGCATAGACCACTTTCATCTCTACGTATATATAGATGTATGCATAGATATACTCATCTATGTAGAATTTACGGAACGTTGATGAGCAGAGGAAAAGTACGATCGAAATCTTTTCATCGTGCGATACGGACCTACACACCTACACCCCCCCCCCCCCCCCCCACACACACATACATATATATACATATATACCTAGAGTGAGGTAAGAAGGAAAAAAACTGCGACAAAGTCACCGTCAACGAGACGTAAAAAAGCTCGAGATATGGACGTCGATAACGACTTGGATCAGCACTTGCTTCATCAATTCAGTTGTCTCGGCACCACCGACAAAGATGACCTCGTCAAGCAACTGCAGAGGCTACTCGCTGGTAGTCAGCTCAACGAGGCAACCGCCACTTTTTTCCTTGACATGAACAACTGGTGAGACTCCTTGTTTCTGCTTCTCCGTAAATTACACGTCGGGCCAGTTTTAAACGCATCGCAACGGAACATAACCTCAATCTCCGTTTCATTTTTTCGGTTCTCGCATTCTCGTAGATGCTCCTTTGTAAGATGAAGGGCGTATGGGGGTGTTTGAAATATTTAGCACCGGTACACCTACTGAATGTAGCGCACTCAGTAGCTCACCGGTTGGTGCTCTTTTCGCTGGTCACCCAGCCAAGTGTCGGCCCAGGCCATTGCTACTTGAGACGTGAAAATCATTGGAGCTGCGCACCGAACGTGTTCCAAAAATGGACGGCTTGAAAAAACTTGCTCTGGACATTAAGTTGCTCTGATTGTTTTTTTATTTTTATTTTTATATCGACCTTGAATCTGGCTGTATTTGATTACATTCTCGATCTTTCTAATGACGTTCTGTTTTATAATGTCCATTGCAGCGGTCAGGAAAAACGTTTACAGATGCAATTTGTAAACGCTCGCCAACTTTTTTTTCAAACTGCTCTCAAGGACAAGATTTATCAATGTCAGTTAATGTCACATTCGCTATACGTTTATGCGTTTATTGATATTGTTTTATCCGAGAAATCAAATTGAACCCACAAGATCAATAAAATTTCAGGAGTATTTTTGCTCCCGAATATTGAACACGATTTTGTTAAATCGTACGTTCGATCGAAACCGCACTTGCTTTGGAGCTTTCTTATGCCGATTTACTTGGAAAATCAAACAGTTTACGCAACGAAAGAAAGCGTCCTTGAATGTTTTTACAACCGGTCGCAGCAGTCTGCTGGTACTGCAAAAAAATTGCTCGATTATGCTTTGTCGAGCTTGTTTTGCTTGCAATACAGGAGATTTTCCGTTACGCAAGGTTCGAAAGCCGGATAAAATCGTTACGCGACATTCCTTTCTTCTTTGTTTCTTTTCTTTCAGGAATCTCCAAGCTGCCATTTGTAGCTACTTCGATTTTGAGTCGCCCTTCAAGCTACCCTGCATGGCGCTGATTTGCGACAGCACGATCGGCGAGGGCGAATCCGTACCTCCGAACACGCAATTCAAAAAGTCGTGGAGGGTACAAAATTCAGGAACTGAGATGTGGCCCGAGGGTATCGTATTGCAATGGACCGGCGGCACGCAGATGGGCGACTGTACGAGGGTGCAAGTGCCCGCATTAGCGCCGAAAGACTCGGCCGAGCTGAGCGTCATTCTCACGAGTCCCGCCGAATTAGGTGTATTTCAGAGTAAATGGAGAATGATGACATCTACGGGTTCCTATTTCGGGGGTAAGGAAACGTTTTCTCTCGATCCAGTGAGAAAAAAAAAACGAGAAAAAGTCATTTGATGCAGTGATTCGGAAGTGGCTGTTTTAAGGGGCAACACCTTCGTGTGAAGGGGTTAGGCTACTGCGATGACCCGAAAATCAGTTGAAGTTCATAAAATTTCATTAAATCAGTTGAATTTCATAAAATTTCATTAAATCAGTTAAATTTTATAAAATCCCATTAAATCGGCTAAATTTCATAACATTTCATTAAAATATATGAATAATGAAAAAAACGTATAAACAATCTCGTGAAGGACCTTTGAACGCGAGGGGCTCAACGGTGTACTTGATTTAGGCCACCTGGTAAATCGGAAACAATAGAAAACGATTTTTTTTCCTTAAAATAAATCACATTGCCTAAAACATGATCGAACTTTTTTTTGTTATCTCGTTTCAATGATCAACAACAAAAATGTTGAATTATCTTTCGTTTTTTGAAGGAAAAATGACTTTCTTAACCCTCCATTGACACACTGGGTAATTTTGACCCGGACGAATTTGAAACGAAATGCCCACTTTCCTAAAACTGAAAGTTTTCAATAATTGTTTACAACAACTCAATTTTACATTTTCTAATTTCAATTATGCACACATATTAAGAAATGTTTAAAGTGTATCCCGGATTTTTTTCAATAAAAACCAACTGAAGGATTGTTAAGGGCAGGTGGATGAAGTACTATCCGGCTCAAACTGACCCGGTGTGTCAAAGCGGTGGCCAAATATAAGCGTGTCAAGTACGGATCAAGTGATGTTCCTTTTAAGCGACTGTTTGCTATGTTTTATGATGGAAAAAAAAAATTTTGTCTGCGTCAACATATATAGCATAAACTTTTCAAACCCCATTTTGACACAAGTGTGTCAAGGAAACGTTAATAACTAATAGAGAAAAAAATGTTAAGAAAAACGTCGTTCAAGACTGAACTACTATTTCACTGAATATGTGTACCAAATTTCAAGGACGTCCGTTCATTAGATATCGGAAAATCGTGTACACCGTTTCGAGAAAAACGCGATTAAAGTTTTACTAGCAGTCCTATCGTTGTAAGCATAAGTTTTCTTTCGATCAGCAATTCGCGCACCATAATGTTGGACCTTCCTCTTTAATTCGGGTTGCCTCAGCCGAGGAACGAGTGTTTGTCATTTTCACAGTGGCCTAACTCCTTAAACTCAAAACGGATATGGAAACTGCAAGAGACGAATGAAATTCATTGAAAAATTATCATCCGTTCGTAAAAATATACACCGAAAGGAGATTCGATCCCGTTGGTTAATTATTTTTTAATCGACTCCCGAGTTTTCGGGCTAACATGGTGGTGTTACCTCTTGAACTAATTTTTTTCGGCTGCTCGGGTATCAGACTGACGGTAGAGATATGTCTGGTTCGTAAAATTTGTGTCTTTTCGATGCGAAGGAAAACATACGATCGGCTGCGAAAATGAATGTATAATCGTATTCTTTTTTTTCTGACTTCAGACGTAATTTGGGTGATAGTGACGGTGAGTGAAACAGGCACGCTCGCTGTTACGCAACAATTGCATCAATTGAGTACTTCACAGTCGGGGGATGTACAGATGTGCTAGCCCCCCTCGCCTCGTCGAACTTCAAAAGCGATTTAGTTCGAAGGATATAAAGAAGACAAAAGAAGAAGCTTACGCGAACGCCCATTTTTCGAGGAACTCTATATATATTTTTAAAAGATTTATCTTAAAGAGAAAAGGTGCGAGGTAAAAAGAAATGCGTGAAAAGAGATTCAATCGTTAATTCAGCTCGCGGCAATGTGCAAGCGCATAAACGAAAAGCCGTTACTCTTGTCTCATGGATGCTGATTCATCGGGTTCGACTTTTATCGAGCCTCCTCCGGTCCTGATCTTTCGAGATCTTTTTTTTCTCCTATTTTGCTTTACGAGAGTATATACGTGTGTTACGTCGACGGTCGACTATGTAAGCCAGTTTTTTCGTCGGGATAACGTGTAAAATCAATTGAGATATCCTGAAACTAGGAACGAAAGAGTCCGAAAGAATACGTGGTAGCCTATTGGGTTGAAGTTTCCATCGTTGGAATGCAACGAAAGTTCTTTGAAATGTCTTATTTTCGTTATTATTCAAAATCAAATTTTGTAAATATGATCGAGATCGCCAAATAAGAATCCTAACTAACGTTTGCATGATTTTCGTAGGTCAAATCTGCTAAAGGAAACGATGGTGTTGAAGTTTGCATCGTTGGAATGCAACAAAAGTTATTTTTGATTATTTCCTTTTTTATTCTTATTATAAAATGTCTTTTTCTGTACGTTTATATAGTAGATCGCTAAATAAGTATCTGAAAAAAATATTGCGAGCTTTTTCAGACGAAATACGCCAAAATAAATTAAAGAAATTCAGACATGTTGATTTTCACTGCATTCAAACGATGCAAACTTCAACGTCATAGGAAATGTGGGAAGTTAAAAAAGATTCCTTTCGTTGCATTCTAACTTTGCAAACTGCATCATGGTAGTCTTGTGAATAGTTTTTTCGATCATCGATTGGACGCAAAAATGTTCCCCAACCGGCTGCGTAATCTATTCGCGTCGATAATTCATGTTCGTTCGAAAACACGCATTGTAAAATCGACCAAAAGTTTCGGAGCTTTCAGCATAAAGCACCAGATAAACACTTGGTTATCGCTTGGAAAAGATAAAATTAACTTAAGCTGAGCTACTTAATCTGCGAAACAGCAAAAACGTACCCGTCAGCTTAGAAGGGGTTGGGAAATTTTCCATCGCTTCTGAAGACTTTGGTCGCGAAACTTCCTCGTCGGGATATTCAACAAATCCACTACATATTGTAAATTTACTTTTAAATTTGATCAATTGATAAGAGCGATCAAGTAAAGTGTACCGCGGTGCTGGTATTTTCCAACTTATCGAGCGCCTCGATATGGCTGAAAAATCGGCGGACCTTGTAGAGAAGAACGCAGCAGAGCGCGAAAAACTTTGCAGCATACTTAAATTACCGAGATTCAAGGATTAATCGCGATATTCGAAAATGCCAAAATTATGTCGAGTTCGCGCCGCGTCGATGTGTTCGAGGTTTTTTGTTCCAAATTCGCGTAATTTTCCAGTCATGTTGTTGGGACTGCCTTGAACGACCTCGCTCGATAAATTGATCCAAATTACGGGCCGGCAACTTACGTTGGACGTAAAGCACATCGTCGCA
This sequence comes from Ophion costatus, assembly GCA_951751655.1. NCBI lineage: Eukaryota > Metazoa > Arthropoda > Insecta > Hymenoptera > Ichneumonidae > Ophion > Ophion costatus. The sequence continues at coordinate 12,978,672 of OX632357.1, read as the reverse complement.
TACGGTCGTTCATAGTGTCGCGTGGTAATATTGTTTTGACAAACACGAAATTCGAGTCCGAATCGTAGAAGGGAGATTAGCCGAAACGTGGCGAAGGTGCTTGCGATTTCGCGAAGAGGCTTTGCACGTATCGATGTCAAATGTAGCCGGACGAAATTGTTGGTTCGAGCCCACGATGTCGTTATGATTTTCAGTCACTTTCTGCCGTTGAATACCCGAGTTATTTGCGTCGTGAATTTGTGCTCGTATTTTAAACAAAACAAATCGGGAGTGAATTATTGTTGGGAATAAATTAGAAAATAATTATTGTTGGAGAAGTTAATGGCACCGTAGCTTCAATATCTGGTACCCTCTGACGTTAGAAAAACAAAGAACGAACTATAAATGGGCTACTTGTTCATCAAAGCAAAGTGTAGACTATACTCGCGCCCTTAACAATTTCAAATTCGTACAGCCAACGAGAGTTTAAAGGGCGCGTAGTGATTAAAATTGTGACCGATCCTTCACTTACCAATTTTACCCTGTCAAAGTGGCTTTGATCATATAGTTTCTTGCTCACGGCGGTGTTACGTGTGGCCTTTGAGTCCGTGGATTTTAATAACGCAAAATGATCGGGTCAATGCCAGATTTTAACGAAACGAAAAATCAATTGGTATATACATATACATTCATTTTACCTGTCCCTTCTCAATATTTGTCGAACTTTTTAAAAAGTAATCGTTGGTTCCGAACGCAGATGTAAATTCGACAATTTCACTGCTCTATATTAGATTATGATTTTTAATGATAATGGGTTGAGCGCTACAGATTTATATTTCGAATATTGTCGTGTAAATTTGTCTTTGAAATTTGATGGCATAAATAGCTTTCTCAAATCGCGTCAACGAACGAGGAATCGTGAAACTAACATACGTGTGCGTATATATATACACAGATATATATAAATATATGCACAAATGATGAGGAAAAAGCAGATTTGTCTCGTCGATTTTAATTTTAAAAAATAAAACAAACCAAATGGCTACGGATAACTGAATTTTAGCAATTTATCCGGCCATTTTGATCCTCTTCATTTATTCATTCATTCGAGTCACGTTATTGCTCAACGTGCACATTGTAAAAATCACCGAGTCGTATAAGTTGTGGAGGCTTAAGCCGCATTAGATTGGCGTGAGAAGTGTCTTGGAGCGATATTTAAAGAATCGAAATAAAAGAAAAACGAAACATAAATATTAAGATATGAGTTTATGGAGAATATCATTTTCATTAGAAAATAAAGTATAGTTATCTCTAGATGCGTTTTTTTATTTTTATTTCCCCGATATCTCCCAACGTTCCCCTCCGTAATAATCACGTGTCAAAGGCCGAGGACATTGTTCTTTGGAAAAATGCACAAATGCACTGCACGTTGCGTTACCGATGCCTCAACGAATGTAACGATTTTGAAAATACAATTTTTGGCAAGATTTGGCAACAAGTTTTGATAACAAAGCACCGCACGTATGGAACGTGAATTGTTTTTTCAAGTTCGCTGGTTGACGTTTCTAATACTAGATCGTAAAATGGATCACAAAAGCGGTAGTTGGATTCGCGTATCGTTCAAACAGCCATAGGCATGGATATTTTCGGATGCGGATTGTATCCGATCAGTTCGAAGTCATCGGCAACGAAACCTTCGATTTCTTTCACGTGGCGTTTGATCTTCAACTTTGGAAATGGCCTCGGCATCCGTTTTGTCTGCTCTTGCAGAGCTTCCACGTGATTCGTGTAAACGTGACAATCCCCCATTGTGTGCACGAGTTCTCCCAGCTGCGAGGAAGAAAAACATTCGTCAGCTTTGCTTGCACGCTAATTAGCTGTTACGACCAAGGGACTCGACTCGGCCGATGTAGGAACGACGAAAAGTGCACACTCACCTTGAGATTCGTTACGTGCGCTATCATGTAGGTCAATAGGGAATAGGACGCGACGTTGAACGGCACGCCGAGACCCATGTCCGCGCTGCGTTGATAAAGATGGCACGATAATTCACCATCGCTGACGTAAAACTGTACGAAACAGTGGCAAGGCGGGAGCGCCATTTTCGGAATGTCCACTGGATTCCACGCGGACATTATTATGCGTCTGTCGTCCGGGCTATTCTTCAACTTGCTTACAACGTCTCGAAGCTGATCGACGCCTGTATTCGATAAGGACAACGATCAAGATATGAAAATCTTTACGAATTTCATTCTTCATTACTATTGTAAAATCGTTGCTACTTCGGATTGCAGATTGCTTTGGTGCGGGAAATATTTGTCGACTTTTCATCGATCACAAATAACTTTTGGCTGACGTTTTCTGTTAAGGGGTTAAGCTGCTGTGGAAATAACGATCTTTCGCCACTTGAGGCAAATCAAATTGAAGGGGTAGGCCCAACAATGGTGCAGAAATTGCAGATTGAAGGTAAACTTATTATCACGACGATAGAACTGCCAGGAAACATTTTTTATGCATTTTTTTAGAAACAATGTTTATGAAAACGCTGTACACGATTTCTCGACATTTAATGAACGGGTTGACTTGAAATTTGGTATACCTATTCAGTGAAAAAGTCGTTTAGTCTTGACCGACGTTTTTCTTAACATTTTTTCTTCATTAATTATTGTCATTTTTTCTCGATAAAACGAAAAAAATTCAATACTCTTGTTGATTATTGAAAAACGATAACAAAAAAGCTCGGTCGAGTTTTTAGCCAGTGATCTATATTAGGGTAAGAAAACTCGTTTTTTCGTTTCAGATTAACCGCGTGGCCAAAATCAATCACACCGTTGAGCCCCTCATGTTCAAAGGTCCTTCACGAGATTGTTTATAACTTTTTGAATGATTAAGATTTAAAAATGAAGTTTGGTACACAACTTTGTCGATGCACATACAAATGTCCAAACGGTTTTCAATCATCTTACTTATTTCTTCGAAGTTAATATTTGTAAATAATCCTAATTTTCGGGTCGTCACAGTTGCCTAACCCTTTAACGTAGTTCTCGTGCTACAATGGTCTAAAGAAGTTTTCCTCGCAGCACGTGGTAAAATGTACGAACAATTGAACGTTGCTCTTTTGACAAACCTTGATTCAAATTAATTCATTTCATGGCTCTATTTCGAAATCAAAACGGCCAGCAATTTTGTTTTTCTTTAAATTTATCTGGATAATAGACCTCTGCTGGCTGGTATTTTTTAAATGAAAATGTATCGACGTGTATGACATTGAAGGTGGCATCGTTGGAACGCAATGAAAATTGATATTTCTGAATTCCTTCGAACTATTTTGGCATATTTCGCCTACAAAATTTGTTGACGATACTTATTTAGCGATCTACTATATAAATGTGCGAAAAGAAAGATCTCGTATAATAATAAACATAAGGAAAATAAAACGCAAAGAACTTTCGTTGCGTCGTAAGGATGCAAACTTCAACACCATTGACGTGTTCACTCGTAAGAAGTAAAAGGACAGGCTAGCTTCAGCATGTGACAAAGTTGCTATAGGTGACGCGTAAACTCAACTTTGATGTCAAATATCTCGTATCAGGAATGGTGAGGCCGCCCTAAGTTTCACAAACAGAAATTGCAGTTTTTTCCACCTGCTACGAACCTTAATAAATCCTCTTTAAAAAAGCACGAGACTTATCTCTCTCAGAAAAAAAACAAGAGGTTGAACTTGGTTGAAACTTTGACAATTTCCAACACTGTTTTTCTCTTCTCAAATGTTCTCACAAGCCAAGATAATTTATTATCTCACTAAATCGAGAAACCCTACCCTGACCAGTGTAGTCCGCGTGCATATTCGTATATTCCGCTCCAAAGTGTCGCCACTGAAATCCATAAACAGGTCCCAAATCGCCTTCTTCTCTTTCCGTAAAGCCACAAGAGTCCAAAAAAGCTCTGGAACTGTTAGGATCCCATATGTGAACGCCCTTGTCTGCCAGTTCTTTAGCATTGGTGGATCCTTTCACGAACCACAAGAGCTCCTCCACTACGCCTTTCCAGAAGACCCTCTTCGTTGTCAACAATGGCAGGACATCTGTCCATGATGGAGAAAATTAGTATTACTTTCATAGGATATTATGTAATAGCCATTGAGCATGGACAGGAGACACAAGCCCAGACAAGAGGAGTAGAAATTCAGAGTTCTTTTTTGTGTGTTCTCGATGGGGAATAAAAATCAGTCGTAATAGGTGTCGTATGGAGACAGAGCCTCAAATTTCAGATTTAAAGTTATTATCTTAGCAATTGTTACCTGTTGAACAACTAATTGAGTTGAATATTTTTAAATACAGGTATTTCTTAATAGAATTGCCATACAGTTTGGTAAGAATTTACGGAAAGCTGAACTACCAAATTAACCTAATCTCAGTATCTTAAAATTAATTATACTTCGATTACATAGCGAATCATTGTGTACTGCTTTTCGTCATGGCAGCAGTTCGACAAAACTCTTGTACATCCTTAAGGAGGAAATCCCTTTATAAAGCAAAAAAGATGTTATGGCCAAAATGAACCCCAAGGCAAAGCTGAGGGGGTTTCCTTTAGCACTGTATAATAGGGGACTAATTAGTAGGTCATTTAGTCATGTTGTGTCGTCAAGCTTCAAACGCATTTTCCTGAAAACCACTTTTTTGTGAACCTTGTTCACGATGACTCAAAATGATCTCACCGTTCATTGTGAAATTTTGTACACTTTAAGAGAACATAATTACCGCCTCTGTGATCGTTAAGTGTCTTGAAAATTATTTTTAAGAACTACTTTACCATTGACAAATACGTCAGTAAAAATTTCATGAAAAATAGAATATTTCTTCAAACACACAGCTTTATTGGAATTTTTTGAAATTTTGCTTTTGTCGGGAATATTTAGGTTCACATACAGCGTGCAAGCCTTGTAAATATAATACTTCTTGGCTCGGATGTTTTAGATCGATGCACAAGACACTAAGTTGTATACCGCGAAACAACCGTCGCTGGAGCAAGTGTCTCAGCTGCGTATTTGACATATTGGAGAAAAAAATCTTTTTGGAAAATTAAAAAATGTAATAATGTGTACATAAAACTTTAACTATGTAGAATAAATAGTTTCGACACAAAAAAATCTTGGAAATTCGCTTATTTTCCGCTGCCTCCAAGCAATGGTGCAAAAGAATGAGGAACCAGAAAATATAGAGGGAAATCAATTTTCCGGAACGGTCAAGGTATAATTTAATGTACGAGAGCATTATTTCTCATTGATCTACTCTACTAAGTACGAATGAACGATGTTTTTTTTCTTCCTTACCATTGCGTAGGCAAAAACGCATTTGCGGTCCGAAAATGGAAAAAGTTCCGACGCCGGTGCGATCGCTTTTCTTCGAGCCACGGCAAATAATACGCTCGATCAGTTGCAAATATTGATGCTCTTCGTGTAATTTCTCCTCCTGTCCATTTCCGTTTTTTATCTGCGACATTGCCTCGATTGTTTTGACTTCGCGATTTTCTGTAAACACCTTTTCGGTGATCACTATTTCACGCGGGGGGTTGAAGCACTACGACGTATATACGAAGAACTTAGCCGCGTGTGAGCCATGCCGCGCCATCGAATTCGCGCTCGATTTATGGTGATTTGGCGCCAAAAAAATGGGGCGGCTGCGCGCACCACTTTTTACGTGATTTGAGTCACTTGTCGTGGGTTCGGACGCGGGAAAATTGGCGCTTTCCGATTTAAATTAACAGTGGCATTACAGACGAAAACGAATTGACGGTTCTACTCCAGTATTATTTGAATTACGCATCGAAAGCAACGGGGAAGGCGGCATCGATGGAATCATTTCTGCATGGGCTCGGCCATCAATCGATAAAGGCATAAATTCAATCAAGGTGAAGTAGTACCACATGACATATGAGTGCAAGATAGGTAGCTGCGTTTTCGAACAGAGATTTCCCATAGATGAATAATATTTAGGGCAAAAGGAAATCGTCAAGTTCTGCGTCAAGGAATTCTCCAGAGCATTGGCATTTGGGGGAGGAGGCCTAAGGGGGGCCTGCCATAGTAAGTGATGTTTTTCACATTCATCTTTGTTTAAATAAAATTTACATGATAATCGATAATCACGTAACGCTCATAAAGTATGAAGCTTTAAGGAGGTTGGAGCGTTAGCCACAATGCAAAATTAAAAAAAAATGTATGTTTTTGTCTAGACTATACTGAATCTGTACGAATTTTTGGAATTTCTTTCACGAGACAAAATCAGAGATAAAAAATCGTTTAATATACGTATTTTGACGTGCGGTTAGATGGGCGTTCACGCTACCGGTGATGTACTTTTGTTTAATAACGAATTGACGCAAACTAAACCTTGGTAAACATTTAGAAAAAAGGCCATCTTGCCTATCGCAAACCATTTATCTTCAATATTAAACCGCCAAGATTTTCATTAGGTTTTATGAAAGATTACGAATCTTCGCTGGCGAATGAAAAGCATTGCTGCCAACCTCAATTTCCGCGAAGTTGCCTTATTTCGGTAACATTAAATATTAATTAATGGCAATAATGAATAATCTCGCGGCCTAAATATAAATAGGCATAATTATAAATAACTCAAAATTTCATTCTGAGTTGTAATAAAACATTTAGCGGTTTATTTCAAATAAACATCGGTAATGTTCTACTTTTTCCAGTTGGTAGTAATACAAAAGTTTTTCTTAATTTGGTATAAAAATATAAAAATACATCATTATACTCTTTAATTATACATGCAATGCAAAATTAGCATCTACAGAATAAATCTATACCTCGTGTGGTTCTGGGGTTCATTGAAAAAAAAATCATAAATCGTCATTTGACTCAACTGGAAGGCTCCACTTCCTTAATCGCACGTTTATGTAAACATTAATATTAAGCTCTTGCAATAACTTGAAAAATAATCAACTAATTTTTTATGATTCTCCAATCCATTTACCAATCTTTAAACTTTACTTCAGTACGTACTCAATTAAATAAGTCGTCTACTTTTTTACTTCTTTTTTCTGAGTTCCCACGTATAACCTTGCGGGTTTTTACGTATTACCCTTTTCAATTAAAACCCCTTCGCGCCACTCTCTACATGGAGCCTATAAAGGAGCGCGAACGCTGTACTCAGGGAGACTAGAGTAAAGGAGCCCGAACGCATGTGGCGGAATCGTCGAAAAGTGGATCGCGAAAGTGATGAAAGATCTTGTAGTTCGAAAAATATCCGCAAGCGATACTAGCTCCAGGGACCAAATAGGAGTATTCATAGTCCTTCCTTGAGGAACAAGGATTCCTTGTTCCTCATTTCGCGTTTCATAGACCTTCCTTGACAGAACAAGGAGGCTTATTGGCCTCCTTATTTCAAGGCAGGTCTCGAGCTTCCTTGAGGAAACCTTCGGCGCTGTGATTGGCTGTTTCGTTTCATATGACTAATGCTAGCGCTTGCGCTCGGCGTCTACGCAGTTTTTACATGTATCGCAGACCAGTCTACAGGTTAACCTCAAAAACAGTTAAAAGTGGAGCACGTAAAAAGTTTCGAAACGTATCGCAGTGAACGGAGTTAAAAAAAAAGCTGAGCTAATAACAGCCTTTCGCGCTCTGTATAATGAACATTCTTTCCTTCATCCATAATTGTACTCGTCGCAACTCAATTTATAATTTTGAACTTTGAGGTTATACACTCGAGGCTATACAATCGAGAGTCAAGCGGTTTGAGTTAGTTTCAAATATAGCCGAGTGGTGCTTCTATCAGCGGTTTTACCACCATAAGCAATCACATATCCCTAAATATGTCTTCCTTCTGGAAGGGAGAGTCGAATTGCGACTATGAAACACGGACGCCTCTGAGATTCAAGGAAGCCTTCATCAAGGCGTCCTTTATCCTTGAGATAAGGAGAGACTATGAATACGGCCATTAGTCGCCGACTATGGAAATATCGAATTTTTTTTTACGCCAATCGATTGTTACTTCGTTTGTTAGTGTTTGTTAGACAAAACCCAGCGTTTGTTAGACTTTATTTATTGAATAAAACAAAAAACAAATTTATGCTAAAGTTAGCCGCAGAAAATGGTTTTCTAGTGATTTCGAACTTTTTTTCGTGACCAATCGATTGTTAGTCGTTTGTTAGTTATTGTTAGTCGGTTTAAATCGTTTGTTAGAGCTCAATTATTATTAAATTAATGAAAAACTTTTCGGCCCGAGAGCGCGCTGCGAGCGACGTGAAGTTGTCAGCATCACCGCAACGAACACTTGAGGCAGTGGACATGTAACTCGTCCATTTCAGCAAAACGTTGATTCTTATAATTCTATTCGGTTGTTAGACGAATGTTAGTGATGGTTAGTGAATTTTCATCGTTTGTTCGAATTCCATTTTTATTTAATCGCTGAAACACTTTTCGGCCCTAGAGCGCGCTGCATGTCGCGGAGGTTGGCAGCATCGTCGCAACAGCTGCTTACGGCTTTGCGCATGTAACTCGTTAATTTGAGCAGAACGTTGATTCTTATCGTTCTATTAGATTGTCAGACGAATGTTAGTGATTGTTAGGGAATTTTCATCGTTTGTTAGAGGTCCATTTTTATTTAATCGCTGAAAAACTTTTCGGCCCTAGAGCGCGCTGCATGTCGCGCAGGCTGGCAGCATCGTCGCGACAGCTGCTTACGGGTTTGCACATGTAACTCGTTAATTTCCGCAAAACGTTGATTCTTGTCATTCCATTACATTGTTAGACGATCGCTAGTGATTGTTAGTTAATTTTCATCGTTTGTTAGAGTTCCATTTTTATTTAGTCGCTGAAAAACTTTTCGGCCTTAGTGCGCGCTGCATGTCGCGGAGGTTGGCAGCATCGCCGCGACAGCTGTATACGGGTTTGCACATTTAACTCGTAAATTTCAGCAAAGCATTGATTCTTATTATTTTATTCGATTGTTAGGAGAATGTTAGTGATTGTTAGTTAATTTTCATCGTTTGTTAGTTCTCAATTTCTATGTAATCAATGAAAAACTTTGGGGAAGTATTTTCTATTATATTAATCGTTGTTCTTTTCCTGGAGAATGCTGAAACTTTGTGCAGTGGGTGACTACGAGGCAGGACGCTGCTTCGAAATCGGGAAATGCGTTGCGTGGAGTGCGACGATTTGCACTATGCCACGTGCCCAGGTAATTCAGTAGACAAAAGTCGATTGTTATGCCTACATTTCTTCTTTCATCAAGCATTATTTTGGTGTAGAGTCGCCCGCCTGACTCCTCCCATACATGCCCATTTCTTAGCAGCTTAGCGTGTCGAGTTATACACAACATTACGGTTATACACTGCATTAAGGTGCAGTATTTTTCTTTCTCTTTTCTCACTCGCAAATTTTTCCTCAACCGCGCCATAGTTCTATTTCCTACCTGATACGTAAGTTTGCTTTTTATTTGTATCGTCTCATCTCATCGTGGCGCTGTACATAGCTCGGTAGCTTATAATGACGTCCATACCTTCCGAGATGATACTGGACACGTGGTCGCCAGGGTAAAGTCTGATACTGGACTTTAAAGTGTGACGACCGAAGAGTTCTAAAAGTCGAAATTTATTAAATTAAAATCTTTGTCGTGACATCAATTATCATTCTTCGTGAAAACGAATTATTTTCCGTTTGAGATTTTCTTGCCTCATGTAGCTAAAGTAAATTTTTATTTTTTTTCAGAGCTGGCCAACCACTGCCTAAGGTGTCAGCCTGATTGCTGACGAACGACTTGTTGGAAAAAAAGGACTTTTAGGACTTTGTCAGGGCACAGGCGCAACCGCCCTCAGAGACGTTACCTTTTCCGTCATTTATTTCCTACTTTTCGCGAGATGAAATTGTATCGGACCTAAATGCAAGGATGGCTCTTGTAAGTTTGTATTGTTCACAATCGTGAGATTTTCATTTTTTGCACCATTTAATTCAATAATTGAATAACTCGAATATCACTTTTTTGCAGCTCTATTTTATTGTTCGTTCCTAGTCGATTGTTGTGCCGGTTCGACCACAGCTCTCATGATGAATCCTTACAACCTCATCAAATCTCTACTCCAACCGAGAAACAAAGCGCCCGGAGAGCCGACGTACAACGGCGTGCTCGATTGCATCGGTTACGGACTAGTTCGCGTTTCTCGCACCCAGGATCAAAGTCGTCGTTCTATCGATTCTACACGCGAAAAGATTGCTAATCGATCTCTCGAATTCCTTTCAGGAACACGTTGAAGAACGAGGGGCCTACCGCATTTTTCAAGGGCGGTGCCTGTCGTATGATTGTCATCGCGCCACTCTTCGGAATTGCTCAGACCGTCTATTATCTCGGAGTCGCCGAGTATCTGCTTGGTGTCAAGTAAAACAAACAATCGCAAGAAACGACGTGTCGCATTTCCTTAGTAAGTCTCAACCGAAATAAGAAAATATTGACAATATCCGTAAATATCGCCATTACGAAAGAGTTTGAGACGTCAATTGAATGCGATTAGAAATTGTTTGCCCAGGCAAAAACAAAAAAATTGTGCTGCGAAACGGCGGACTGATGAGATTCCGTCGTCACAGGAGGATAAAAAAGAAAAGAAATACGTGTACAAAGTATTTTAGTGTCGAACGCTATGAATATACTTCCCATTTGTGGTTCCGATTATCGCGCAAGCGTTTTTTTTTTGCGCCTTTGTCCGTCGTTTGTCTCGTGTCATTTGACAATTTTTCATTGGTACTTACCGTTTCGATAAAGCCTCGATTGGTTGGCACGGAAAAATTATAAAGAGATCGAATAAACGTGCATGGTGCAAAATTGTAAAATCTACGCTACTGAAAATGCAAGGCAAAATAAAATAAGATGTTAGAAGTTAAAATTCCGGAACCGACCATTTTATTTGATTTTATTGCATTGTTCCCTCTGAGCGTTCCATTCAGCGAACGATTGAACGATCCGCTCGTATGGTTCCAAAATGTATTTCGCATATCACAAGAGTGAAGCCTCTAGAAGATACGACATAATTAACCACTCTTAGGCAATTTCAATTCACGCATTTTTTTCATGTTATCATGATAACAAATGTTACTATGATAGCATGCGTTGATAAATTGTTAAACAGAGACATTAGACAAACATACTGTATTATTAATAATCAGCAAGCGTGACTCGAAATTGCTCAATGGAAACCACGTGAATGTGGTGGTTATCTTCCATCAGGAGTGGGAGGATCAAGGATTGGGGGGCGGGAAGAGGGAGTGTATGGCATTTTGTGAAAATGTTAATGCAAAAAAATAGCGGGTTCCATTAACATTATCCTTTAATAAGAAATAAAAATCTCATTCGCAGAATTTGCATGAATGATAACTTTGGCCAAATAATACGAATAAAAAATAAAATACAAATCAAACAGCTTGTGTTTGTAAACAAAATGCCATTGAGAAAACAAAAAATGATTGTGTGCGAAAGAAAATCGTAGGTATAAACATAATATTTGTTAAAATATTTTGAAAACGACTAAGTAATAAAATGAAAAACGTAACGAAAAGAACATGAAAAATGTAGAGAGCTCCACGAAATAAAATAAAACAGTATTAAAAATCTGTTGCACTCTTTCCCATTTCAAATTAACGAAATAAAACAACAAATAGACTAGTTAAAAATTAAAAATAAAAATATCACAGTAAAACAACACGAGACTTACTCTTTCAAATATATGAATTAAGAACCGAATAATTTATATTTCGGTGCAATATTTTTTGCTATACTTGTGGACTAGATTGCAAAATCAGTGGATAAAATAGGTAGTAACTATATCTATCCATATTTACATATTTACATGTTCAAATGTACACTTTATACACACATTTATGTGAAAGTCCTAGATTATAGAATAATGGAAAAATAAAATGCGTATGGGCAATAAACGCTGCATGCAACGTGCCATGGAGGCTATATGGAGGAGGTCGAACTCTTATGGGAGACATATGAAAAATATGACCACAAAATCGTTTGATATAGTGAGGCGCAGCGATCGCGCTATTAGCATGAAGTTAGTTGCGTGCGAGAGAGACAGAATAAGGAAATACTGAGAAGTGAGTTGCATGTGACAGAGATGAAAGACATCAAAGCATATAAGAAAGTTGATCTTATTCATATTATTATTTATATTATTGTTAAAACTTAGTAGAGAGCAATCATATAGCAATAATAGTGTGGATATCCTAGAAGTTTTGATGCTAATTCTAAGCAAAGCCGCAATCGAAATACGACAATTATAACATTAAATTGTGATAGACACGATAGCCTCGGGGATAATGCTCCGGCTACGAAAACGTGGTCGTGAGTTCAAAACCTCCTCGGCCAAATCTTTTATTTGCCTAATGAACTGTACGAACGGGTTGACAATGTTCAATTCTTATTGCAAATCAAAGTGTAATAATATGCACAATACAATTTTTAATAATAAATTTTCATTGCAAAGTGCCGTGAATCCTCACATGGGCCGAAATGAAACAGTGTAAGAAATGACTAAATGAAAAAGAGTAAGAAAGACTTGAAAAATAAAATAAAAAAGAGTGACACGATGAAGGTGTAACTGGACTATAAGAGGAAATATGTGATTTAAGTGAAAAGTACGAACAATAATTAGAAAGCGGCAAGGACTGTGCAAGGAAGATGAACGAAAAAGATTGACCTATGAAAACCTATGAAAAATGAGAGAAATTGAGGAAGAACACAGAGGAAACAGGATATAACGTGCAGTACTTTTGGCACCTTAAACAATGTCAATTGTCCTACTGAACGCATATCTCTATCAGCATTGCCATCATTGATGCCGCCGTTACAGCCTGTTATAGAACAAACTTTACCCATCCTGTTTCAGAATTAAAATGATTAATGACATGTAAAACTTGAAAAATATATAGTAACTTAACTTATTACTATGTAAACAGATAACCAACCATTAGTCACGAGGGACCCAAGTGCAAGGTTATGAAAATTGCAAAGAATGGAATTGGAGATTAAAGTAATTATGCTTACCTCACGATACTGGCCTTGATATCGATGCGGAAAAACGTTTGATCTGATATAAAAATAACACTCAATTCTTTTCGCTTCACGATTAAAAATCTAGTTTATAAATCACTAATGCTGCACTTTGTCTCCACTGTTCGCGTTTTGGTTTGGGAATATAGCACATGAAAAAATAATTATTGCGTACTTCCGATACGTCTTTCATCTCCCTCACACGCAACTAACTTCATGATAACAGCGCGATCGCTGCGCCTCACTATATCAAATGATTTTGTTGCCACTTTTTAGGACACAGTTCGACTTCTGTGAAGATGGCCCACCGAAATCAAGATACAAGCTTTTTATCATGACGTATCGTTTGTTGGTCGTTTGTCGGTCATTGTTGGATCAATTGCAATCTTTGTTGGGCCTCTTTTAAAGCACAGGATGAAAAATAAAATCTAACGTGAAATTGACCGATTTTTTAACATTTCAACTATTTTGAGGTGCAATCGAAGCGCAATCGTTTGTTGGTTATGTGGTTATTCGCACTATGTTGGTTATAGTGGTTATTCGCACTATTTGCGTCGACAGAATGTCTAACCAATCGGATAAGTGTTCGGGAATTAACCAATCAGCGAGCAGCTCCAGCAGTTGAGAAAAAATGCCGCAAGGGATCCGCAATCTCCTGATTTTCATTATGACGAATCGTTGATGGTCGTTTGCCGGTAACACGGGATCCGTTGCGGATCCGTTGCAATAATCGAAGGATCGTGTGTGCCGAAATACTCCAAGCGGCCTGCGTGGCCCGGTGTGTTAACAGACGGTCAAATCGGACAGACGTGTCCGTTTATTTATTTAAAGCGAAACATATATATATATATATATATATATATATTAGAATTAACCTTTTCCGGGCATTGCCCCCCCCCCCGCGCCGAACTGCACTGTTCGCTTTCTCGCCTCTAACGCGCGGAGCCATTCTTCCCCCGTAGAAATAAAGAGTGCTAGTATCATAATTCGTGCGACGTGCTTTATTGTAGGGATAATAAAGACCCTTATCCCGGTGATATATTTATTTCTAACACTCGTTTCGCGTGCCCTGTCATAACCTCAAATCCGGAAAGCAAATGGAACCAACAAGTACGTCAAAGGCGAAAAAACGAAACAAGTGAGGTTATGACGTTTTTCCTCTCTCGTGCTACAAAAATCGCCCATTGAAAAGAGAAAATCGACCAAACAAGTACGCCGAATGCGAAAAAATTAAAAAGTGAGGTTATGTCGCTTCTCCCCTTTCTTGTGCTTAAGAATAGCCCGCCACATAAAAAGTGAGGTTGTGTCGCTTCTCCCCTTAGTCGTGCTGAAAAATCGCCTGCTCAAAAGAGAAAATCGTCCATAAAAGTTAGCCAAAAGCGAAAAAAAGAAAAACTGAGGTTATGTAGCTTCTCCGCTTACACGTGCTCAAAAAACGCCCGTCAAAAAAAAAAAATCATCCACCGAAAAACTACGGCAACGTCGAAAAAACGACAAAAGTAAGGTTATGTCGCTTCTCTCTGTGCCAGATGCCCTCAAATGCCGCAGGGACAAACTCCTCGCCAACATAAGTTCCATGGGGCTTGTGCTATCCGAGGTGGAGATGCTAGACATCACGGCGCGCTTCGGCGACATTGTCCTTGCCTGAAAAGTCGTTTCCTGAGCCGAGCGTCGTTCCCCGTCTGCTGGACCCTCAAATCGCACTGTGAACTAAGTTGCACGCTCTGGCGGGCATCTGCGCCAAAAAACTCGACAATGGCTTCGTCTGTGGATTCGGTTGTGGCGGAACACATAACGGCGCCCCTTCGCATTAGATACAATTGTGCAGTGAGTCAGGAAAGGAATGGCGCAATGACCGTTGGGCCTTGCCCATGTCCGCGGATGTGGCCGCCCTCCTCCAAGTGTATCCCGTCGACTTGCTTCTCAGCATCAAGCGATTTTTCCGGGAGTGCAAGTACCGCGTCGACTGCTACCAGCGGCGCAAGCAACAGTGGAGCCAATTCGGGGTAAAGCGCTCCCTGCTCCCTTCAGGTAGACAGCCTTACTCTTTAACCCTCCAACTAACGTCCCTAACTAACTTCCAGATCCTCATCGCTAAGCTTAATCTCCAGAACTACAGCGTCCAGCCGGACACTGGTTTCACGCGCATCTCGTTAAAACTCGCGATACAAGGTGTTGTACAAAGCCGTGCGAACGCCGATCGTAACATAGTCGTCGCTCCCTGCTACAGGAGCAACGAAGCCAGACAGTTGATTGTAAAACTAATGGCGGCTAAATGATTGTAAAACGATTCTTCTAATGTTTCATGTTCTTTTTCTTGCAGAGATACCATCGCTATGTTCCACGAACAGCACATCCCAATAGCATCATGTACGAGCGATCAAAAACTCATGTGCATCAACCAGATTCAAGATGCCATGTCTGAAGTTTAAAGATGGTGGGGCCAGACTCTGCATTTTAATGTAGTTTCCGAACTACCTGACTAAAAATACTATGCTGTGGTCGCATGGAATGCATAAGAAGTTTTGAATATTTCATGATATACCATTAGTATTGAAGCAAAAATGAAAGAGAATTTTCGCATGGTTTTCATTGACGCTTTGTCAATTTCTTAAACCGGCCTATACTTTTTAATATGGTGGCATTCTCAATGTAATTTATCAATGTGAATGTAAAATATGCCAATAAAAATTAAGACATTTAGCTTTTTCAACTTGATGAAGACATAAATGTCAATAGTTTTTTTTATTGGGGACCACTGCATTCATCTCGTACAGATTCATACCGAACATTCTCATTCCGCGCACCAACTATTAATTATTAATGTCTTATGACAATTAACTCGATTACATTGTTGACAAAATTGTGGCAGCGAATGGTTTTTGCATCTCATTTCAGGAATTTCATGAAGATTCAGCGTGGAGCGGTCATTTTTAGCGGTCATTCTCGCTACTGACCCATTTGCATATACACTTTTGATTTGCTTGCACCGGTTCTTCTGAGGTATCTTCGGAATTACTCTAGCTTATGTGCAGTATAAAATGCCTCTTCGTATCTAAAGTCGAGAAATAAATGTTGCCACCTCCACAGTCAATATTTTAAGTAAAAATGTTCAAGGCTAAAAATACCCTTTTTGTTCATGGGCTATTTTGTTCACGAAAAGGATGTTAAAAACTCAGTATTGGAACTCAGAGAAACATGTAAATCTGTTATAATGTCACTATCACACTACTTTCGAGCTTCATGAAAATTGAGTAAATCCTATATTAACAAATATCTATCTGCTGTGGGATTTACGAATTTGTTGGTATGATAGCCTTTCCTTTTGCAGTAGCAATTGATTTCTGTTGGTTACAATTATTTTCTACTTCGCAGCTATGCAATTTATTTGAATGGGCAGTAGGGCAGCTAAATCGAAAAATAGTGTTGGCAATAGTATCACTGTACTAACTTCTACAGTAAACGCTAATTTTTACTTTTTCGAAACCTCAACGTTTTGATTTTTTACCACGTTGAGAAGCTTCAAACAACCGTAACCAACCGGCAATTCAGGACCATTGCTTAAGCACCATTTTCAGTTTTTATATTTTTGTTACTACGTTGGTGTCGTTGCCGCTACCCTGTCCTTGATCGATAAATGTGTGACATACGAATATGCGTGACTAAATTTTGCGTTTCCAGCACGTGGCCATTTTGCTACTGTAGTATTCTGTAAATGAAAAGCCACATTGAAGTCATTGTTCGTATAACACATGAAATTAATCGTATTTTCTAGTTGAACTCTGTAACTTTCCTACTCGTTTTCACTGTGATTACTTGACATGAAACCCAAACAAACCTCCGCTAACCTATCTGTTATCGTAAGCGGAATTCGAGTTCCGTGATGGTTCCACAATCTAACGGTTACGGTACAAATATATTTTGGCATGTGTGTAATGGCCTTATGCAACCGAATATTTATTTCGCTTGCTAGTGTAACGTTCCGTGATTCTAGCTGTAATAAGGGCGCTGCTCGACAGAATTGTTTTGCAACACTATATTTCAGTCATACCGCGCCAAAGTTCGCAACTTGTCTGTGCAATAATTTATTCTTCGTGTCGATCGCTCATGAATTCCGAAGTATGTTTATCGGTTACACAAAGATTATCGCATTTATTTATAACAAAATTCATATGCAAATGTGATGAGTGATGTGAAATGCGACTACAATGTATAATCGTTTTCTTTACATTTACTTTTGTTACAGCGTCAACAGTAAAATGGTGGCCCCATTCAAAGTATCGGAAGGCGAAGCAATAGAAGTGATTATAAAGTATATGGATCATTTTCGCTGTGGCCAATATCCACGCTGGTCCAGTGATGTTTGGAAACGAATGTCTCAAGATTTGGAGGAAAAGTGGAGCGCGGTATGTGTATACACAAACGTGCGAGAAGATAGACGGTCGATTATGACAAAGGCCAGCAAAAAAATGAATCTGCCAGTTCCGAAACCGACTGATCAAAATAATAATATCACACTATCGGAAGAATCTTCGAGCAGGTTTGCCGACAGTGAGAGTGATGATTATGTGCCGGATCCAAAAGATCATGAAGAAGGGATAGAAAAATTTACATTAATCATTACCGAGGAAGAGTGGATAGCGATGAAGCCAGAAAATGTTCAGTCCAATGTCGATTCTCCGCATGAAACAACAAATGTGAAGTTAAGGCCAGGGGTATGGACAAATATAGTTGCTAAGGCGTTTTGGCTTCAGTATCGTATGCCGTGTGCGTTTATTTTTAAGAGAGCAACCGAAGGCTATCGCTATTGGAAGATTCGTACATAATTGAAATCCGCGGAGATTGCAAAAGCAGATCATGTATCAATCCCTTCAATGGATATGGTGAAAAGTTTTGCAATGAAAATGGGCTGATCATCCAAGTTAGAACACGGGACACTCAATATTCTCAACATGAAATCTTAAGCGACCCTTGAATGGACTGCGCCGTGACGAAGTGAAAAAAGAATTGAAATCTGAAGGCTGCTCGACGTGGAGAAAACGACAAGCGCGAGAAAATATTCGCCCTGGCGAGACGGAGCGGTTTCATTTACCACATAAAGACGTTATACGACAAGCTAAAAAAAAGCAGTGGATGCACAGTATGGCGTGAAGAAAGACGATGGCCACGATCTCATCCGTACAATTGAAACCATTTCTGAAAATCCGGAATACGGCGGTCTCATCCATGATGTTGGCTCACTTCCATTTTACGTTTTTTATAGTTCGCAAGCACAATTACATGCCTACAAAGAGTACAAGCGTATCCATAAAACAGCGTCAACGACTAAAATTGATGCAACGGGTAGTCTGGTCCATAGAATTCAACGAAAGAATCGACAAAGGTCTGCACACATTTTTCTCTATGCCATTGTGATTAATTTCGAAAAGACAACGATTTGCGTAGAACAGATGTTATCCGAGCAGCAAAACGCACCATTTATTGAATTTTGGCTTCGAGAGTGGCTACTGCGTGGAGCTCCTCGACCAAACGAAGCAGTGTGCGATTATTCTCGGGCTCTTCTTTCCGCTCTTAGTATGGCTTTCAACAATCAGACGATAAAAGTGTATATAGCCATGCGTTTTCAAGCCATATCAGTTGCTCGCTCGAATACGACGAAGCCAGCGACATATATTCGCGTGGAAGTTGCCCACCTGATGCACATTGTGAGTCGATGGCCCTGCTTTCATAAAAGAGCACCACGTGAAATAAAGGAATTCTACCAATTTTGCGTCGGGCTACTCGTCGACTGTAAAACGTTAAGCGAATTCGAATATGTAGTGAGTCTTACTTGTGAAGTGGCTCTTCAGAAATTCAACGACAGCATAATTAATCTGAAAGGAGCGAACACTACCAAAGAAGCCCGAGAAAAATTGGAGAATCTCATCGCCAATCGAAGTATGAACTACAAAGTTCAGAAAGCCTACCTTCACAGTTCGCAAGCCACTAATGAGCAGAAGATTGAACGAAAGAGCACGAAAGAGATGGTGACGCAGTCAAAACTGGCTAATCGTTTCGAGTTGAATGACGAAAGCGACACCGAATCTTTGGGCGAACTGGCAGTCCACTCAATATCTGGATAGATAACCTTGTCGTAAGAACCAAACAAACCGTCTGCGAGGGAAAAGATTTGAACGCATTTCATCAGACAATGTTTGTTGACCATCTCATAAAACTCTGCAAAGAATTCCCATTATGGAGCAGCGTCGGATTGAGCTATAATGCTTTCCACGCCACTTCGAGCCACGTAGAAGGCTATTTCAACGACTTAAAAACAAGAGTTTATGCAGGTTCCCTTCCTGTCCGTGTCGATCAATTCATAAAACGTCATACAGACGATATAAAAGGATCCACGCTCCTTTTTACTTCGAATTTAATCGCTTTTCGCAATGTACAAAACATTGAAGGTGAACAAAAAGTCACAGCAGCACATACTGATATCGCAGAGAACAAATTCATGAACGTCGCTGAAGATGAGACAGATAGAAACGAATTTATTTGTTTGGATCAATCAAAAGTCGGTCACGGTAATGGAAAGGGTAAAACGGAAAGTGTAAATAGAGTTTTATACGATCTAGACTTTCCGCACGATATTTCCTGTTATGTTGACGTGACAGAACATATGGACGTGCACGATGACTCAGATCTAAAATCCGTCGAAAACTGAAGGGGGAAAGCGTCAGAAGGACCTTACATTGATCATCATTCCGTGGACGCTGACAAAATCTTCAATGCCTGGGTTGTCCAGGACGATTTAAGCCCTGTGCTAGAAGAGGAAAAAAATTATAACGATGCTGACCTGATTGGTGCACAGCGAAATGATCACTCTTACTGCAAACTGTAAGCGTCCGAAGATGTAGATGCCCCGGACATTACCCTTGATCACACGTATACGTCCTTTGCGTTGGGGGGGGGGGGGGGGCAAAAACATAGAACGTCGACCCCGAACAAAGGAAAACATAAGAATATGAGAAAAAGGACTACCACAGCAGAGAAGGACGATAATTCCGATCCGCCAAAAAAAGGAAAGTATCTTAACAGCTATCCTGAAATTCGGCAACGGAATCAACTTCTTGGATTGTCGAAGAAGCCGACACTGTTATTAAATAGTCTCCTGTGTCCTCCGGTAAAAACTGATGGAAAATCGTATTTCCTGCTGAACACTTGTTCGTTTGACGCAATCGTTCACATATTAATGATTGCCGGCATTGAGAACGTTCACTATGCAGATTTTTTGGTAAGCTCTGGCAACACTACGCTGAGATTCGTACACCAAGTGATCGAGATGGGGATTAACCGAATAACACTCGAAAATAGAGCGCGGAACCTCAAAAGTTTTTCGAAAACAGACGTATACATTGCTACAGAAGAGCGAGTTGTGTCGTACAAGCTGGATGCAACGATTAACGTCATCAATATGTTGTAGCATCTCTTATCGTCTGCACCCAGTATTACAAACACAAAAGTCTGTCCTCGGTGCGCACGATCAACAAATTCGAGCATCTCAATTGCACCGAATCATCGAGACATAGCAAGACAGGGATTCGAAGTTCTAGAAGAGGCTCTCGATTTCCATGCAACTACGTTTGCTGTTCGCTGTCAAAACGAATGCTCTGGGAAATGCACATAAACCAAAAAAACTAATGAACATATTTTCCTTGAGTTGGATATACGCCGGGATTTACATCATACCAGAGGCTTAAACTGTAGGTTAGATCAACTACCGGTTGAACTGAAGCTGGAACAACTACAGGGAAACGCAGGCTCTTACGATAGGTGCTTTCAGTTAACAATTCAATAAAATTTTATTTATTCTTTAAGTGAGTTACTCATTATGGTTATTTTTCAGGCTTGCTGGAGTAGTGGCTTTCGTACCTGGCCATTATACAGCGTACTGTCGACGATCTACTGGGCACTGGGAACTATTCGATGACATGAACAGCAGAAGACGCATCATAGCTTGCAAATCGAACACAGCCATTGAACCACATCTAGCCGTATACATTCGTAGTCTTGATAAATAATGCAAAGAAAGAGTACAGAACTTTTTAGCCTTTTGTTTTGATAAATTGTTAGTTATTTTACCGTTCTAAAGTAAAATCTTAACGAACACAAGTTACAATTAACAATCATTAAAAGTATTAAAAAATGCAACCTTGGTCTGTACCGAGTATGTCACTTACTACTCATTTGCTTTGCATCTAGGACATATAATTAAGGAATTAACATTTCGGTACTTTTTTCGGGGTTTCTGTTTTCTATATGCTTTTATACTTTCAAGCTGATGCCGATGACTTATTATACTAACGGGATCATCGATATTCTTAACGTGAAATCGTAAAGCGACCCTTCTATAGACTGAAGTTATGTTTTAGTATAACAATAAATCGTTAAAAAAAACAATTAATCGAGTATTGTACAAGATTTTGTACAACTACTTGAAAAAATGTAATTTTCAAACAATATAATTTTAGATGGAAAATGCTAATTTTCAATCAAATAAAAGTAACAATGTGAGTTGAATGCAATACAATACTAATTTATACGACAATATATCGTTCGATGACAATGCTTATTTCCAAAAGGAGCCATCCTTACATCCTGTACACGTTCAACAGCTGCTACAGGGTCGTTATCAAGAATCTCGATAATCACGTTTGCATGACTGTTGAGATGAAGTTCGAAGTCGTTTGTTTCAACATATCGTCAAGATCAATAAATCTGCCTTGTGAAAATATCGTCAAGATCGACAAATCTGCCTTGTGAAAATGAACAATCAACATTTACCCGGTGAACTCCCTTTTATGCGCACTTTTAAGCGCATGTGCATGATGATTCAGGAATATCACAAGATGAGCGACTCTATTCCCATGATTTCTCAACTAAGCCGCGCCCCGAAGATGACCGTTCACTCAGGTAATGCAGTTTAAATTTAAATAATTTAAGACACTCTTTTCTTGTTAGATTTCGATGAGGGTTCTACTTTTCGATTCTTTATTCTTCGAGGCAGGCTTAGGTCTCAAAGACATGAAATACTTTTGCGACTCAAAAAACGTATAATTTTTCGATATGCTTGGGGAAAAAAACTAAAGCCCAAACTTTCTGACTCAGTGTATTCAATTATGTTATAAATAATAAAAATTGATTCTATTATCTATAAATCGCCGCAAGAGGACTCCGAGGTTCTAATCCTTTCAAAATCATGAACAATCCCCGTCAATACCTTCTGAATATATCTTTAAAAAAATAAATTTTCATAATATTTCTACTTTTCAACCTAAGCATTACAGAAGCCATTGTAGTACTTTTGGAAAATCGCAAAATAACAGTTTTAGAAAAGAGTTTCAACTCTATTAGTGAGATTCTTTTTTTTTTAACTCTTATTCTGCGCATTGAAATAAAAATAAAAATATGGCAATGGTATAAAAGTGTATTAAATTAAAGAACTCAGCTCTTTTGTTTCGCATAATCCAGAAAGAACTTATAAAGCACAGATTTCGGACTCTGAAAAAAAGCCCAACAGTTTCTCGTAGCTATTGATGGTGTATACAATTTTTTTCAGAAAATCATGCGATGTCAATAAGACCTCAACTTTTTCTATCATTCTATAATATTTCTTTCCTCGTCATCTTGAGGCCGCAACGAGTTTCCCTCGTGAATCTGTATTCGATTGTGTATCTCTGAAAAGCGTCCAAGTGGGGTGTCCCATCTGAAGACGCCAAAATCTCGCCGACGTGACTAATTCAATTCAAGACACTCCTTTCGCCGGAATAATCGATCTTGGCCAATTCCTTGGTCGCCGCAGTGTTCGAGTTCGACTTCCAGCGGTGTGTACAGAGAGAGAATTCGGTGGAGACTGGAATCGGACCGACGCGCTTTTGTACTTTTCTATAGATGTCCCCTTTGTTGGATCCCTCGACGCCCACTTTCCGTAACAGCAAATTGGGCGTTTCATAGCCAAATGGCACCCCTGGAGCACTGAAAAATGATTAGGAATTACGATTAATCTGTTTAGAACATTGCGACAAAAGTGGAGGCGATGAAACATTGGACCTTCAACTTAGACTAAGTCCTAATCGGAACACTCGGATAGTCGTTGGTTTAAGAGGTTGGGCTACTGCGAGAATGAACAACACCCGTTCCTTGCTTGAGGCAACTCAAATTTAAGAGGAAGGTGCAACGTATGGTGGAGGAATTGCAGATTCGAGGTGAACTTATGATTACAAAGATAGAACTGCCAGTCAATACCTAACCCTACAGTTGACACACTTGGTCATTTTGACCCGGATGAATTTGAAATGAAGTTCTTACTTTCCCAAAATTGAACGTTTTCAATGATTTTTTATAACAATTCAATTTTATACTTTCCAAATTTTGATTATACAGACATATTAAGAAATATTTAAAGTGTATCCTGGATTTTTTTTCGATAAAAACGGACCGAAGGGTTGTGTTAAGGACAGGTAACGCTATCTGGATGAAATTAATCCAGTTGAATTAATCCAGTGTCAAAATACAAAGATAGAACTGCCAGTCAATACCTAACCCTACAGTTGACACACTTGGTCATTTTGACCCGGACGAATTTGAAATGAAGTTCTTACTTTCCCAAAATTGGACGTTTTCAATGATTTTTTATAACAATTCAATTTTATACTTTCCAAATTTTAATTATACAGACATATTAAGAAATATTTAAAGTGTATCCTGGATTTTTTTTCAATAAAAACGGACCGAAGGGTTGTGTTAAGGACAAGTAACGCTATCTGGATGAAATTAATCCAGTGTCAAAATCGTGGCCAAATATAAATGTATCAAGGAAGGGTAACCCGTTTTTCTTCAAACTATGCTTTTCAATACGGTGTACATAATTTCTCGATATCTAACGAACAGATTGACTTGAAATTTGGTGCCTTTATTCAATGTGATAGTAGTCTAGACTGACGTTTTTCTTCTTAACATTTTTTTTCATCAATTATGAACAACAATGTCATTTTTCATCAAAAACCAGAAAAAAAGAAATTCAAACTTTTTTAAAATTAAAACACGCTAACAAGAACATGTCCGGCGATCAAGTCTTAGCCGGAATGATCTATTTTAAGAAAAAAAAACCTTTTTTTTGTTTCAGAAAAACCAGATGGCCAAAATCAAGTACAGCGTTGAGCCTCTCACGTTCAAAGGTCCTTCTCGAGATTGTTTGTTACTTCGTCAATTATTAATATTTTGAAATAAAATTTCGCACACTACTCTGTTAATGTACATACACAAATAAACGTCCAAAGGATTTTTCAATCATCTTATTTATTCCTTCGAAAGTAATTATTTTCAATAAATCTGTTTTCCGGGTCGTCACATTAGCCCTAATCCCTTCATTCGAAAGGTATGTAAGCCACTTATATGCCGTATCTGTGTTCGGTAAAAATTTTCAGAATTTATTTCGGAATGTGCAACAAGTGAAATTGCGGACATGAATAAATTCTTCCCACAAACATTCTTTTCTATTAACCTAAAAAAAAAATTCAGCACGATGGCAAACACTCACAATTACTATAGTACGCAGTTCGGAAATTGATACACACAATCGAATAGTATCAGCAAAAACTGTTAGGACGTGTCTGAAGGTATTCTTCTCGCGGAAGGCCGTGTTTGTGGGGGCATAGGCAGGGCCCTTCCAAATCATTGGTAAATGAAAGTAACGCTTAATAAAAAAGTAAGTTGCAATAAATTGTACACCCAACTATAAATTGAAAGAAAAAAAAATTGTGCAAATTTAATAGTTTCGGACATTTTTACATTTTCTCCAAAAAGTAGCAGCTACAAAAATTCTCCCTCTAGTCACATTTGTACAATTTTTATCATTAAAATTTCCTCAAACATTTGGTGACCCTCTGTTTTTATTGTTTCTTCGGAATGTTTAGAATTTTTTATAAACTTTCCGCAGTTTCCGTCAGACATCTCGAGTTATTTAGGGTATGAATTATTAGATGGAATTATAGGCATCGTGTCATCTCCATAAAGTACCAGATAAGCGAGATGATTTTTAGTGCAATTTTTCGTTAAGAGTTGGGTAGCTTGCCGAAGTTTTATCACTGCACTGGGATGGATTTTTTTTTTATTATCGACGAAAACTTGTTAATTGTTAAATATTCAGATTCGTCACAGGAATACCTTAAACGACAGCAATGCAGTGTCCAAAAAAATGGTCAAACTGATTAGAAATTGAGAAGGCCCGCGGTACTACGAGCAGTCGCAATGTCCTCGGACAGTGTAGCTATAGCGATAACGGAAAAAATCCATTTTTTACGGGCCGTAGTATAGCCAAAAACACCAACAGTGGTGAGATTGATTGAGCCAAAGAGCGCAAAAGAACTGGTTCGAAACATCGTGTTACATCTTATTGCTTACCTCTTTATTTTCGCACATCCACACAGCTTCAGCCAAACTAATTTGTACTGCTCAAATCCTCCTGTTAGATCCCATTTTGCAGCACAACGAGCAAATCTCATCCATTCTATAGAGAGAAAAACGTTTTCAAGACGTTTTCGATTGATAACCGTGAAAAGGCGAGTGTGAGGTTATATACGACGCAGTGTTTACGTTCTATTGTTCAAAGAAATAAGGCGAATTACTTTTTTGGCGTTCCAATACCCAATACTAGCGGCCGAAAAGTCTCGAAACAGATGGAAGAATCCTTACAGCTACATCGGTGTGTTAATTGTTGTTTAAATTAATTTTACCAGCGAAACATCGGTAAAGTAGGAGGGTTCATCACCTCACATCTCGCCCGTCCTTCCATTTTTCCTTGCCTCGCAGTGTAAAACAAAGTGAAATCTCCTGAAATAATGAAATCATGTTTAATAGTGAAATAATGAACTAATTTTTTTTAAATTTGTTTGTTTGGTTTCTCTGATTTATTTTCTTAAATCTTTATTCGTAAAAATCTCTCTCTCTCTCTCTCTCTCTCTCTCTCTCTCTCTGAACTCGCTTCGATTGGCAAAAACAAAGAATTAAAAATCTGTAAATTAATTTTCCAAGAAATAAATTAAATATTGCTGTCACCTCTTTATCCGCCAATGGTGTCAAACTTGCCGCGTCTCGTCTCGAACAAGAGATCTTCCAACGGTGACGCTGTTTCGTCCGGTACATCTATCGCCGGATAATAATTGCCCAGCGTCTTTCGACAGAGATAATCAAATGGGCGGCACTGCGAAACGACCGATCGAATTGTACGAATCTTCTGCACTCACGCCTCCATTACCCAAAATTGCGTTTTCTTACCGAAAGTCAAAACCATTGCTCTTCTCGGCGCTAGGATATTTCTCGGAAATTATTATAAATGTCAATGCCTCAAGCACGATCTCATATACAAGTCTGAAAACAACCACGACATTACACTGAATAAGTGTAGGCAATTTCAAGTGAATCCCTGTTTGTACGATGTCAATAAATCGTGTACGCGGTTTTGAATCCGTAGTTTCGAAGAAAACGCGTTGAAAGTTTGACTATCAGTCCTTTTGTGGCGCTAGCATAGCTAGACATTGCTTAATTTAAATCGCTATATCTCTGAAAGCAGACAGTAAAAAATCAAGATTTTTTAAACCCACTTCGTCATATGTTCCTCTGTAATTGAGAATTCTTTAAGAATAATCTGTAGAAAAGTTTCAACGTTATGGAATGGAATGTGAATTTTTTACCGTTCCCCATTACATGTGTAAAACCATGCAATCTTTGATTGCCAATCCTCGAATACAGAACGGTGAATCCTTATGAAATTTTGCAGGTAATCACTTCGTAGTGTCTTGAATGCGTCCACAAAATAAAAATAAAATCTATGGAGAAACACCTTGGCGATACTACCATCTAAAATAGAAATTAGACTCGAATGAAGTAGGAGGATTTAAAAATTGCCCCGATTTTTATTCATTTTTTTCTCGTTTTTTTCTTTCCTCAAATCCATCTAGTACATTTTTGTTTGGGTTTGTGTGGGTCAGCTGGTGTCGTTCAAGTCAATATCATCATTTCTATTCACTATCCTAATACAATAAATATTTCACTGACTTTTGTCTTCTCTCTCTCTCTCTCTCTCTCTCTCTCTCTCTCTCTCTCTCTCTCTCTCTCTCTCTCTCTCCCTCTCGCTCGTCGACCGTGTCCCGTCATTTTTTTTATGGCCGATTGCCGTCGGTCTTTATTCCTTTTGGGTGATTTCTCGACGTGATCAATCGCGAAATGAACCGCCCTAACGTTTCGGAGTAATTCCGTTTGATTCGCGATCTCCGGCGGACGGCGAGCCTCCGTCGATTCCACATCATCGTCGTCGTCGTCCTTGTGATCGCCTTTGTCGAGGACCCGAACGATTTCGCTGATGTCGTCGTCGAGATGGAGTCTTGTGACGCGTCCAACTATCGGTGTGCTACAAAGTAACGCATTATTCGTCGTTTTTCCACTCGCGGGGCCGCCTCGCGCTGCGGCAACTCGATCGTTGCTCGATTTTTCCGGTGAAGAATTTCGCTGATTTTGTCCGGGTGAAAAATAACAGGAAAGCTTCGCTTGTCCACCGGGGAACGATTTTTTCTAGATTTTTTTTCCCAGCGTTAACTCGTTGTCGACGATTCTCCTTTGACTCGGCTTCGTCTTCGAAGTGCCGATTTTCTTCACTTCCGCCGATTTGTTTGGCTGCGTTGCCGATTTTTTCACCCTAGGCCGTGTTTGGCCTGTCGGTACATCATCTGCGTTTGTTCGAGCTCGCCGGCGCTGGGGGAAGAACTCCGGATGTGGAATCCTCGATGTCGGGTGCGACATCGAACTTGCCGCTTTCGTTCTCGGTCCCGCGATCGCTTTCTACTGTTCGTTTCCGTCTCTTTTGCGATCTCGACGCTTCTCCCGTACCGTGCGCGAGACTCGTGTTGATCCGTTCTCCTGCTCCTGCTCGGCGGCGGGCTGGCACAGAAGAACAAAGATAAAGCGACGATTGTATTGTGATAGTTTTCATTTCATTGGAGTAATACAATTAATTCGATTCTTGCGGCTGATATTCAATTAATTCAAAACGATTTCAATTTAATTAAATGAGTTTCAATTAATTTAAATTTAATTTCTATTGGTTTCAACTGAAATTCAATTATATTTCGATTAAATTTCAATGAAATGTCAAATTCAAGTTACTCACTGACTCCTTACTATTACGATTGTAATATGCGTTGGTACTAAAATATTTACAAGTGTAATTCTAATGAAATTAGTTCGAGTGTGCAATTAATTGAAATTGAATTCAATTAATACCCACTGAATTTAATTAATTCCAGTTCAATTCAATTCGTTGCAATAGAAATTCAATTACATTTCGATTGAATTTTAATTAAATGTCACATTCGAGTTACTCACCGACTCGTTACTTACAAGAAGACGGCACGACCGTGGGGACGGGGATTTGGCCGAATTTTTTTGTGGTGAAAGAGGACCCCTGGCACCTCACGTGGTTTAAAGTAGTAGGACGCACTACTCGGAAAATTCCGAGAAAAATAGATTCAAAGTTTTTGAGGCGCCTTATGAGTTTCAAATGTCAGGCACTTGTCGAGACGCCGTCTAGTCTAGACGGTTAGGGCTCGGTCTTTTGCGCCGGAGGTCTCGCGTTCGATTCCTCCTTCGGATCTTATTTTTTTTTGTTATCCCAACAATTATTCAAAACATTTCTCATCCCTACATTATTTTCTAAAATTCGTTTTAGCTCAAGAACACAACGTTTTTCATTCACTGAAAAATATTCGTGCTCGTTGTTGTATTTGGTTTTATGGCCTCGTAAGGGTCTAAAGAATTTTGACCTGGGGACCCCTTAGGATTATAACGGACATCTGCGCATAGGACTGTGCGTGAGTCTGTGAGAATTGAACAGCAGTTCATTTTTCGATTTCGCCGTGAACAGACCTGTCTATTTCTTATTGTTAAATTTATGAGATGTATAATGAAATCTTTCAAGATGACGAATATATGCCAACTTACTCTGTAAAAGTAATTCCTCCAAAATGCGCTCTCTTGGTGCAACCTTGTGACGTTAATTTTACAGCAAGTTAAAAATTTCATAAAGCGCTTGCAAAATTGCAGCGAATTGTTAGAGCAGAATCGTGAGATTAATTTCCGGGAAGATTGTATAAAAATCCATTTAATAATTCACCATCAATTATCGTCACCAATATTCCGAAACATGATTCAATACGCCCGGTTTGACTCAAAATTATCAGTTATTAGAAACATTTTGATGAATGTTAATGGGACATGTGTTTATACGGATGTATTGCAAACACCCTGCGATTGTAAAAAATCCGCTGTTATTGTTGCGCAACATGTCGCAAAAATTATTGCTTTGTTTGTTTCTACGATAATTACCACTGCGGTTTTTGTAAATAATTATTATATGAATAAAAATTGAATTTTTCCTAATCGACTTTGTTATTCTTATTAAAAACCCAATGTTCCTCCTCATATACTTTACAATGAAAAATAAAAAAACCCACCGTTATGAATTGTTTTATTGGAAAAAAAAGAAAATAATTAAAAATAAATAATGTAAATAAATTTTAAAAAATAATGTAGGGATGAGAAACGTTTTGAATAATTGTTGGGATAACAAAAAAAAAAGAAAAAAAATATCATCCGAAGGAGGAATCGAACGCGAGACCTCCGGTGCCAAAGATCGATCCATAACCATATAGACTAGACAGCGGCTCGATAAGTGCCTTACGTTTTAAACTCATAAGGTGCCTAACAAACTTTGAATCGATTTTTCTCGGAATTTTCCGAGTAGTGCGTCCTACTACTTTAACCACGTAAGGTGCTAGGGGTCCTTTTTCACCATAAAAAAATTCGGCCAAATCCCCGACCCCACGGTCGTGCCGTCTCCTTGTTAGTCTGTAACACTCATTGGTGGTCGAAAAATATTATTTACGAGTTCAATAATAATAAAAGAAAACCGACCGTTCAATTAATTAAAATTGAATTCAATTAATTCCAAACGAACTCAATTATCGCAAATTAAATTAAATTAAGTACAAATCGTTAAAATTAATTTCGATTCAATTTCAATTTGTCATTTGAAATTCAATTAAATTTCAATGA
Source organism: Ophion costatus (assembly GCA_951751655.1). Classification (NCBI taxonomy): domain Eukaryota; kingdom Metazoa; phylum Arthropoda; class Insecta; order Hymenoptera; family Ichneumonidae; genus Ophion; species Ophion costatus. The sequence continues at coordinate 12,948,481 of OX632357.1, read as the reverse complement.
AATGTCAAATTTAAGTTGCTCGCTGACTCGTTACTTAGATTGCAACACTCGTTGCTGCAAAAATATAATTCTCGAGTGTAATTAAATGTACTGGCAATAATGTGAGCGATAAAAAGACAACAGAATTCTCGCAAACACGCACAATAAAGCATGAAAAGACAAAACGGCAATTACAGACGATCAAATACGAAGAGTATATCGTAATTACCACGTTACATAGGAGATCGTCGCGAGAGGCGCGCTTCCAAACGCTGTTGCTGTCCACGGACGTGGAAATCGTGACTGCCACTTCTCTGAGATCGACCTCCTTGAAGGCCTTGAACAACGGTCGCGTTTTCCTGACCTCTTCGTCGTCAAGGGGAAAGTTCGGCTCGTCGCTATCCACCATCATTCGGGTGGGTCTGGTCTCGTTGCTCCTATAGCAGAGATCAACAACTATGTTACGCCCGGCGTTCGTACGGCTTCGTACGACACCGTGGATTGCGAGTTTCAACACTAGGCGCATAAAAGCAGCATCCGGCTGGAAACTGCAGTTCCGGAGATTGGGCTCGGCGGTGAAGACCTGGAAGTTAGTTAGGGAGCGCGTTAGTCCGGGGGTCTGAAGGAGAGGCTCTGTACCTGAAGAGAGAGGGGGGGCACTTTACCTCGAGTTGGTTGCACTGTTGCTTGCGCCGCTAGTAGCAGTCGACATTGCGCTTGCATTCGCGGAGAAATCACTTGACGCTAAGACACAAGTCGACGGGATACTCCTGGATGAGGGCGGCCACATCCACGGACATGGGCCAGACGCGCCCGATGCACCATTCCTCCCCCGACTCACTGCACAATTGTATCCAATGGGAAGGGGCACCATTATGCGTTCCGCCACGACCGAATCCAAAGACAAAGCCGTCGTCGAGTTTTTCGGCACGGACGCCCGCCAGAGCGTGCAATTTAGTTTGCAGCGCGATTTGAGGGTTCAGCGGGCGGGAAACGACACGCGCCTTAGGAAACGACTCCTAGTCAAGGAAAATATTGCCAAAGCGTGCCACGCTGTTCAGCGCCTCTGCCTTGAATAGCAGCAACCTCAGGGAACTTATGTCACCGAGGAGTTTGTCCCTGCGGCGGTTGAGGGCATCACAGAGAAAAGCGACATGACCATAATTTTTTCGTTGTATTGACTTCGCCGTATTTTTTCCGTGGATGTTTTTTTTTTACGGGCGTCCGTTGAACACGTGGAAGGGAACAAGCGGCATAACCTCACTTTTGGCTTATTTTTTTGGCCGATTTTCTCTTTTGGACGGGCGATTTTTTAGCACGAGGAGAAACGACATAACCTCAGTTATCTATTTTTTGGCTACGGCGCACTTTTTCGTTCCATTTTTAGGGCCGCGTGAAGGGAGAAGTGATATAACTTGACTTTTTCTGTTGTTTTCGCCATTTTCGGTCGGTTTTTTCTTATCAATGGGCGATTTTCGAGCACGAGCGAAGGGTGAATCGTCATAACCTGACTTGGTTCGTTTTTTCGCCTTCGCCGTACTTGTTCGTTCCATTTGCTTTCCGGATTTGAGGTTATGACAGGGCACGCGAAACGAGTGTTAGAAATAAATATATCGCCGGGGTAAGGGTCTTCATTAGGGGTGTGCGGGTAGCAGAATTGGTCGGGTCGGGTCGGGTCGGGTCGGGTCGGGTAATTAGACTATGATTCGGATCGGGTACCCGAATTTTTCGGGTAGCCCGAATTTTCCGGGTAGCCCAAATTTTTCGGGTAGCCCGAATTTTTTGGGTAGCCCGAATTGTTCGGGTAAATTCGGGTCCAAAAAAATCAGTTGGCACTGGACAATTCATAAAAACTCACCGGGTGGGTCGATTTCAGCCCCCCCCCCTGTGCTTATTCGAAGCGACAAGAATGTAACTTTTATTTGACGTTTTGAAATTAAAAATACGCTAGAAGAACTCCTAGCGAAAATATGTTTAAAATTGAAATACTATGTCGATATGATCCGCGAAAATTGACGTTTTTCACTCCACCCTACGGACACACACACAAACACACACACACACGCACACGCGCGCGCGCACGCACGCACGCACGCACGCACGCACACGCACACACACACACACACACACGCGCGCGCGCGCGCCCGCACACACACACACAATGACCGCACTAGTCGAAATCGCCACATCGGAATCGGTGTGATTTGCCTCGTACATACCAAATTAAATTTTACTTGCGAATGAGACGCATAGTTTTAATTTTGATGTTAAATTAAAAGAAAAATAAAAACTATACGTCTACGTATCAAATCAACCAAACAATATATGCTTCAAAGGTATCTCCGGTTTCGCTGCCAATCTCAATCGAGCAACTCGTGGATATAGAAATATCTAAACTATAAAAATAAATCTATCGTCGTCTTCTGCAATCTTCGACTAATAATTAAGGTGTAACGGCTTATATTGAATGGCAAAGATAAAGTGACAGAGAAGAGGGTTGAAAATGAAAAATTAGAAGTTCATAAAAAAATACACTTCGAGAGTCACTTACAATACCTATGCAAAAGTTTCACGAATACATGGATTACTGTAAAGAAGATGCTAGTTGAATGAATGTAATAATAACAATCATTGAGCAATTTTTTGTGTTGATCAAATTCAACTTACCTGTCGAATCAACCGCAACGAAAAAATCCCATACGGGACTCCTTTTCTTTTCCTTCAATATTTTCACAGGCTCCGAGTGGCTACCACCTTCCGTACCGCCACTTTTTTCGGATTCTTCTTCAGTATCACAGTCAGATTTAATTTTACTAACGATCAATCGATTATCACTCGATTCTGAAGATTTCGCGACTGACATTATTAAATTATTAAGATTAGGTGAAACAAGAAACAATAAAGAGACGTTTACGAGTGCTCGCTTGCTCAGCAATTTAACGATTGTCACACAAATCGAAAAAACCGAATAGTACGTGCACGAGACAGACAAAGATTATAAGAGTGGTGCGGCGACGCGTGGAGACAAGACGCGGGAGAGAACTCTCGCGGTGGTGAGCGCGAGAAGAAGAGAAGTAGCTGTGGCAGTTTGCTTCCAAGCTCCCAGTGTTTACATTGTATGCAAGCGAAATACGAAACATAAACAAGACAAAGAATGAAAGATTAAAGAATAGAGAAGTGAGACGAAAAAAGATCTTTACAGCATTATGATTTATTCGATTTATCGCCTTCTTCGAGTTTTCGTTTTCTCCCATTATTCGATCGATACACCTAGATAAAAAATAATAATAAACATAAATAATAGATACGGATCTCTGAGTCTGTTACGAATACCCGAAAACCAAATTCGGGTACCCGATAGAGGCGGGTAATGCAAAAACGAAGCCCGTCGGGTAAATCGAGTTGCTCGATTGAGATTGGCAGCGAAACCGGAGATACCTTTGAAGCATATATTGTTTGGTTGATTTGATACGTAGACGTATAGTTTTAATTTTTCTTTTAATTTAACATCAAAATTAAAACTATGCCTCTCATTCGCAAGTAAAATTTAATTTGGATATGTACGAGGCAAATCATACCGATTCCGATTTGGCGATTTCGACTAGTGCGGTTATTGTGTGTGTGTGTGTGTGTGTGTGTGTGTGTGTGTCCGTAGGGTGGAGTGAAAAAGGTCAATTTTCGCGGATCGTATCGAAATAGTATTTCAATTTTAAACATATTTTCGCTAGGAGTTCTTCTAGCGTATTTTTAATTTCAAAACGTCAAATAAAAGTTACATTCTTCTCGCTTCGAATAAGCACGGGGGGGGGGGGCTGAAATCGACCCACCCGGTGAGTTTTTATGAATTGTTCAGTGCCAACTGATTTTTCTGAACCCGAATTTACCCGAACAATTCGGGCTACCCGAAAAATTCGGGCTACCCGAAAAATTCGGGTACCCGATAGAGGCGGGTAATGCAATAACGAAGCCCGTCGGGTACCCGACCCGACCCGAACATCGGGTACCCGAGTCAATCGGGTACCCGCACACCCCTAGTCTTCATTATCCCTACAATAAAGTTCGTTACACAAATTATGATACTAGCACTCTTTATTTCTACGGGGGAAGAATGGCTCCGCGCGTTAGAGGCGAGAAACCGTACAGTGTAGTTCAGGGGCAGGGGGCGTAATGCTCTGAACGGTTAATTTTAATATATATATATATATTTCGCTTTAAATAAATAAATGAACACGTCAGTCCGATTTGACTGTCTGTTAACACACCGGGCCACGCAGGCCGCTTAGAGTATTTCGGCTCAGACAGGCGACGCTTCGCTTTACTCCGCTTTTATTACGCTCCGACGCTACACGCAGTACGTCTGCTCGTTTCTCCGTGTTTGTAGCGACTGTCGTTTCCACTCGCGCCTCGTTACACACCGTTGTGAAAATGGCCCGTCGAAAACAACATCTCAGATTTTTATGATGACAAATCGTTTGTTGGTCATTGTTGGATCAATTGCAATCTTTGTTGCAGTTGATCCTTCGGTTATTGCAACGGATCCAGTATTACCGGCAAACGACCATCAACGATTCGTCATAATGAAAATCAGGGGAATGCGGATCCCTTGCGGCATGTTTTCTCAACTGCTGGAGCTGCTCGCTGATTGGTTAATTCCCGAACGCTTATCCGATTGGTTAGACATTCTGTCGACGCAGACAGCGCGAACGCGGCCCTATGATTTTATGACGTCATGTAACACTGGGATGTACATTTCATCTATTGATTTAAATAATACGGAGAACCAACAAAGCTTCTCATTATGATATTCATAACCAACAAACGATTGCGTGTCGATTGCAACTCAAAATAGTTGAAATGTTAAGAAATCGGTCAATTTCACGTTAGATTTAATTTTTCATCCTGTGCTTTAAAAGAGGCCCAACAAAGATTGCAATTGATCCAACAATGACCAACAAACGACCAACAAACGATTCGTCATGATAAAAAACTTGCATCTTGATTTCGGTGGGCCATCTTCACAGAGGTGTGGACACTGTGTGCTAGCGATGTGGTTCCAAAATCAAGGAAAATAAGAGTTTGTACGTGGCGTTGCAATCGGCGTTCCCTTATATATAGATATACTGTCTTGCTTAGCTTTCCATCGGCTACATGCGCATGCCTAGAACCTTCAGCTACAAGTATTACTGTACATCGGGAATTGCGATCGCAGCGCCTCTTGCGGTCACTTATGAGTCTGGATTTTGGGGCCGTCTTTCACTGCTTATCTCCTATGAAGTGTCCACTCCTTTACTCTAGTCTCCCTGATACGGAGATTGGAATCCATCCCTATAGTTTCCTTGCGTGGGTATATGCGCACGTTCCCCATACGTGACCACCGCCATTGGGATCACTGATGCACTAGATTTTCAGGATTGTCGATAATAATTGGAGTTTCGTTCGTACAATTCTACTAGTTTTATATAAAAACTCAAACTGAGTATTTTTTTTCACCGTCAACAGTCCAACGGTCCTAAAATGTGCATGAATTCGGCGCATTAGTTAGTAATTCTCAATTAAGCCTGTGGTAACTATAATCTGTGTAGTTTTTTTAGAATTTGAAAAATGTCGCCGGTCAACTTCTTTCTACATCAATAGCGCATGTACACAATACATTTAATCTCGTTGATTGCGACGTTTGGTCGAAATAACGGTTAAAACATTCGAAGTAGTCGAAGTGTGTTGTACATGGCCTCGAAGGGTTAGATCACTCACACGGCCCGAAAATCAGGGTTATTAAATAAAATCATTTTTATTTAATATAAGAACTTTTATGACTTATAAGAATAAGTGAGATTGGAAAATCGTTTGGACATTTATTTGTATTCACGTTAACAAAATTGTCTCATATTTCGTAAAAATATCAATCACTAATGAAGTTATAAACAATGTCGTAAAGGACCTTTGAACGTGAGGGGCTCAACGGTGTACTTGATTTTGGCCTCTCGGTTGATATGGAACGAAAAAAATTTATCTTAAATGAAAAGGTTATATTAGCTAACACTTGACCGATTTCTTTTTGTAATCGTGTTACAAATATTTAAGAAAAAATGTAATTTTTTGTCGATGTATCGAGCGAAAAAGACATCATCATTAATAACTAATGAAAAAAATGTTAAGGAGAAAAACGTTCTCCAAGACCAAACTACTATCACCCTTAACAAGTGTACCAAATTTCAAGCGAGACCGTTTATTAGATGTGGAGAAATCGTGTACACTGTTGTGAAACACATAGTTTTGAGAAAAACACGTTTATAGTTTTATTAACAGTTCTATCATTGTGAATATAAATTTACCTTCAATCTGCGATTCCTGTACCATATGTTCGATCTTCCTCTTCAATTTGAGTTGCCTCGAGGAACGATCAATTTTTTGAAATTCTCACAGTAGCATAACCCCTTAACGAACTGATATCTTTTGGACCTGTTCTCGGCGATTTTTTCACAGAATCACTTGTTTGTAGTGTGGCTAAAAGTTTCGTCTCTTTGATTCGTAGTCAGCTCGACAGAACGATCATTTCATAACCTGCGTCGAGTGAAGTTTTACTGTAAGTCAATTTATAATTTTGTTTCTCAAAGAGGCGAAAGTCGAAGAGTTGTTCTTCCTCTAGCAATGAGACGTCGACTGTGAAAATTTCGAACTGTTCGGTGCAGCCGTTTTTTAGAAAAGTTCCGAAAACTCTACGGATTTTCTTACCGGCGGAGTCGCGATTCGATGTGCCGGCGAACTGCTGACAATGCGCCGCTCGCGGTCCAATATGAAACCTTCCAAGCGTGCCCTATTTCGCCGACCACCGTTCTAGTAACTTTTCTATATCCTCAGTTCGGAGCCCTTCAAGCTCCATGCTTGAGTTGCCGAGTTCACACAGCTCGGCTAGAGGGAGAGCTTTTTTGCTTGGCCGTTTACGTGCCAGTGGGGCACGCAGTAGGCAGTCAAGCTTTCGAAGTATTCCGAAAGAAATTTGCCGAGAAAAAAATGTCATGATGCAGAGTATCGCGACGCAATATTCGTTGCTTCTCGACACGAATAATTCGTTTTTCGAGCGCTAAGCACATCCGTGTTTGCCCCCACAGGCATACATGGATGCAGCGAACGGCCAGAAGCCCCTTGGTGAGTTTTCACACCACTGTCACTTATCGTCAACGATAACAGTAATCATTATTATAATAATAACGCTGTTTGACATTATTTTGTTTATCTCACTTTAATTGTGGATAACAATGCTAATTTGTGAAGCTGATTCGTCCCGACGTCTCGTTAATAATTTACAGACGAATTTTATCGGAAATTCATGGCCTGTAACGAGTTTATGATGGTCAGATTCTTACTGACGTTCAGTGCATTGTGTCAGTCAATTGTTGGAGTCCGTAATATTCAGGAAAATATTGCCCTTCCTGATTAAGTTTTTCTATGAATCAATTTTAAAAATGGTCGTCCACAGCAGCATTTCCACTGATTGCTCTGTGTTCTATTGTATAATCGTACACGTGCGTAGTTTAGTAACATGCTGTCAAAAATGCCTTCTCAAGCACAGGTGCACTTTTGCCCAGTTGCGAATGAAAAATTGTTGCCCTTTTTTTTTATTCTGAGGGCAAATACTGTCTTCTTCATTTGAGACATTGTCCGATTATCCTGAACAATTTACTGCTGATCAGGATATATAGCAGATAACACTTAATTCCGATTGGGACAAACATGATTGTATTCAGGAAACATCGGGATCGATATAGGGGCGAGAGATATAGCGGCACCGACGGTAAAGCAAGTTTTGCCTTGAATTGTAATCAAATATTTCAAGATGTTTCCTCATTCATATAATGAATACACATTGCTAACGTTTTTTTATAAAAGTTTTGTTACACTTTTTTCTGCCAATCGATTCTCGTCATTTTTGGCAAAAAGGTTCGAACTAATATATTAATTTGATCGGTTAAACGATCAAACGCTGGCCCAAAAAAGCAATATCTTTGGACCATCTGAAAAAAGGACTTAATATGTGTCTTAATTCTGAACGATCCTCTTTTTTCTGATGCATCTATCCGCAAGTCTAAGAATGTTACGATATATATGGCTCTCTAAATGCAGGTGGGCAAGTGCCCATCGGAGTTAGCAATGGCACGGACAAGAGCAAAGAATGGCAAATGGAGCTGCTCATGGAGAAGCTACGCTCCAAAGGGTCAGCTTTCAAAACACTCGTGGAAACTGCGAAGACTCTTAGAATGGCGATGCTGGTAAGACATGAATTTATATATATTCATATTTACTTAATAAACTGTCGAAATGAATTATCATATTGGCTGTATCAAAAAACGTTTTTGTTTTCCCTTTTCAGGACAAACGATTTACCGTCGATAGCATAGAAAAAAGTCAACTACAAAAATGTTTGGATACTCTTCAACATTCCATAAAAGTGGCATCGTTGCAGTCGATGGTAGAGCGCTTGGAGAGTCTCAGCAGACAGTTGGGGTAGAGCATCCAAGATTTGTTTAGTTTTACTGATGAAGTTTATTTGTGAAGATCCTTCATATGCTCTTGCGGACCTTTATGATCCCTTTTACATTTACCCCACACTGGTCACTTCCGTATTTCCAGTTCCTTAGAGACCCGCTGAGTGTTGGCAACAGCCTCTCGTTTCTGCACTACTGTACCCATAGCTGTTACGCATATGAAAAAACCGGAAAACTCAGGGCATTTCTTTCCTCCTGGAATAACCGACGAAAAGTCAGAGGATTTTGAATATGCTCGGCAATTTTACCAGAATTCACTTTTTGCAAGAATAACGAAAAACGAAACCCACTTAAAAAAAAAACTGAAATGATTTTTGAAACATTGAACAAATTTTTGAAACATTGAAACGTTCAAAAACTAAAAACTAACTTACTCTAAAGCCCTATACATTTGTATTCGATTTCTCCACACACAACCATACAATTATTATTGTAAATAAGTGTTTATTTTTGTTCTGTATTTATTGCCACCAACATAAAAAATTCTGTCTATAATGAACAGGTTCTGTATTTGCTGTTTATATATTTTTTTACTTCACAATGTTTAAATTATTTATCGAACTTCAGTATGTATATATGTATACACTTTTAATGTATATATATGTATTTATTCATCTCCAAAATATGTCCTCGATGGGTTTTTACGGAGTGTCCTAAAATTAGAGTATAATTTATAACTAAGTAATGAATAATATTCTCCGTACAAAAGCGGACCTGTTGTCTCGTTGCATGCCTTCCACGGCTGCCTTACAGTTCTTTACTAACCATTCCCTACTTTTTCGAAATGGCTTATGTACGTGTTTGCTTTTAATGTATTTTCTTAACTTTACTGTATTTATTTTATTTCTCGAATTTCATTAATTTGATCTTAAAGGAAAATATGTTCTCTATTTAGCCCCAATCTCCCTGGAATATATGCAAAGCCTGTGTGGAAAACCTGGAAAAGTCAGGGACTTTCTGAGTCAATGATGCGTCACAACCATGTGTACCGCATTTGCACGACGATATTTCTCCATACCGGTGTTTAATTTGTGTATTTGTTTTTTCGGAACATTCTTACTATTACGTGATACCAGGGGACTTATCATTCTTCGGGCTGTACTATAAAACTTATTGTCGAGTAGTCCAAAACGTTCACACATTAGTCGCCCATTTTGTTTAACCGTACAAGACTAGGTCGTACGAGATAATATAATGTTTTTTTCTCACATATCATGCCAGTGGTTGTTCCTCTGATATAGTTTGAAGTTCATGATGTCCGGTCCCGCTGGGACGGAACTCTTCATAACATCGGACATGTTCTTCGTGGAGATTCTCCTCGAGACGACGGGTGTTGTGAAGGACGTGAAAATTCATCACGAAGGAAAGACCGAGCAGCAAGTGAGTGTGATCTGTTTGTCACGCGTGAAACGCGTAGCTCCTCTGGTAAATTCATAAACTCAAAGTTTATCATTCCAGAGCGGCGAGGAATTGGTCGCTTGTCTTTCGCGAGGGGACTTTGTCGACTTTACGGCACAATTGGAGGGTCTCGCGTCCAACTATCAACTGAACGCCGATAAAAAAGTCAAGTGCAAAGCGTTCAGCGCGCTTCAGTCGCTCGAGGCGGATCTTGGAGTTTTGGCTCAGTTACAAACATTTATGAAGGAGCCCTTCAATCTCGTGCACAAGAGTCCAGTCGGTGAGCAGCGGATTCTCGTTTCTGCGTACTTTTTAACGTTCCCTCGCATACCCTTGCGCGCTTTGAGTAATGAGCATGAAGTTCGCATCGTTGGAATGCAATGAAAATGACCTTTTATGGCCGTCGGCGCGCAAGCCATTGCGCCGATGAGTCCTCAGCCATCTCAGGGTTGTTACGCATATGGAAAACGGAAAATCGGAAAAATTCAGGAAATTTTGGAAATTCTCTGCAATTTTCTCAGTATTTACTTTTTGCAAGAATTACGAAAAATAAAACGGACTTGACAAGAAAACTGTATCGTATAAAGATAACTTCATCTTTGTATATTTTTAATATTTATATTATTTATTATATACGAAAAACTTATGTCAGTGCCAATCATTGAAAATTAAAACAACTGAAAACTAATTTACTGTAAAACTATACATTTCCATTCGATCTGTCGATACATAACCACATCATCATTATTAATATTGTAGATAAGTGTTTCTATTTATTTTTTATTTATTGGCACCGGCACAAAAATTTCTGTTTATAACAAAGAACAGCTTCTGTATTTGCTATTGATGTATTTTTTATACTTTACATGTATTTACATTATTTTTCGAATTACAGTTTAAAAAAAAATTCAATTTTACATTTCCACATATTTGATCGTAAAAAAAATTATGTTATCCAGTTCAACATAATTTTTCAATAGAAGGGTCGAATTGGGAATTTCCTTTGTTTTTTCAAGTCGGTTAAAAATGTTGCTTTTTTCATAAGAATGATTCATTGCTATTTCTACGTATACAGATTTTCCCGTATAGTTTGTAACGTTTCCAAATGCTAGTATGTTTGAAACGAGTCTCAAGTCGATGTATTTAACTTTAAAAAATATGCATTTGATGAAAACACAGTGTTCTTCATTTGACCATAACCTCATTTGCAAAACGTGGAATTTTTGGAAAACTTGTAAAAGTCAGGCGATATCTGAGTCAATAATACGTAACATCCCTGCGTCCGAGTATCGGCTCAGGCCAACGCTGCTTGACACGCAGCAAAGTGTAATTTTGTTTTTCTTGTCTATCAACGCAGGTATCTTGGAGAGGCGAAAAGGCGGTCATGCGATGAAGCTCACGTACTTCGTGTCCCCGTACGATCTTATCAATCAAGACAATCGTACGTGCGATCAGCTGAGTCCGGAAGTTGTCACAACACGCAAAATTGGCCATTCCGTGACGATATGTATGGAAGGTTCGGCCTCGCACAAACTGCCAACCTCGAGTATCATCACCGTTAATCGAAGTCCAACGGGAAAGAGGTATTCTTTTTTCATTGATCGGGTCTCGTGTTGGATGGATTTTTTTTTGCACCCTTTTCACTCGTCTCGTGCCGATATTCGATGACTTGACGTTTTGGAACGAATTTTTCTTTAGTACGCCGTCTTACGCCCCGTTGACCGGAGCTAATTCGTCGATGCTGCCCGCTTGCTTCGTCCTAAAGTTAGCCAAGAAAATGCCGATGTGCATGGAGCTCGTGCAGCGAATACAGAAGGTAACGGAGCTCGACTGCGGCGATATATCCGCGCCGCATCCACTTTTGAGCCTCATCGTCCAACACGCGAGCGGCGGACAATTGGATTGTCGGAATAACAGAGGACTCTACGTGGTAAGCAACGAGGCGTCGGATCGAGTGAACCGCGAGCGACTGACCGGCGTAGGCAACCATGACAAAACATAATACTCCATTAAGAATAACCGATCGATAATAACCAACCCCCTGACACTGGCCTACCATTCCTATACGATAAACGACAACGCGTTTCGTCCCGCCTTTTTGGTTCTTGAAATCGCCACTGCCTAGCGTTGGCTGTTATGTGACAGCCTTCGGCTTTAAATGCTCCGATCAGCTGAACGATTCGATACTTTCGTGAAATGTTCCAAGTTGATAATGCTAAGCTGAATAATTCAATTATTATTCAAATCCACCATACACGCGAATAATGGTTTTCATAAAGTTATCTACAATAGACTTTTATTCATGTGAAATATTCGAAACACCGGTGCAACATACATATATATGCGTGTCTGTCACGCGACTGCTAGCGCCACACTGCGGCAAGGATATATTGCGAACAGTATTTATCTATCAGTGTCAGTGGGCTGAAAATAATACATCGCGAAGCACAAAACCAAGTAATTCCATGGTTACGTAAATGACGCTTTATGCCGTTACGACCCTTTCGATTTTGAAATTTTCCGGCCTTCGTCAGTCAAACTGTTGGTTGTCGCGTTGCAGACGTTGCCGGATCAGCAGCACTGTTACTTCATGACGGAGAACAAGACAATGGAGGGAGTGTTGGTGGGCAGCATACCGTTCACGCATCCGGCGCATGTGCCGCAGATTCTCGTTTATCTGCGGCAGCAGGCGCTCTTCAACACGTTGCTCAACAGTTGCGTGAGATCGATGGCGCGTCAGGAGCTCGAGCAGACAACGATGTTCGAGGTGAGCGCTCTCTCGTGGCAGCACATATCGGTGAGCCTGGAGCATCCTTTCGAGGAGACAATGGCGACCGCGGAGCTCGATCTAACCGACATATCGGCTCTGAAGTGCAAGCTCTACGGTGTGAGTATGAGCAACACCGAGGCGACCTCGGATTTGGTCGGCAAAGTGTTACAAAGGTGCCTTAGTATACCGTTGACGATGAGAACGTTGATTAAAACGTGGGAGGGCCGTACGAACGCGCTGCCGATGACGGGTATCGGTGGGAACACCGGAAGTGGCACGGGTGGCGGTACGGCCAACGGTGGGAATTACGGCGTCGGTAATCTCAGCTCCGGCCAGAACGGTCACGACAGCAACGGCCAGCCGGGTATGCCGGATTTTAGCAACGGTGCGGAGCCCAAGATCAAGCAGGAGCCCGGTCTGAACGGTAGCAACGATAACGCTGCTATAGCCAGAAATCAGCCGTCCCAACAATTGCAACAGCAACCGCAACAACAGCAGCAGCAACAACAGCAATTGCAACAACAACAACAGCAGCAACAACAACAGCAGCAACAGCAGCAGCAGCAACAACAACAGCAGCAACAACTACAGCAGCAACACCAACAACAACAACAACAACAACAACAACAACAACAACAGCAGCAACAGCATTTTTTAGATGCCGGAACGGAGAATAGTATCGGTTTTCCGTCATTTTCCGGCCAGTCCGATACAACAAACACATCCGCAATGCTGAATCCACTCCAATTGGGGGCTCTGCTCAGTCAGAGCAAAAGCAATTCCCCAGTGAGCGGACTATCAGTGACAAATCAATCCTCGTCGAGCGAAAGACCGAAGAAAACGCGAAAGCGAAAAACGGCGGATGGCATGTGGCGCAGTCCGAAGAGCAAAGGCGACGGGGATTCCGGTGAGATATTGCTCGAGAGTTCGAGCTCGGACTCGACGCCACTGGGGACACCGACCGGAAGGGACAACGCAAACGGTACGAGAACACCGACTCCAACCTCGGTCGCGGTCAGCCTCGTTAGCGGCCTCGACATCACGAGCCTCGACACGAGCGACGTAGTTACCGGGGACGCGAGAAATGCGTCCTCGGATTACGACGCTGAGAACGAGGCGGAGGTAATGGAGGTTCACGATTTACCGGAGGATTACGGTGATTTAACGAAGCGCGAGAAAAAGTCGCGGAAGAGTCGCGAGGACAAGAAAAGTCCCGGGCTCTTCGACGAGAACAAAGCGACCAGCTTGGTACCGCCGTCGGTCAGTATAACGCCCATATCGAGCGCCGGTATCGGCCAAACGACCAATTACAATTCGGTGCTGACGGGTATGGGCCTCGAGAGGAGACCCGGCATTGAAATAATACCGATATCCTCGACACCACAGACAACCTTGCCCAGTTCAATAACGATAACGCCAATCGCAAATCCGTCGATAAAGGCCATGAGCAGCGAGGAACGTCGCGATCGCAAGAGTAAAACGAGCAGCAGCGACGACAAGGGCAGACTCGAGAAGAAGAGAAAACGCAAGCGCGAGGACAGTCCGATGGGACCACCGGACAAATTGCCACCGAAACAACCGCAACAGGACGCACTCTCGAAGCCGGTATCCGTCAGTATAAAACCAGCGGAAACACAGCCGAACGTGAGCTCGAGACCTTCCTCACCGGCAACGACCATGAGGAAATTCAACCCGTCACCCACGCACACGAGTCCTCTCGCTCTAGTGGGCAAATCGTCCCCGACTCTCAAGCAAAACGTTGCCTCGGGCAACTCGAGCGGTTCGACCTCCTCGACGACGGTTACAAGCAGCACCTCGAGCAAATCCATTCAGAGCCCGAAACACTCGCCCGTTTACAATAGCCCGAAGCACGCTTCGTCCGGCGTTGCGACAAGCGTGAGCCCGAAACACGGCACGTCCTCGCCTAAACACGGGAGTTCGACGAGCGCCGGTAAGCCGAGTATGTCTGCGCTGAAATCGGCGACTGCAAATAATTCGCCGTCCTCGGGCAAAAGTTGCAGCGGTGAACAAACATCCTCGTCATCCGGGACCGCAGCGTCTTCCTCCTCGTCGTCCTCGTCGAACAAGCCAAAGTCATCGTCGAACAAGGATTCGAGTCGTGACAAAGATCGTAAAAACTTGTCCTCGTCGTCCTCGTCGTCGACATCCTCTGCTTCCTCGTCGTCCTCGACATCGACGAGCTTATCGTTCAGCGGCGCCGGCTCCGGTCGTCAAAGTCCAAAGACAAAATCTTCATCGTCAAGTGGCAAATTGAAGCAGCTCGAGGCCGTGCCAAGCAACACCGGCGAGACACCGCCCACGTCATTGCCCAGCAGCGGAAGCAGCACGCCGCCCTTGGGCGGCTCGGATCTCGGGAAAGCCGCTACGGCGGCGCAACAGCAACAAGCACGCAATCGCAAGGGATCCCTGAGCGCGGTAATCGACAAGCTGAAAAACGCTCAACATTGCACGGACGAGGCCGGCCCCGGAAGCGGCGGAAGTACGGGAGGTGGAAACGGCAATGCGCCGAAGTCATCGAGCGGAAACGGAAGCGGGAACGAGAGCGGCGGCGGCGGGGGCGGCTCGAGCCAGAAGGATCGCGGACAGAGCAGCTCGTCGAGTACGAAAACAAGCGGCGAGGGTAAATCCACGAGCAAGAGCAGCAGCCCCTCGATCGAAGCGAAAAATTCGGCGGAGTATATGGTCAAGCACAGCTCGGACGGTATGAAGATAACGATCAACAAGACTCGTACCAAAGACTCGAAAACGTCCGGTAGCGGCATGAAAATTGGGTCGAGCGCAGGTTCAACGGTAAGCGGATCACTCGGCGTTTCGGTGAGTTCCTCGGGTTCGGGTAACGGTTCGCCAAAAACTCACACGGGTCTCAAGCCTGGTGTGAATTCGGGGCCAGCCTCGAAGAAGCCTCAAACTCAATCGTCGCTGAAATCTGCGAGTCAGGGTAGCGGCGTCTCGTCGTCATCGGCGTCGTCGTCGTCGTCGTCGTCGTCGTCGTCGTCGTCGTCGTCGTCGACATCGACATTTAGCAACAAGCTTGCTCCAACGAGCGGTAAAGTATCATCGTCGACCACCAAGTCCAGCTCCAGTTCTGCCGGTAGCGGTGGCCTCATGACGAAGGGCACGACGTCCAAAATGTCTACCGGCTCGCCAAAGATGTCGAGCTCCGGAGCCACTGATCTGAGCAGAAATCGCGAGAAGCCGAGGATTGCAAAGTCCTCGGAAAAAAGTGGCGGTTCCAGCAGTAGCAGTGGTTTGTTCGTGTCCAAGAGTACGTCGGACGCGAGAAAAGCCAGTCCCTCGGGGATCCGCGAGGAGAGCGAGAGCGAGCGCGCGTTCAAGGTATTGGCCGCTCACGTGACGCCATCGGCGATACCGAATTTTCCACCTCAGCTGGTCGTCGAGGGTATCATCAAGCAGTTGGACACGAAATTCCAGATACCAAAATTATCCGCCCGTGCTAACGCCTCGAGCGGTGATATAAGCGAGAAAAAATCCGAAAAAACGTCCCAGCCATCCGCGCATCTCGAGCATCAAAGCTCGAAGATACTCGCTGACAATTTGACCACGGTTAAATCGGAACAGCCGAAAAATGTGCCTCAATCAAGCACAGCCGCGAGCTCGGTACCGAACAATCCAAAGTCCTCGTTGTCGTCGTCATCCTCGTCGTCTTCGATCCCCGTCGATGTTCTCGAGACGCCCAGTGCTACGAGCAGGCGAGAAATTGCACAAACGAAAATGGACAGTCTAGCCGCGACTACGAGCGCAGTGCCTATAATCGCGAGTCTCGCTGCCACTACGATGAGTCCGGCCAGCCATTTGCTGTTGCAGCCATCCTCCGCGCTCGCCTCCACAACACCACCGTTGACCACCTCGGTGACCCACGACTCTGACGTACCCACGAATCTCTCGATGTCGACCGGCGAAGACTCGCGAGATTCGTGCAAGGAGCTGCTTCTAGCTACGTCCGCGACCGCGCCACCGACGCCGCGGCCCACCCCGAACCTTGCGAATTCTCAACAAACGTTTGCAAAGAGCAACGCAACGTTGAACAACCCTACGTCATCCTGTGCGCTCGGAAACGATGACATTGTTGCCGTTAGCGGTCACGTGAGCGTCGTTGATTCAGCCTTGATCGGTGACCCGACGAACGTGGTCGCTAAAACGTCGGTTTATCCAGCCTCGGCTGCGGCAGCAGTCGTTGCGAGTAATCCCATTGTCGGGACCGTCGCCACTTCCGAGAGCCTCAATCTGAGCACGAAGCCGGCCGACGCCGCACTCAACAAGTACAACAAGACCATCGACGACGTGAGAAAAGTCTCGTTGGAGAAAGTCATCGTCGTCGCCGCGGGAGGTTCATTGACGCCGGTCGGCTCGAGCTCGCCGATCGACGTTGCGGCGAACAAAGCGGGTACAACGATCGCCGCACCCCAGGAAGTCGCCGAACTATTGCTCGATTTTTCGACGCCGAAAGACGTCGCGAAGCTTCCTCTCGCCACGATACCCGAGCGAGCCATGAGTCTTCAAGCCGCACCCGTCAGAAGAAACACTCCGCCGCCGCCACCACCGCCACCCCCACCGCCACCCGCTCTTTTTCCGTCGAGCCCATCCGTCAGTGTTCATATCGTTAAGAGCCCGGCCCCCTCACCGAGGGTCATACCACCGTCTCCACACTCGGCAGCCTCCCCCTGCATCACCGACGATGAACTCATGGACGAGGCACTCGTCGGTATGGGCAAATGAAGATTACTGAAAGTTCTGCGAATCGGCGTTGGAGGGAGTACGAAAAAAAAGTCACCACACCTTTGTGTATCTTATTGAGTCGAAACACAGCTAACATCGCGGCATCCTCGCCACAGTGACCTCGCCTCACAGTGACATAATGTCACTGTGCAGCGCGCGCGTCAGGTTGATTCTTTGATTTTCCATCTTTTCGCAAGGGAATATTCAATACGTCGGCGAATATCAGAGATAATATCCGGATTTGCTGGGGCACAGTGTGTGTCGGTCGAGATATTAAGGCAGTTTTTTTTTCTCACGAAAGTAGGTCGAAACGTACACTTCCGCGAATTCTCAAAATAATTATATTAATCGAAACTATTGATGTGTTTTTCAGTTTCGATAGCTCGTGCTTGTTGGCTGAATGATGTTTTGGTGATGAAATTGTATATCGAATGCTCTCGAAACCGCAAACTATCGATATTGTCACAGAAACGGCACTCCGGTGAGGCCATTGAGAATCTCGGGCGTGCACGTTAACTTCCGGTGAAGCTCGCGAGGCTCCAACAGAAATTACACAGGTATAGTGAATTTATGAAAAAGATTTGCACATGATTTGCTGCTCCGTTATCGACATTTTTTTTTTTTTTTAAATATTGAACACGTTTGACCAGTAGGTATTAGCCCAGCTCCTAGGTACTTTAATTATATTCGTCGGGGTCCGTCAGTGCTTCCCTACGTTTCGATACAACCACGGCGACCAACAAGTGCGTTCAATGTCTGCGAGCTATCGGCTGCCTTAAAGACGATGCTATTTTCTTCCACGATAGTCTGCGAGCTGCTACATACCCGTGTTCAGAGAATAACACTTCCAACTTCCTGTCTACACGGCAATTTTCGCGTAAACTGCGAAATTCAATATCGCTCATTTTCGGCACCCCCTTCGCGAGGCCGACACTTTTATATCTGTCACAGAGTGGGTTATTTTTTTTCTCGAAATAATCCCGACAGATTCGTGAATTGTCTTGTAAATTTAATTCGAGCAATTGATCGCGAGATATAACGACGATTTGCCGTCGACGATTCGAGAGCTCGCTCGTTGACGGGACAGCAGGTACGGTTATAGAATAGAAACGAAAAAAAACATTGAACGCTGCGAAAAAATGTCACATCGACGACAACCCGAGAATCAAATATTTGCGCACGTTTGAGAATTACGATTATTCTCTCGCGCTACTCGGAAATTGAAGAAATGAATGTTACGACTCGTGCGTTTCGTATTGTGAAGAGAAAAGAAAAACAAATATATCAACGTACACCGCTGTATACGGATGCGATATATATGTATACATGTAAACTACAGGTGACGAGCGAGTGACGATAAATTAATTTGTATAGGAAGATCTGAGCTGCGGAGATAAGCGCGTATATATACATACATGTATATACATACGTATGCAATATACACAAGTGTACGAACGATGTACATATACAGTACCATCTAGTTTCCTTCTTCCCCCCCCCCCCCCAATCTGAACTACCGATATTTATGTAAGGATCGATAATAAATATATTTCCTTGTTTTAAAAATAACCATATGCGATGTACAAGACGAGTATGCGGTATAGCGATCGTGTTATGACGAATCCGCAATTTCGTTGAAGACGCACGAGCAACTGTTTCCACATCGTTACCCACGTCGCGTTTGCGACCCTTGACTAACCTATACGCTTTACGATTCTGGTTCTCCCCCGTCTCGGACACTCGCGAGTTCAATCAATATTATTCTTCGAGGGGACCAGCGAAAGAAAACATCTGTTCGTTTTAAAAAATCTGCGTGTTACAAACAAATCGGTCGGTCATCGCGGACCCTTGGAAATATCACATGAATCGGCGGGGGAAAATGGAAGAAATCTCGTGGAACAGATTGCCGAGTGTTGCAGAGGAAACAAGTCCCAGCTGTGTGGGGGAAAAAACTTCTCGCGTTTCATCCGCCTCTCTACCGGATTCGGGGATTGGTGATGAACTTCCGAATTGGGAAATTGGCAGAACGGGAGCTGCTTTTTTTTGTACATTTTTGTGCTGCTCTACACAAGTCCCTTGTTTCATTGAATATACTTGTTGTGAATGAAAGGAGGAAGTGCGACACGGTTCTTAGTAGCAATTGAAGGTCCTCGGTAAAATTAGGTCTATCATGCCGTCGATATGCTTCGGACAATTGGCGCGGGCGAAATATTCCATGGAATAGAGGCTGATCATGATGCCGGAGCCGATGCACAGGGCGAACCAGAGAAACACGTTTCCCCAGGACCGCCCGGTTCGCATGGCGAACACGAGGAAGAAGCCTACTAAGCCAAACTGTAAAAGCATGATCGGGAGCAAAAAACCGAACGCTATGGTTAAGATGTATTCGTGAAATAATGCGGAGACGAAGAATACGGCACACGTCGAGACGAAACGATGCCCCGGCGTTACGATCTCGTACATGTCCTTGTAGATGTAAGTGTAGAGCCAATCGTGAACTACGACGTTCCAATGGCGGAAGTACGTGCTAAACGATGTCGCGTTCCACCAGTCCTGCGAAAAGCGCCGGGATAAAAATGCGAATTGAGTTTTCTTTTAAGGAAAGATTTCGGGTGTTTTTTTTTGTTTGTTTTGGCTATTACGTGAATTTTTAATTAAGTAATTATTAAAAATGGCGCATAGGTGGCATGGTGTTTTAAACGGGTTGGGGTGGATGTTGTCAGATGGCGTGACACGTAGCGTCGGTGGAATTAATCGGAAGGCAACAGCTGATAGAAGAAGAACGAGGACGTGATTTCGTCGTTAAAAATAGTAATGATCAAAATTTCAAAAATCGCCTACGTACAACTTTAGTCACTGCGATTACAAAAATGTTTTAAAAAAATTGAAAATTGGTTGATAAGTTTTTGAGTATTCACTGAGACAAGGTTGGAAAAAGTAGTTTCGAGAAAATCGCAATCAAAGTTTTCGTTCCGTTTTTCATGACAAAGTTTTTTTTTCTAGAACATTGATACTTAGATTAAAGTATCATGTCGCGGGCGATATGACGGTTTTTCATCTTCATTATATTTCTCAAAATAATAAAAGCTTGCACTTAATCTATTCTGAACGATGACTTTCAAATTTAAAAACTTGGACATGCAGAAATTTTGCTATTTCTGACCGTTCTAAAATCGTGACGTAACGCAATCCCCTCCCACCACGTACGTAGACCGTAACGCCAGACCGACCCCCCCCCCCCCAATTGCGTTACGTAATTTATGGACGCCCCCTTTGATGATACTCTTCGTGCATGAAAAACATCCCCCCATGATGTCGAAATTTGAGGAAATTTAAGCGTTTGTAATTTTTTCCGAAATTGATCCGAAATTGATATCCGAAAATTTGTAGATTCTCAAAGTAAAACTACTGCGATGCGTCTGTTGTGTGAACTTTGAAAGCTCGCTCACCTTGTAGAATAATCGATCGGCGAATCTCGTGGCCTCGGCAGCTGCGTTCATCCACGCGTGCAGAAGACAGTAAAAGCCACTGAGGAATACGAAAAAGCTAGGAAACACAGTGCCGTTAATCGCGAGCACGCAGGAACGAGCGTCTAGCGGATGTTTGCCAAAATCCTCAAACGGTGGTAGCAGATAGCGCTCGAATAAAAATGCCATGTTGAATGTAACGAGCATCACTTCGCACAAATGCCACAAAACGAAGCGCCATCGTATCACTCGTGTGCTGAAAATAAAATAATTGTCTAATCAATTGAAGTAAAATGTATCAAAGTTTATCACGAGTGAAAAGAATCGTAAAGTCTGGTTGTGAAATTTCAAGCAGCTTTATGTTTTCTAGCTCGAGATACTTCATATCGAAGTTAGCAACTTTTTTGTCGTTAATTTCTCTAAGCCAAAGCTTGGAGAGGTTAGGCACGATTTTGATAAAAATCTGTAAATTCTACTTAACCGTGCAGTGCTCGAAAGACACGAACTCATGAAGTCGAAAAGTGAAATTGTCCTTCGCTTCTCCAACGTAGTCTTACCGTGGATAAGTGTCGCGATAGATGAGAACAGGAGCAAACATGAAGTAGAGAAATTTGGAAAAATCCGGAAACTCAAATTTCCCATCGTCCGAGCGAAGTTTTTGCGCGACGACGAGAGGGCTCACGCTCCTTACGAAAGCGTGAACTTTCATTACCATTCGTACCTGAACCGAGATTTCATGCTCAATTTATAGAAAATGATACGATCATTCTGAAGACTGGACATCTTG
>OX632357.1:12784279-12919279 GCA_951751655.1 Ophion costatus | reverse complement strand
TTAAAAAAAATGTATTTCAAGACTTTATTTATTTATTTATAGTTTATACTTATAGTTTTATACTTATACTTTATACGTTATATACTTATATTTATAGGTTATACCCACCCTATCAAGCCCGACAAATTTTATATTCATATCTTTTATAAAATCCTCAAAAAACAATCGCGAAAATGGCCTTTTTTCGTGGCTCCAAAGTGGACTGGCCCTTTAAAAAATCCATATCTATGAATTTCGATATAGAAAAGGTCTAAAAAAAGAAATATGCATCCCGATAAGAAGTTCTCACCTCCGTTACTCGTTATCGTCTCTCCACCGTTCGATTCAAATACTTTTCTCTTCCGACGCACCCTGTCGTATTCCTGGTCCTCCATGTTCTTCAATTTTAATATGGACCTTCGATCCTAAACCGCTCTCACCAGCGTCTGATTCAGTCGACAGAAAGTGTTTTTCGTTGCTTATTGTAAATTGGCAATGGCCATTCGACTGGCGAAACGTTCCGTATAAATATTGCGCACGGTTTTCCTTCGTTGTTAAAGTCAGATCTTTGTCAAAAACATCTACGGAGGCTGAGACTACAATTCCACGATAACTGAAAAAAAATCGGTAAAATGTAGCAATAAAGAATCGACGCCTTTCCATCGTTTATTTTCAAGTACAATGTCACTTGAACTATATTCCACGCGAGCAAGCAGCGCTGTCGCGTTCGCACAAGCACTTATCGAAAATATTATAAATAGTGCAACGCGGGCTGCGCTATTTATAATATTTTTTTAATAATTAATTATAATTACTAAAATCGATTTTTTTTAATAATCAATAATAATTATATATATATATAAACTAGGGAACACGGGTGTGAAAAAATGTAGGAATTGAAAAAAAGCGATATATATTCAAGCAAATCGAAGCGATAAAACCACTGCAATCAATAAAACAGAGCAATAGACGAGTGCAATTGCACTCAGCAGTGAAAACGCTTGCGTTCGGTTATTAAGGACCATATTCGAGTTGCCCAGGAGATTTGAAACCTCCCAAGCTGTCTATAGCTCGAGTTTTCTTTCTCTCTTTCAACTGCGATTATCCAATTGACCCGACTACAAACACGTCGCGATCCTCGAACTACAATGTTTTCCACGACGCGAGCGCGAGCCCAAACAAAACTAAAGACCAAAACGATCGATCGGGGTAAAATTTTGATTCCGATTGAGCAACGAATATGGATACCGGTCGCTACGTAATATTCGTTATGCCTCATGAGGTAGATCAACACGAGTTGTCACGGTGCCGGGTACACATGTGTACGTCGAGTGACTCAAATTGTATCGAGTACCAGTGGAAAAGCTTTTTCACAAGCGCTATGTAACTTCGCTCGAGCGAGGGTAGGATTTCTACTGACCTCAGACGGCGCGAGACCTGGACCCCGTTCTCGCGACCCTTCGCGGTCGGAGTTCCAATCGCAACGATCCGGTTACGAAAATACGAGAAAACAAAATGGGAAAAATGTCTCCGGCTGACATTCCCTTTCCACCAATGGCGCACAATCGGGATTATCGCTTTAAACTATACATTTGTCATGAGTTCGAACTTGACGAGTCGATGTACGTATCTCTCTGTGTGTGTATGTGTGTACACTCGATGCCTTCGTGGTCTGGCACGAATAACTGGATTTAATATAAACGGGAGGAACCTACAGCTCTCCTATCAATCGAGCTTGATAATCTCTCCTAGACGTACGCGCATATTTCATGTAGTTGTATATACAGGGTGTTTGACACATCGACACAATTTTTTTGGGGGATGGGGTCATTTGCTACTTTTTTCGCCTTCAGACCCTATATCCTAAATGTCACGGTAATGAAGGTATGATTTTTTATCATTTTTCTGTTTAATTACCCGAAATTTCCCCTTCAAATCGACATAATTTGCTCCTTTGTGATTGGAATAACACGAAATATCTTTTGTTGTATTATGCAATCTATGTTTATTATAAATAAATCATCATTTGATACAATTGGTTTCAAGCTCATGAGTCATGCGCTTCCAGTCTTAAAAATGTGCGAATGTATGAAAAATGTCCACTTCTAAATTCATTATGAAAAAAAAACTAAAAGCTATTTTGAACTTGACTTTGTTTTTAGAAGTTCTCTAGTTTATACCCTTTCCAACGGCATGGTACATGTCATAGAAATCATTCGTTATGTGGTCAAAATAAAGAAAATGAGTTTTAAAAAAGCTAGTTTAGGAGTTGAAATTTTTCATAGTTTTGGACATTTTGAAGACTGGAAGCTCAAGAGGCACTTTATTGGAACCAATTGTATAAAATAATGATTTATTTATAAGAAACATACATTACGGAATACGACAAAAGTTATTTCGTGCTATAATAACCACAAATAAAAACGTTATGACGGTTTAAAGGCGAAATTTGGAGTAATTAAAAAAAAAACAAAAAAGCATATCTCAATTATCGTGACACTTAGGACATAAGGTCTTAGGGTGAAAAATTAGCAAATGAACCCCCCCCCCCCCCCAATGCCCCGAAAAATGTTTCAGTCCATGCGCTGTGTACATATATATGCGCGTGTGTGTGTGTGTGTGTGTGTGTGTGTGTGTGTGCAGGGTGGACCATTTAACGTGAGCACCCCAAATATATCCGTTGCCGTTTAGAGTGATGAAAACAAACCCAAAATATTCTGGTGAAAAATCATTTCAACGTCATGATATCATAGGTTGTTGGATTCGTCTGAATATCAGCTACGTCTTAATAAAAAAAATGTATGTTCCCATTTGAAAAACCATTGATGACCTTGAGAACGCAAAAACAATGACCTTGACAAAAATGCATTTGTCACCAGTGTATCAGCCCTTGGAAATCAATCAAATTACTTCCTGCCACTTTTTTCGTCACTCTAAAGGCAACAGACATATTTCGGGTGGTCACGTTAAATGGTCCACCCTGTATATATACACGTATGTTCAAATATATAGAAATATACTATACATATAAGCACTTTGCCACGATCATAGTACACTTGCATCCGACAATTTAGTTGTAAGTGCTCTCGCACTAGTCCGACAGATAAGGCGCGTTATCCCAAATACGTATCGGATTTCAAAGTTTTGACTTTATTGCTGACAAATAGTGAAATATGCGACGTCATGAATGTGCCTGAGGACTTGTCATGCGTACCGTTGCGAGATGACTACCGATAAAAAGGGTAACACAGATTAGAAGCATCGAGCCCGTTGATTGAATTTCACGGACGTGATGCATTCACTGGGTCGATTGGGTTGAGAGATCGCTAGCTCGCCATACGTTGCCACTGTTCGCCGTACGGAGGAGAGAGGGAGGTGCATTCGGTCAATAAGTAAATTCGGCGAATTCGGTATACTCTGCCATAAGCGCGGAGGCTTTTGGATTAGCGCAGAAAATTCCACCCGTCACAAACGCTCTTTCGCTGGTGTTTATCGTGTTGTTAAAGTAATTTCTGTTGTTGGTGGTAAACGGGGGTGTAGACGAAAGTTGTTAGTTATACACTGTGATTAATGGATGTACAGTTAAACGCTTTTTAAGGATGTTGAGTCCCAAATCGCAAATGATGATAAAATTCTGAAAATTTGGTATGTTTTTGTATGAAGTATAGTATTTCAGAGGTCGTGTTAAAATTTCACGACAATTAGTAAGCTCGTTATTGAACAATTAACATTCACAAATTAAATGTCGTTTTATGGAAACTGATGTAACTTTGCAATAAGTTTTTTTTTTGACCTCTCAATTTTATAATATCTACAATATACTGAAAGCAACGGAAACAAAGCGAAGTTTATTGATACATTTTTTTTATTTCTTTTAAAAATTGTTCTTAACAAAATGTTAATTTTTCAATAACGAGCTTCCTAATCGTCGTGAAATTTTAACACGACCTCTTAAATACTTCATACAAAAACATACCAAATTTTCAGAATTTTCTTATCATTTTTTATTTCAACCCTTAAGGAGGTTGAAGTAATGATGATAGAATTCTGAAAATTTGGTATGTTTTTACATGAAGTATTCAGGAGGTCGTGTAAAAATTTCATGACGATTAAGAAGCTATTTATTGAACAATTAACATTAACATGTTTCATAGGGACTCAACATCCTTAAGGGGTTAAGCTACTGTGACGACCCGAAAATCAGTCATTTGAAAGAATTAATTTCGAGGGTGTAAGTAAGATGATTGAAAAATAGTTTGGATATTTATTTGTATGTACATTAACAAAGTTGTGTACCAAATTGCTTAACAGAATATTAAGGATTTAAAAAGTTAGGAATAAGGTTCCGGACCTCCCACGGTTCGAGTTAAAATTTTGCACAAACCTTCCTTTCAATATTTTAGGACAACCCCTAAAGGGATTTTGGTGACACGAAAAAATTATTGCGTGTCACCAAAAATCACTTTAGGGGTTGTCTCATAATATTAAACGGTTTTTGGAAAATTTCAGCTTGATCGGAGGGGCTGAACGGTGTACTAGTGCGCAACTAAGTCCCCGGGTTTCACACATGGATGGCTCTAGCGACACATGTAGTCGGCATACAGAGCTGAGTTCCGGTGTGGAGCGTGAAGGCAAAGGACCTGATTCCACATGCTAGACAACGAAATAAAAGTTATTTAGCATACACACACCAGGGTGTTTTACAAAAGTTAACTGTGTCGAATAATAGACGCGAATTAAGCTGGTGGGGCAATTAGAGCGACGATTTCGCAACTCTGGGTGATTTCGAAACCTTTTGAACGGCAATTCGCCGGGGCTGGGCGGCCATAGGTGGCCTAGGCCGCCATGGCGCGGTCCTTAGAAAGGCAAAGCACTGAGAAAAAGTACCGACCTTTGGCTGCAACGGCCAGAGTGATGTTTAAATTGAAAATCAATTACGACACAATGTCTCGATCCGGACACGACAATTTCGCCGTGATATTCAAGAACGTGGCTGACGCGAATGCGCTTGTAACCGACTCTCGTCTTGCTCATGAGAATCTGACGGCGACGGCCCCTTGGTACAAAATATATCGGAAAGGGGTAATCAGAGGGTTGCCGTGCGACGTAAGCAACAGCGAGATCATAGCGACAATAAATACGGAGAATCGAGACCTGGTGGCAGTAGATGTCTATAGGTTCACAAGACGTACGACGGAGAACAACAAAACCGAATACATCAATACGGAAACTGTATGCGTGACCTTTAGGAACCAGATCATGCCAAAGGCCTTGATCATGTGGCGATGTAGATTCGCACTAAAACCATTCATCAATCATGTTCAAATTTGCTTCAATTGTTTCAAGATCGGACATATCAAGAAGTTTTGTAGAAACACAAGCAGATGCGAAAACTGCGGTGGGAATAGACACGAGGAAGGAACAGCCTGCCAGGCTCCAATACCAAAATGCGTCAACTGCAACGGACAGCATAGAAGCACGGAACAACAGTGCCCATTATGTACACAGCACAGCCAAATTAATAAAATCATGGCATTTGACAATGTATCCTTTGAGGAGGCGAAGAAGAGGAGTGTGGTGTTGAACACGCGCCGACCAAACGACTGCGACACAAGTGACCTGAGGGATTTCCCTCCACTAAGACCGATTTCGAACCAGAAACAGGATAACATGAGGTTCATGTATGGAGATGCAGAGGGTCGACCAGCTCCGGGCTTCGAAGCATCGACGAGAAACGACGACGGGACAATGGCCGCGAACAGTATAAACCATCGGGAGCGAGACCAACCAGAACCTCGCCGCTTAGCGGCCGGGGATATTTCGAGAATAATTGAGGAGTTCAAGGCAGCGGAAAACACAGCATCAGACACGGCACCTAAGTATCTGGACACATTGATTAACGAGTTAATCAGACGTATAGTGGCGGACGATGATAAGAGTCAGTTTTTAATGAGACTCTTAAAGGCCGTAGATCTTCACTATAAATACAAGGACAAATAAGAATAGCATTTCCATTTTGCAGTGGAATTGCTGTAGTCTGAAAGGCAAATTGCCAGAGCTTAACAAGCGAGCCTGTGATTTCGATGTGATAATGCTCGCGGAAACGTGGCTTAAAAAGACTGATAACGTTAACTTAAGAGACTTTCACATTATTAGAAACGATAGACCTAAACAGGTGGGTGGCGGGACAGCCATCATGATTAAAAAATATATAGAATTTAAAGTAGTTACGGATGTCAAAAACGGAAATGGAGCGATCGAATGTACAGGTATCGTAATCAGGACGGCAATGGGAGAACTCCTTTTGTTGTCATGTTACAGACCTCCCGGGCGAAACATAAATAGGGAAACTTGGAGCCGGTTCTTTGAGTCGGCCACACGCTATAATAAGTTCTTAGTTGCAGGTGATTCTAACGTCCACCATCAGCATTGGGGAAGTTCCTATTCCTGCACGGCAGGAAAAATTGTCAGAGACTGCCTAGAGGATCTCGATGTGTTGGTACTAAATGACGGTATGCCTACGTTTATCTCTCGTCCGTTCGGGACCCCATCGTGCCTGGACCTATCTCTAGCAGACGAGCAATCTGCTCTCTTGTGTTCCTGGGGAGCGTCTAAAGATGGATGGGGTAGTGGCCACTTCCCAATCAAGATCTCCATTGGGGTTTCCCCAAAGTTGATAGAGCCCTCGGGGGCCGGGACAAGATTATATTCAGCAAATAGAATTTCCTGGGAATTATTTTCTAAAAATCTTGAAGCCAGTGTACTCCGAGACGAAGTCTTGAATACCAGTAATATACCTGCTATCGAACGGTACTCCCGTTTTACCGAGTTGATACGGGAGAACGTGCTGTCGGCCTTGCCCACAGGTAATAGACAGAAAACGGCAGCAAACAAAAGACGGCTACAAGGACCGATCAGTCCTTGGTGGAATGATGCGTGTGAGAGAGCGGTACAGGCCAGGAAGGGAGCACTATGTAAGTTTAAACATACTCACACGAGAGAGGACTTCCTAGAGTACAAAAAGACGGAGGGAAGCGCCAAATTCACTCTCAAGAGGGAAAAAAGGGAAGGTTTTGTCAGGTTTTGTGAGACCCTGAACAGGTTTTCAAGCCCTACTTATATTTGGAATAAGGTTAAAAGTTTCAAGAATAGATTTACGAGCAAGAACCCAGCACAAACTACGAACAGCGACGCCAAAATCGAGGCTGTGAATAGTAATATTTCGTCCCTGTGCCCACCATGGGCAAATACGAGACAACCGAGTTTATCGGCCGAGAAGCCGGTTCAATTCCTGGACAACCCATTTTCATCTGAAGAAGTAGAAAAAGCCATCGAGCTAGCAAGAATACGTTCCTCTCCAGGGCTGGACGGTATCGATTACAATTTAATTAAACATTTTACGAAACATACTAAGGCATATTTACTCGCAATATATAACGAAATCTTGAATAACCACGAATTCCCAGAGGAGTGGAAAGAATACGTAATATTTTTTATCCCAAAATCCGCGGCTAACAAGTTCAGGCCTATTTCCATAGCACCTTGCCTACTAAAGATTCTAGAAAAAATGATCAATAACCGGCTCTGTTGGTGGCTGGAGCGGAACCGGCTTCTGGCGGGGTCGCAATTTGGGTTCAGAAGACAAAGATCTTGCATAGACAATCTAGCAATTTTGCTTTCAGAAATCCAAAACCAAATGCATACAAATAATCGATTAATTAGTGTTTTCTTGGACGTAAAGGGGGCCCATGACAACGTCCTCTCGGATGTTCTCATAGCCGGACTCCGAGAAATGAACATACCGGAAATTCTGTTAAACTTTATCTACAACCTAACTTCTGAAAGGAGACTTACTGTTCGCGGTAATGGCGGTAATAGCATGTACACAACCTTTAGAGGACTGCTGCAGGGGAGCTCCTTGAGTCCTTTGTTATACAGCCTGTATACATCCGGGTTAGAAAAAAAAGTAATAAATAACTGTGGAATTCTGCAGTTCGCGGACGATATTGCCATCTTTTTTAGCACAAATTCAATCCAGGAAGGGTTACGAACGATTGAGAGAGCTATTACCGGTATAGGCGAATTTTTGGACACGAGTGGTCTGACTCTGGAGCCCTCGAAGTGCAACCTAATGATTTTCGGCAAGGATAAGTTTACCTCGCTAAAACATCTTGGTATCACCATCGAGGGCACGAGAATCGAGACCACACCGGAGGTGAAATTCCTTGGAGTGACCATTCAATACAACCTGAAGTGGAACAAACATATTGATAACGTGACCCAGGCGTGTCAGAGTAGCTTAAAGATTATAAACTGTTTACGCCATACATGGCGGGGCGCGGACCCGACGGTTCTAATGAAACTGTACAGGGCTCTGATCAGATCCAGAATTGAATACGCGGGGTTCATCGTAGACCCAAAAGAACAGAAACTTCTTGTAAAACTAGACCGTATACAGTTTAAAGCTATTAGATCAGCCCTCGGGTTTAGAACCTCAACGCCCACTAATGTGATCCTTGCCGAGGCGCGAGAACCGCCTTTGATAGCACGAAAAAGATACTTGTGCCGGAAATACCTTATGAAAGTCACCTTTATCACCGGACACCCGTTGTTAGCGGTATTACGGAAGGCAGTAGACTTTTTCGAGGACCCTTTAAGGGTGACAAGGGCGGCTAAATCTACGCTGGCCGAGTGTTTTGAAGAGATAGAACCGCTCTCTCACATTGTTGCGTCCCTCGACGTGCCCTACTTTTGTAACACTGATTTTGTCTCAACTATATTCCGGCCGCGTATATCCTTCGATGAAGGATTGAGGATCCAGGGCTCCCCGGCCCCGGAGCGCGAGTTTCTGGCCAACTTTGGGGAACAGGTTCACAGCGCAAACACTGAAATGTTCTTTACGGATGGTTCCAGGATGGGCGAGGGAAATTATGTTGGATATGCTATATACAGAGTTAAAAATAAGACACTCAGAATGCACCGATCTGACCCGAACACATCAATTTTCTCTGCGGAGGCTATGGCAATCTTAGAGGCTTTACAAACAGTTAGAAACTCAAATATTGCAAAGCGTACATATTGAGCGATTCTCGAAGTGTACTCATGGCCTGCGAGTCACGCTGTTCAAGTACTGAAACGTCGTATCTAATTTACCAAATTAAGGAGCTAACCTATAAACTCTCTCAAGAACAGGTGGATATAAGTTTTTTCTGGATCCCAGCCCATGTAGGGGTCGTTTTCAACGAAATCGCCGACATTGGAGCAAAGAATGCGATAAAGGAAGGTACTGATTCTCGGCTTCTTGTGCCACATTCCGATTTTTACCACAAGTTTAAAATGTCTATGAGGAAGGAACAAAAAGACTGGTATATGCAATATCGAGATACCAAAGGAAAAGTATACTTTGAGGAGTTTTTCGAGCAGGATGCTTCTCCGTGGTGTGAAAAAATCAAGCTGAACCGTAAATCAATAGTATCCCTAAATAGAATAAGATGTAATCATAACTCCCTAAACTACAGTTTGAATCGATTTAACATCGTGCCGACCGATATGTGTTCTTGCGGGATGAGCGAAGATACCCCAAATCATATATTCTGGCAATGCTCGTTATACGTCGCAGCTCGGAAAATACTAGTATCTGAGTTGATGAAAATTAAGATATTTCCGGCGTACTCCATCGCTGCAGTGATGGCAAGCAGGGCCAAAAAAAAAGCATACAGGTCTGAAATTGGGTGGCTTTATAGCTTGGACACCTGTTAAGACGGAATGACACCTCATCGCGGTCGGCATGGTAGAACAACCATAGATACCCAAAAATCTCTGAAACGGCTCTTCAGATTCCGTCGAAACTTTGCCAAACGATGTCAAATAGATAGACGAACAGCTGTCTGCCCCTCAAATTTTCTCAATTTGAGAAAAAAAAAACGTAGATTGGCTTATCATCAGCTGATCTACGTTTTTTTCTCTCAAATTCAGAAAATTTGAGGGCAGACAGCTGTTCGTCTATCTACTTGACGTCGTTTGGCGTAGTTCCGACGGGATCTGAAGAGCCGTTTCGGAGATTTTTGGGTATCTATAATTGTTCTACCATACCGACCGCGATGAGGTATCATTCCGTCTTAAGGGCATGGGTCACACGTCCGGTCGGTAAAAATCTTAGTGCCAAGTTCTCTCTCAGACGAATCACATTCCGGGAAAACGAAGAGAAAGACGTTGTTCGTCGTTCAACAGAGCGGAAGGTGTTTCTTTTCTTTTTTCCGAAAAATCAACCATTTCGGAGAACACTGGGTATCTGAAAATCAGCTATCTCGCTCGCACTCGTGGCCGCTCGGTCCGTGTGACACTTGGCCTTAAGAATACCCAGTCGTAATATAAACAAATATCGCAACACAACGACCTTTCTTCTAATCTCGAAAATGTCAAAGTTTGTGCCAAATAAACAGCATTTGCGGGAAGCGGGAAGCCACTTCCGAAATTTTGCTTTCGCGGCAGAACAGAAAGAGTTTCCTGCACCGAATTGTTACTGGCAATACAAAATGGATATATTTCGAGAATCCCAAAGGCAGAAAATCGTGGCTTTCACTTGGCGAAGCGTCAACATCGACGGCACGGCCAAATCCCGTGGAAAAAATGCCGACACGAACAATACGGCCGATGTCCGGCCCAGTACTGGCTAACCGATTGTTGGCAACCAATGTTGGCCCAACATTGAAACAACGGTTCTGCCATTTTTCAGTCGACCCTCTTTTCGGAGCCCGGCATCCGACATCAAGCCGATGTGGGGACAGTACCGGTTAACGACCTAGGGCCGACTGTTGGCGTAGACGGAGAAGCCGACCGTGGGCCAATACTGCCTGCCGTTAATTGTCCTGCGTTCATTTCTAATCCCGGCAACGGGTACTATACCAATGTCGGGCCAGTATCGGCTGCCCCGGAGAGCCGACTGT
This sequence comes from Ophion costatus, assembly GCA_951751655.1. Lineage (NCBI taxonomy): Eukaryota > Metazoa > Arthropoda > Insecta > Hymenoptera > Ichneumonidae > Ophion > Ophion costatus. The sequence goes on along the minus strand of OX632357.1, from coordinate 12,908,354 downwards.
TGGGGTGGACTACTGGAGCTGACCATGGGCCAATACTGTTCGCCAATAACTGTCCTACGTTCATACGTAATCTCGGCATACCGCAATATGCCAATGTCGGGACAGTATCGACTAACGACGAAGAACCGACTGTTCGCATGAATAGGTTGAAACAATTACGAGCCGGCATCACTCCCCGTTACGTGTCTTATGAATTGCTCGCCAGTTGTCATTCAGTGTCGTATCGATGCAGACCGCGAACAAAGAGCATCGTCCATCATCGCTTTTTCGTGCAACAGTAATTTTTTCCCGTATGCTCCTAGCGTATTCTCAATATGAATAAACAAAAGAGGATGAACTGAAAAAAGTGCGAAAAAAATTATGTTGGAATAAACTGTTATTGAAGCACGAAAAATGTGTCATGAATCAAGAGTCATGTTTGACAGAGAAAAAAATCCTCGAAAATAATGTTAAAAAAGCGGAGTGTGAGAACACTCTTGAGTATGTGGAAGAAATTATTGAACACGAGACGATAAAAATGATGAAAATGAACTAAAAAATTGTAACACGAGTGACCGATAATGCCCTGAGTTGTATCGGTCGATACTCGGGGCACTATCGTACCACTGTTGGTTATGGACTGGACCAAAGGTGGTACGATATTGGCTTGAACTTGGGTCAGTGTTGGCACAGGCGTCGGGCCGCTCTTAATACCAACGATGGCATAGTCTTGGGCCGACCTTGGCGCGAGCGTCAGCACCAACGCTGGTACGATATTGGCTGTAACTTGGGCCAACCTTGGCACTACTGTCGAGCCGGTGTTGAGTCCAACGTCGGTACGATATCGGTAGCCAGCCTTGGCCCGAGGATATCATTTCGACAACGGTCCATTAATGGACCGACATTCATGCCAGAGAACGGCCAACCATACAGGAGAGTTGGCGCACTACTGGGTCAATGTCAGACCAGTTGTACATTTTTTCATGGATCGTTTCGGAAAAAGACAATACTCTGCGTTTGGTGGGACCAGAAAGGAATCGTGTACTATGAGCTGCTGAAACCGGGCGAAACTGTCAATGGGCATCGCTACCGACAACTACTAATCAATTTGAAGCACGCATTGCTCGAAAAACGGCCAGAATGGGACACGAGACACGAACATGTGATATTGCAGCACGGCAACGCTCCGTGCCATCGCAGTTCCATCATCCAGGACACCATAAAAACACTGAAATGGGATCTGCTACCGCACCCGCCGTATTCGCCAAACCTGGCCCCTTCAGACTATCACTTGTTCCGGTCAATGGCGCATGGCTTGGGTGGGCTACACTTGCCCGATTACGATGCAGTACAAAATTGGTTGGACCAATGGTTTCAGTCGCGGTATTTATTCTGGCAATTTATGTATTGCCAGAGAGATGGCGAAAATGTATAAATAGGGAGGGACAATACTTCGAATGAACCATTTTTTGTATTTGTCTTGAAATTTTCGATTTTTTATTGGTAAAAAAACCAGGAAACTTAGTTTGCGCACCTAATACGTTATTTCCCCCACCCGGATGATCTGAAACAAACAAAAAAAAAAGTTTTTTTTCCTTAAGATAGATAATATTGGCTAAAACCTGACCGAGCTTTCCTTTGTTATCGTGGTTCAATCAAAAAAAGTTTTTAGAATTTTTTTCTCCATTTTTCGAGGAAAAATGTCATAATTATGTTTAATAATTAATTAAACAAAATGTTAAGAAGAAATACATCGATCAAGACTACTTCAATTACACTGAACAAGTGTACCAACTTTCAAACCAATCCGTCCATTAGGTGTCGAGAAATCGTATACACCGTTTTGAGGAATATAATTTCGAGAAAAACACGTTCAAATTTTGACAAGCAGTTCTATCGTTGTAATCATAAGTTTATCTTCAATCTACGATTCCTGCACCATGTGTTGGACCTTCCTCCTCAATTTGAGTCGCTTCAAGCGATGATCAATTTTTAGAAATGTCCACAGTAGCCTAATCCCGTAACGTGACTTTTTAGAGTTCCGTCTGTCCAGGAAGAGTCCCGGGCATCGATATTACAGAAAAAAATTGAAAAAAAAATGAGAATGAAAAATAAAAAATGTTGCATCGAATCCGGGAGGCGAATAAAATTGGTGAATTCGTGGGGCAGCCTTCTTAACGAAGTATCCTCGGTGAAATTGTTTTTCATTATTATTAAATAACATATCTAACTACAATATGTACAAATGTATAAACTGTTTCACCGGCAGCACGAAAGTCTCGAACTTTGTGTTATTTTTGTCTTTCCCGTAGTTTTTCACGCCACTCATCGACGAATATCGCTTCGTCAGGTAGTTTTGTAGTGAAGTACACCAGGCGGGGGAGCGGCAGGCAAATCGCTGGTAAATTGGCTCGGTTCCTGAATTAACAAAAACACGCATCCTTTTCTTCACCGCTCAATCGTTGTCGACGAGAGAGAAGAGGAGAGAAAAACTCAAAAGATTATGCACCTGAGCCACGTGTCCGAGAGTGTCGGTCGTTGCGTAAGTTCCACGCTGAGGATACGTGACGGTAGGATGATTCGAAGCTTGCGACAACCCAGGAGGAATGACATTCGGCGGTTTGTATCCAGTGACCTTTCGCATAAAAAAATGTGTGAATATCGAATGAAATGTATCAAACAAAACAAAGTAAACAACGCACAGAACACTATTCCCGACGAGTGCAAACGCGTTAAATGCTGGTTACGTGCGATCTTTCGCCGAGATAAACCACGTAAACGGAAAAACTATCGTGAACGAAGATTAGGGCGATTACCTTGTCATTGATCTCGGGGAAAATGGTGCTGAGATTGAAATTCGTTAGGCTGGTCCCCGACGGATGATGATGACCGAGCGATGGATTATTGCTCAAAGTTCCTGCTCTCGCGATTCGATTGGAATTCGCCATCAATCCAACGGAGCTGCTCGCGTGCGAATGGTTCTGATAGAGTGGATTCGCGTGGGGAGGTGCGAGAAAACTCGACGGGTGCGAGTGATGATGATGATGATGATGATGATGATGATGCGGATGCGCGTGATAATCATCGATCTGCGACGAGCCAACCGTAGATAGTGGAAATTCCGTATTGTGCATGCCAACATTGTCGGTCTTTCGTTTGCTCTTTTTCGAGCTGATGGCCGCGTAGGAATTCCGTTTTTCACAATTCTGATTCTTGGCCAAACTGCTGGTGCTGTTGCTGCTGCTGTATTGCTGCTGTTGATTCTTCGAATTGGCAGTGGCGCTCAGGCTCGAAGACGTAACCAGTCTGGCGCTGGTGACCGTGGAGCTTGTCGTCGGCGAGACGTTCAACGTCGTTTTTGTGCTCGACGAGGTCACGTTGGGCAATAGAAAGGAGTTCGCTTCGATGAAATCGCTTGGATTTTCGTGCAACGACGGCATCATATAACTGGTCGATGTATTTGAAATGCTCGTTATGAAGTTGGTCGTTGGATAGATATTGGTATTCGGCGAATACGCGTAAGACGGATTGAAATTTTGATTGACCGTTTGCCCGTAGGAATTTTGATCGTCGCTGGGATTCGAGAGATAATTGATGGCTGGCATTATCATATCGGTGGTGCCTAGGCCGGCGGGATATTTGTTTTGTGGATATTCCGAGGTGAAAGATTTGATCGTCGATGCTTGCATCTGCTTGTCCGGATTGTTGTTATCGTGGATGCTCGTGTTACCACCGATCAGTGCCTCGGCCGTGTAGTTACTTTTGCACTGTCTGTTGCGCCAATGTACGTCGTTTTGCTGGAACTTCTGAGTTTGTAGGCTGTGCTGATGTTGCTGCTGTTGCTGATGCTGATGATGATGGTGATGATGGTGGTGGTAGGCCTGTTGTTCGGGGAAAGCATGCGAAGTTGGCAACTTCTGTTCTTCGGTGGTTTGGCCGTGCAACTGATCGACAACGACGCTTGTCGCAGCTGTCGGCTTTCTCGCTTCTGTTTGGCGCTTGCCCGTTGCGCGAGGACTTGCCGCGGTATTTTTTCGCTGATGCTTTCGCGCCTGTTGCTGACTCGTCTGATGAGATGATTGCTGTTGGTGTTGGTGCTGTTGCTGCTGTGGATGATGATGATGATGATGATGATGATTGGGATTGTGCGAATGATGATTTTGCTGCTGATGCGACTTTTCGGCCTTCTCGTTCTCGACGAGCTGACTGACCGACAGAAAAGAGCTGCCGCTCTGAACGCTTTGCTGAGAGTTTTGCGCATTGCTCGCGGGAGTCTGGACGATGTCCTTGTTGGCACGCGAGCCCATTTGGCCAAAGAGGAAGCTCTGTTTCTCCGAGATGTTCGTACCGAGGGCCAAATCACCGACGAGAGTCGGCAAGGTGGACGGCACGACGACGTGCTGATCGATGCTCTTCTGCATCGAATTGTGCTCGATCTGGGAAGTTTTCGTGGGTGACCAAGAGAACGCTTGTTCCTCGGTATAAAATCCATCGGGAATCCTTCGCGGATCGGTCTGTAGCGCAGGAATATTCGGGAAGCCGTGAGGCGCGCTTACCGTGGTATCGTAATTGTTGTAAAATTGATGATTCGAAGTGGTCTGATTGTAAGTCGAGGGTTGTGCGAATATGTTGTTTTGGCAGAATTCGAGTTCTTTGCCGATCGGCGGTAGAATGAGATCAGCTATATTCGTGCTGTGCTTTATCTCTGGTGTCATCATCCAGTTGACTGGCGGTCTCACAGGTTGTTGCTGTTGTTGCTGCAGTTGTTGTTGCTGCTGCTGCTGTTGCTGCTGCTGCTGCTGCTGGTCGATCGTCTTGCTCTTGTTCGATATTGACTGTTGTGGATGCGGCTGCTGAGCTTGCTGCTGATTGACGTGTTTAACGCCGCTGTAACTTGTACCGTCGTGGTGCAAAATGGTGGCTTGAGTTTGCGCGTGAGGCTGATACTTGAGCTGCAGAGTCGCGTCCTTATCCTCGATGTACTTGTAACTGCTCGAATTGTAAATCTCGCTGTTGTTGCTGCACTTGATGGTCACGTTGTTATCGGCAATGTCGAAGGAAGCTTGAGAATCGTAGGTGGGCATTGGATAATTGGATGATTTATCAGGTTTACCGGTAACTGGTTGCGGAGCTTTCGCGGTCTGCTGAGGCTCCAGCGAGGCGCATTCCGTTTGCGTGTAGGCCGAGCCCATCGGATACTTGTTGCTCGGCTTGTTGCTCTTGTTCTCACCGACGTATTTATAGTCCGTGGTAGTTGTACCGGTTTGATTTTGAGACCGGACTATTTTGTGCTCCGTTGAGATCGGTTGAACGTTCTTCGTCTTGGTGGCCGAGTCCTCGTAGATCTGAGGAGCAGCGGTCTTCAGGCTCTCGTTGATCAATTTTTCCCGCGGCTTCTCCACTAGCGTCGAATCCCCGTTGAAACCTTCGCTCGGCAATATATTGCCGTACGACGAGTCTTTGTGAATGGGAGCGTAGGCGTAATTCTCGCAACAAGTTTTCAGCCCAGTTTGCTCGCTCGCGTGGTCTGCCCCGGACTCGTAGTGCACGTGATTACTCGCGTTGCCACTGTTGACTGCCGTGTTGTTGAGGCTGCTAGCGCCGATTGGCGAAAAAGTCGTCCACGATAGTATACTGAAGTTTGACGAATTGTGGGCAACGGTGGTCGTTGATTTGATCGTATTGTCGGAGACGGTCGTGCTCGGCGCGTAGTTCGAAGTCACGACGCACGCCTGTTGCTGCTGCTGCGCGTGCAATTGATTAGCGCCGTAGCGCGGTATCGTCGAATTAGCAATTATCTGGGATTTGCTGGTTTGCGGTATCGAGGTATTCGCGGACGAGTCGTAGATCGTTTTTTTCGCCTCTCTGATGTAAGTCACGTAATTCTGCGACTCGTTTCTCTTCGCTTGTTGAAACATCGTCTCGGCAGAGAGAATGTCGTTTTTCGAATCTTTCGGAAAGCTCGAATAACTCGCGCTCTGCGCGAAGTTGTCGATCTTTCCGTTACTCGATGAGCGACTGGACGCCTCGACGGGCCGTTGAGGCTCGCGAGAATTCAATCTACCGCTCGTCTCGTCATCGCCACGTTGTCCCGTCGATTCCTTACTGCTTTGCCCCAGAGTGGGATAACTGTGGAAAACGTTCAGCGGTTCCTTGGCGTTATCATTGATGCGCGACGTAACGTAAGTTCTCTCCTGTTGGCTCGTGCCGTGTAGCGAGGAACTTTTACCACTGGCCACCGGATATCCCTGAAACGGCGCTGCGTTGTTGTCCTTACAGTGAACGTCAAAGCTCTGATAAGTTTCCTTGCTTCGTGAGACATAATCGTGTTGCAAACTCTGCGATACCGAGGAGAACGCGACGTACGAGGTAACAGCTTCCGGTGGATTTACGAGCGAGGAATCCTTGCGACGATGGTTCGGGTACATCGATTGAACAACTTCTTTGCCAGTCGTGTGAGCCACGTAAGCGCTTTGAACAGCCTGCGAACGTATCATCGAGGGATAAGCCATAGTCGCGCTCTCCAGGCCGGCCATTTGCGTGGAACTCCCCGATGTATTCACCATCGCGCTCTTCGAGACGGCATAATTGAGCCGCGATTGCTGGGACGACGAACTGGGAAAGTTCGTATAACTCGGGACGTAATCGGGTAACGTCGGATACCGACCGGCCGTTTCGTATTTCGACGAATCACTCGTACAGTTGGAGGATACGATGGTACGGTCGGAATTCGTTTCTTCGTACTTGGCGATCAGCGAAACATCGTTGGATGGTTGCTCGTTAGCTTTACGCGCGGAAACGTCACTTTTTTCCGCAACTTCTTCGGTAACCGTCGTCGCCAATGAGGATTCCGCTACGCTTACGGTAGTGGCTACGTTGGAGTCTACGGTAATCGAGGTCGTTTGAATGCGGCCGGTGGCGAGGTTCGTTTCGACGCTGTCGCTTGGTCTCGCGTTACTCGGGACTGGGGCGAAATTTTCACTCGTGATCAGATTCGTCTCGGCATATGGCACGACTTTGTACAGAGGTTCCTTGATCGTCTCGTTGTTGATGATTTTTGGCAGTGCCTTCGACGCTTCGCTCGTCGATCGGTGAAAAATTTTTGCATTTTGCGACTCTTGGTGAGAGTTCGTCTTTTCGGGAACAGGGAGCGCGGACGCCGTGGGAGAATCGTTCTTCACTTTGAAGCTGTTTGGCTCTATAGCGCCTATTTGCAGGAGCATCGGTGGTGTCTGGCTGTGATACTTCAAGTCCTCCTTCATCTCCTCCTCGAGAACTTCGGTCTTGCCGTTTAGCGAGGATACCAACGGGAACGCCATTAAGAAGGCCGCAGTCGGTGATATGGACTCGGGATTGTGAGAACTCGAGGGCACCTGAAGAGACGCGAAAAGATCGTTTGACAGGTCCGAGTGCAGACCGTCCGCGCGATTGTTGCCGATCGGCACGAAACTATTCACCGAACTGTAGCTCAACGATTTCAACGTTTCGTCCGTTTTCGTCTGGTCGGTCATTCTCGCCTCGTCCACGACGATGCCCGCTGTACTCGTCAAAACGGAGGCTGAAACGCTTGTATTCAATGTTTCAATGCTCGTCGCGCACGCTTCCGGTTTCATCGTTGTCGTCGTATTCGTATCGAGATTCAATATTATCTTTGCACTCTCCGCAATGCCGTTCTCGTCTATTTTCGCATCGGTACTTTCCGTTGCTCTTAGAAGACTGTCGAAACGAGTTCGAAGATCACACCCGTCTTTTTCCTTCTCGGATGCAACAACCTCAGCGATTCCCCCGTTGACTTCCAAAGGCCCCGCTGTTTCCACATTTTCCGTATTGGCTGAACTCTTCGAGGTTCGCTCGTTCTCCGTGGGCGAATCGTCGTCGGTTGGTTCCTTTGACATCCGGTTGTCCAGTTTTTGGGACCAATCGGTCGTACTTTTTGACTTGATCGGAGGACGCATTGTTTCGGGATCTTCGCTCTTTTTCGTCGAATTTTCGGACTTAGAGGCAGTTGATTCACTCCTATCGGAGGACTCGGGCTGCGAAACATTTTCGGTTTCTGTTTCCGATATACATTTCGGCAACGCTGGGCTTTTATTCAACGAGATTCTACTATCGGTGGTATCTCGGGCGGCACGGTCGCTTTCGGGTTTTTTCGTCTTCTCGGTTATTTCGCTACTTTCGGCGCCTCTTTCAACCAAGTTATTCAAGTTCTCCGTCGATTTACACGGCAGCGGAGGGCTGCACGCGACTTTCGCGATTTTGGCCGGTTGAACTTCCGGAAGGGATGGATCTTCGTTAGCCTTTCTCTTTTTCTCGGTAATCTCCGCGCTCGCCGATACCCCGGGACTGGACGATTCTTCCGGCGGTTTGGTTGTTTCTACCTCGTCGACTTTATCGCTCGCCGCGCCATTCTTGTCGAGACTTTCCTTCACTTCGGGCTCCGGATTTTCACTTTTCTGCGGCTTTTTGTTCTTGACGATTTTCTTGGACTTTCGAGAACTTTGGTGATCGATGCTCTCGACTAATTTGCTCGTGGGTGGTTCGCGATGAATCGCCGGTATCGGAACTTTGTACGTCATCGTGGTCGTTGTGATTTCTTTGCTCTTCGGCAGAATAACTTTGCGACCGGAGATCATCGTGGCTTCGATTATGTTTTTCATACTCCAATCACGGGAATTCATTCCTAGATTTGTTTGGACACTCGTGACACCGTTCAGGGCGACTTTCTGCACCGCTTTCATCAGCGTGTCGTTGCGCACCGGTAGTACGGAACTTTGCACGCGATTCGTCAGCGATTGCATCACGATCATTTGATTCTGCTGTGCGTTGCCCAAGATAATCGGATTCGACGATTGGGCCTGAGCACTCACGAGTATATTTGGCGTCAGAGATGTTATAGGAGTGACCAGCGGGACGATTTTGCCCGCTGACCATATCAGTGTACCTGGCAATAAATTCGCGATCGATTGACTCTGCGAGGATGCCGCATGTATTTTCTTCTTCTTCATCTTCAAATCGATCATTTTTCCTTTTCTTTTGACTTTCTTTCGCGATTCCAACTTGCGGATTCTCTTGCTCGGCTTTGAGACGGCTGTTTCCAACGGGGGAGCCGTCGCGTCGTGTTGGGGTGCCGCTGCTATAGAGAAGAGGACATATTACGTATTACGATTTATCGGAGCTTCGGGCTTAGGCTCTCGTAGCATTGGTATTCGTATTAAGGTATTCCTTTCACGAACCCGAATTTTGAACAATTGACTGATTTTCGTCTATAATCAAGTAAAAATATATCTCAGTATGCTGGTCAAATTTCAAGCCAAGTTAATAATAATTCATAGACTAAATAACTCTAGACTGATATACATTGCTGATGCTCCCAAAAAATCGAAAAATTCCGCAACGACAAAGGAAATCGGCGGTGACCGAATGTTGAAAGAAAAAATTAATGATAAAGCCTAGAAAAATGTGACTAACAAAAGAACTTTCGCAGCTTCGACGTTTCAGAGAAAATATAAAAATATCCAAATCTACTAACTTTACGGGTTTTTTGTAATTCGAGTTTATTGTTGGGTATAATAAATTGTGACTTCTTTTTGTTGAGCGCGACTGTAATTTACGAATTCGGAAGAGTCCTCCTTATGGCTCCCACAAAATACGGTCCTCCGCGAAAGGAATACCTTAATAGGTGTACGTAAAATATGTTATATTCGCCGCGTCTGTTTTATCGTTGGTCGCATTTGTAACGTTGCTGCACGTACCGGACTCCTCCGTCTCGTCGGAACCACCAGCCGCTGCATCGCGAGTCTCACAGGCCTCGTTAATGCTACTATTTACATGATTCTCCTGATCCTCTATGAGATCGCAATCAAGGGTTTCCTTGGTGTCCGGAACTTTCTTGGGTGTATCGTTGACGAGTCCAACGATTTTTTGCTTTGAAGGCACTTTGTATCCTATTTGTTTGCTCTTACGTTTGTCCGGCTTTTTACGCTCGCATAATCTGTCAACGTACTTGTCGCTCTCCTCGACGTTGATCTTGTTGGACCATTTGAGGGGAGAGATTTTTTCCAACGCCGGCTCCGCGGGTACGCTGATCCCAGCGTCTCGCAGAAGCGCAGAGAGCAACTGAGTACGCGACACAAGCTGAGTCACCAACTTTTTCAGGCGGTTTAACTCGTCTTCTGAAAATATTCAAATCACCCACTGTGAAGTCGACGTTTTTGAGGGTCTGCACAAGCTTGGCATTTCAAAAATTCGTTTTTTTCTATTACTCGTTTTTATAGTCTAGTTATTGTTTGTTAATAGCACGTAGTTAACCGTGTTTATTTTGGTCGAAAAACGTACTATTTTCTCTTATGATTTGTCATTTACATCATTTACAAAATTTCAAAAAAGTGTTCATTCGTATGAAAATTTTATGATTATGCTAAAAGAAAATTTAAAAAATGTCATCTGAGACCTCTCTTCTTGCCAGAAGTACCTAGACCAGTTGGTTACGCAGCAACGGTGCTGCTTTGTTTGAATGTTTTCTTCATTTTTTATCAGTATTTATTCATTTTTTAACGGTATTTATTTGTCAATTTTTATCAGTATTTATTTGTCAATTTAAAAAGAAGCTCAAACTCGGCAGGACTATGTATTAATTGTATGTAAAATGCCGAGTTCGTCAACCTGGCACTCTCGTAGGAAAAAACCATTGCAAAATGACTTGTTTTTGGACCCCGAGCTTAAACAGACCTATTGAGGAAAACGTTTGCTTTCACGTTTAATGACTAATGACCAAATCTGACTGCGGTAGATTTAGTGCATCCGAGAAACACTTTATTTTTTGGTGATACTGAAACTGGCAGCTGTTTTGTGCAATACACATGGAATTTGCAATAAAATCGTCAGCATCCCAGCCTATGCCTGAACATAAAATATCATAGAACGTAGATATATGTTGACGCTTTAACAGTTCGACGAATGTTCTGTGAAAAGTTGATGTAATGGCGGTAAGTAAAGAATATTCAGCGATCATTCGGCAGTAATTATCATACATTCTCCTACGTACATTGTACAGAGACTTACTGTGTGCATCGCTTGTGTGAGTACCGAATAACTCGTCCGTACGATTGTTCAATTCTTTTATGTACTTGGATGCATGAATGAGTATATCGACTTTGTTTCGCTTGCGGCCTTCCTGCTGGGGCGGCAAAAGATCCGACAGTGTTTTGAAGTACGTGTTCATGCGATTTCGTCTGTCTCGTTCCCATGTTTTGGCGTTGCTGGAAAATACAAAAGGACTTGAAGTACAGCCGTGACGAAAGAATAAAGAATAAATTATGCCGAGTGCAGAGTAAAAACGCGTAGGAAGTGAGTTCTCCTGAGAAAAACACACTGCGGTATGTTCGTTAAGAGGAGCGAGCGTAGGATGGATCTTACGTTTTTTCTTTACGGGGCATTATTTAATTGTTCGTCATCGTTTATCGGATCATCAACGAGCCCAAGGACATCCGAGCGATCGAATTTCGTGAAAATCATTTCGTCAGCTCGCCCATCAAGAACCTTCTCATTAATCTCCCGCTGAACCAACAATCGTCAATTTTTTTTGACATTTCGCAAATGGACTATTGCACTTCGAGTCGTGAATTATTCACGCTCGATTGACGTATCTTCGAAGTTTTTGCGAGTCATCCAATAACGCTTTCGCAAACGTGCAATTATATTTGTTCGTTTGTTCGACGATTCAGTGATTGAACAATTGGAAACGACCGTGCATCAACGACGTGAGAATTGTCGATTTGGCTCCTCAGCTGGTCACTTTTGACAGTTATGGGGGATTCTTCCTCCATTTTGGAATTGGCGGCAATTCTGAGGTTAGGTTATTCCCGTGACGTTGGCAGCTCTGAGGCGCTCGGAAAAATTTCATTCGACTCGTCGTACTTCACGACGGTAAAGTTTTTGACAGCAACGCAGGATGCGTTGTGTGTACATTGTTTTTTTTTCCGTTAAAACACGCGTCACCGAAAGATTCGATACTCCTCTTTTGTTTCTCATTTGTTACGTATTCGCTTGCATGTGTGTCCGTACCTTTTGATAATCGTGGAACGTCAGTACACACTCTCCTTTGGAGAGTAACAAAAATTGTTGGTTTTTTCGCCTGAGCAAAAAAGACATCGTAAATATGAAGGCTCTAATTGACTTCGACGAGTGCCTTCGCGATACTCCGAAATTTCGGTGAGTGATGTACACGCCAGCTTTCTAGCTTGCTCGCGTCATCCGTTCGCCAATTGTTCCAAATCTATTCTCATTGACAAACGAACAACGCGAAAGCGTTCGGAGATCATGTCGATCCAAGAATGCCGAATGGAAAACTCGTCTTTGTTCCTCTCGGTTGCGTTATTTGTTTTGGATCTTTACGATTCATCTGCAAGTAAGAAATTCGTCTGTCGTCAGATCCTGCATCGAGGACGTAGAGGGAAACATCGACCAGCTGGAGCAAAAACTGGACAAGGTGCCGTACATCCAGAGTTACGCGGTTTTGTACTCGTTAGCTTAACGAACATTAATTGGTCAACCACTAGAAGCTTACGATGTCGCGGATCCCTGCGTAATGACACATACCAAAGATGATCTCGATCATATTCTTTTTACGCATTGCAAGAATGAAATCTTCACAGTGCAAGTGAAAAAATAAGAACTTTTCATTCTGTACTTTGTATTAGCTACAGTAAAACAGTTTTATTCCTACAATACGTTTGTAGATATATACTTATTTACTCGACTAATTATTTCAATATTTCCTGAAAAATAAATAAATTTTTCGAAGAAAAGTGATATTGTGGCAGCACTGCCCGATAATCAAATGAGAATTTATTTTATCCGACGATAAAAAATTTTATTCGGCGCACTTGGCCTACGAAAATCACTCAAGCGTTATTGAGAATCGTCATTAGAGATCTACGATTTAAGTCCAGATCGAAGAGTGTAACGATTTCAGATAATAATAGAAATAAAGAAACAAAAAATCATTGGCAGTGTAATAGTAACGGCCAAATATTGGCATAAACAATTAGTGTCATAAGTGTCTATTTCCGCATTCTCGGAGCTTTTAATTAGTCGACTAAACATTTAACTTTTGCATTGTTACACAGCAATAGTTGATAGAAGAAGCTTTGAATACAGTTGTTTAAAATTGGTGGTGGATTCATGACGTTAAAGTTTGCAGCGTTTGTATGCGACGTTTTTCTGTTGTATTTTTTCTGTTTTATTATTGTTTGAATCCTTTTTATTTGTATCTTGAGCTCGTAGATTTGTTATAATAATATGCAAAAACGTTCGTACTATTTTCATAGCTTAAATCGGTCAATCAGAAATTTTAGCAATGAAAAAGGACTAATTTCCGTTGCATTCCAATTACGCAAACTTCCAGAACATGTGGATTCAAAATCAGAGGACGTAAATAGTGGAAATATTTGTAAGTTTTGAGGAATAATACAATTAAGCTGTATAGGAGGGCATTATTGTTTATGACCAATATTGAAAAATTATATCGTAAATATTCATCGCTTAATGCGTCTGTCCACACCATCCAGGAGTGCCAGTAGAAAGGAACCGGAATGTTGTGCTGAGTTTCTTACAGAGCGCACCATTTTTCTCCGGTTCATTCCTTTTTTTACTGGCTCCTTTCTAGTTCTTATTTTTGCCTCATAATCATCAAACTATTCATGTTCATTGGAACTAAAGGACTCGGATATTCTTAGGTATTGAAGAATTGCAACTCGATGATCGAGGCTGGAAAAAACTTTGTTGGCCAACAAAGGTAAGAAACCAAGAATGATTTGTTCCCCAATCGTCGTGACACCATTGAATCGGGTCACGAAAACTTTGGGGCAACCCCAGTAATTTTATAAGCAATGGGGAGAAGTGGAAAATGAATTTTTAAGAATGTGTACTTTAAGTGGAATCTGCGCTGCTTTGTATAGTGTGGATTAATTGCGATGACTGTGGGAAGGGGTGTGTGTGTGTGTGCGTGCGCGTGCGTGCGTGCGTGCGTGTGTGTGTGCGTGCGTGCGTGTGCGTGCGTGCGTGCGTGCGTGCGTGCGTGTGGGTGTGTGTGTGTCAGATGACTGGTGCGAGCGAGTATGACTCATGCAGGCTTCTCACGCTGTGCACACAATCACGTCGTATAATTCCTGCTTTACCAATGGTATACCAGCTGTATTGCGAATATGATTGATGGGGAAGCAGGAATTAAAAAAATGAAGCCATATGTTTGTTCATTTTTCCAGAAGTTTCGCATTAATGCTTTTGAAGGGCCATTAATGGAACATTGACCTCGTTTCATATGAGCTGAATTAATATTACAAAAGGATCGTAAGCATCTTTATCTGCCCAAACACATTTTATTTGAGAATGCATGAAATATGAATAACAACGGAGAGTAATAGAATAACCGCTCGGATTCAACATCAAGATTTTCAGCCTGCGCGTGTCGCAATTGTATATGTACCGCTTCACATTTTGTCCCTTACAACTGGAAATTTCATTCGTCCGAACTAATGAATTTTCGTGCATGAAGAACTCCGCAGTTACATTTCGAAAGGTCCTCAATATTAAAGTAACACGATATTAATCCTTCATTGACAAACATATATTTGCCACGATTTTGACACACCGGGTCAATTTGACCCGGATCCACCTGCCATCAACAAACCTTTGGTCGGATTGTATTGAAAAAGATCAGGGATACACTTTAAACAGTTCTAAATATTCCTGCATTATTAAAATTCGAAAAGTGTGAAATTAAATTTGTGTAAAAAATAGTTGAAAAATTTCAATTTTGAGGAAGTGAGCATTTTATTTCAAATTCGTCCGTGTCAAAATGACCCAGTGCATCATCATAGGGTTGATATGTGCCAAATTTCTTTAGCAGAAAACCAATGTAAAACATGTACTCGTAGCTCTGAAAATCAATAATAAACCATACCATTTTTATCCCTCCATCATTTTTACGAACAGGACATGCGTAATCTGTACAGTTATGATTTTCTCTCCACAGCCAATTCACAAACAGCCTTTGGGAGTTATCTCTCTACTTTAACGACGACGCTGAGATAATGGCCTTTTTGAACAAACTCATCCACGCGTTACAAGAAATGAACAAGTTTCACACAATCCTGTTGGATCAAGCGTCTCGAACGGTGGTCAAGGATCTCAGTTCGTTTATCAAGAGGTGCGCTCTGTTATATTATCCGCCTAATTATTCTACACGGTCGAAAAATAAGGGGCTTTTTCCGGTGTCGTAGACTCGATAACGGCCCGAGTGTGCACATTGAATCGTAATGACCAATCGATTAATTGTACCTTATCAAATCTTGATAAAAAATCTATTTTTTGATTCTGTATCAAACTGTCGCACTTGGACATCGTCATTGAGCGATGCGACAAACGAGAACAGAAAATCTCCAAATAACGGTAATGAAGTGTATATATACTTTATTTTTTAAGTATTGTAGTATAAATATATATTATATATATTTTATATATATATTATATATATATAATATATATAAATAGTATATAGTATAAATAGTAATAGTATTACTATTTATATAGTAATAGTAATTTGTATAGTATTTATATAGTAATTTATATAGTAATAGTAATTTGTATAGTATATAGTATAAATAGTAATAGTATTAGTATAAATATATATTATATATATTTTATATATATATTATATATATATAATATATATATAAATATATATTATATATATATAATATATATATATATATATATATATATATATATATATATATATATATATATATATATATATATACATGATTCAATACATTTAATTGGAAATTCGTTTTTCGCGCTTGTCGTATTGTTCGACGAGGAAGCTCAAGTGCCGACGGTTCGATACAATATTAAAAAAATACCCATATGCATATAAATAAATACATGATTTTTTGTCAAACAGCGATATCAAACGTGTGAAGGAGTCACGTCATTATTTCGAGAAAATATCGGCCGATCTGGACGTGGCTTTGAACAGAAATTCTCAAGTGCCAAAATCGCGACCTGCCGAGTACGAGGAAACGTCAAATATATTGTCAGCAACGAGATCGTGTTTTCGACACACCGCATTGGATTACATTCATGCGCTTACTATGCTACAAGCTCGCAGACGCCACGAGATACTCGGTACACTGTTGAGTTACATGCACGCCTGTTTCACGTATTATCATCAGGGGAGCGATCTCGCCCAGGATCTCGATCCATTTTTGAAGGATCTCAGTGACGATCTTATACGAATGCGCGGTGACTCGTCGAAGCTCGAGAAGGAAATGGAAAATCGGCATATTCACGTCACCAGCCGGGACTTGATAGTCCCAACGTCGGGCAACAATTCGAGGATGGAAGGTTACTTGTTCAAACGTACGAGCAACGCTTTCAAAACGTGGAACAGGCGATGGTTCTGCCTGAAGGATCACCAATTGGTGTACAGAAAGCGCACCGGCGAGGAGGATTACACGATCATGGAGGAAGATCTGCGTTTGTGCACGGTCAAACCCGTTGTAGATTGCGACAAACGAAATTGCTTCGAAGTTCTCAGCCCCACGAAGTAAGCCAATTTACTCATCTCGATAATCGAATTTTTACGGGTTTACGAAAGATCCAACTCGCGGAGACCATGACGATAAGGTCGTACGCGTATTCCATTACGAATTACGTGGAACTCGCTATACGAGATTTGCTTTTCGATTCGCAGGAGTCACATGTTACAGGCTGACAGCGAGGAAATGTATCTCGCCTGGGTAACAGCGATGCAGCAGGCTATAGGAGCGGCAATACAGAGAGGTATGAGTAAGGGCTCGAATTCGAATACCCTTCAGTCTCAAAATCGCGACAGTAAAGGGCCTCTGAGACCGCCACTAAAACCAAAATCTAGGTACCGTAATCAACGACTATTTGACGAAAATTGATGGCAGTTTGACCGTCGCTGTCACAAACGATACGTTCAACTGATTACCGTCATTATTCGGTGACATTTCGTAAGGCTGAATAATTTATAACTCGTTGCAGAGTTTGGGAACAACTATTGAAGATACCGGGAAACGATGCGTGCTGCGATTGCGGCAGTCCAAATCCCAGATGGGCGAGCATCAATTTGGGCATAACGCTGTGTATTGGTACGTCACGAAGATGCACATCCAGCTTTGTTTATTTTACCGTTTCGTCCCTCGAAGATGCTATCGGAAGAAAACCAAAAAATGTTTTTGCACTTGTTTACATTTTGATCAAATTCCTTCGACTTGGAGTTTTTGCAGCGTGGAAATGCTGCAAAATGAAATAAAGTTCACATTAACATGTTTTGATGTGCATTTTGAGATAATAAGTTTGAACCAAGTTTAAGAACTTTGGGTTCCAAAAGTTAAATAACTTCTACTCAACAAAAACATTTTACGAAGTTCTATTGACATTTTAAGACTTAACAGATTTAGAACACGAAGATTTTTAGAACTTGACATTTTTATAGAACTAAACAATATTAGAACAAAACTTTTCAACAAAACATTTTAGTACTTCAAATATTTACAACCTAGAACATTTTAGAACCTAACATTTTTTTACAGCCCATGACATTTTAGAACCTAATTTTTTTACAACCTCAACTTCATTCTCAACCTCAACCTCATTAATTTCATAACCTAAACATTTTTGAACTTAAAAAGCTTCTGACAACGTTTGAGTGATTCTCGCAGCTGAAATATGCCGAAAAAGTTTGGATTAAGGCAACGATAAAAAAAACATTGTATACCAACGCTGCAAACTGCAACATATGTAATTGAATTTTCATTCGCAGAGTGTTCGGGTGTGCACAGAAGTCTCGGTGTTCATTACAGCAAAGTGCGTTCTTTGACTCTCGACGATTGGGAGCCGGAAATATTGAAAGTAATGGCAGAGTTGGGTAATACCGTTGTAAACAACGTTTACGAGGCCATGCCAATACCACCAGAAATGACAAAAGCAACGCCAAAATGCAAAGGGTAAATTGAATCCGTGAAAATTCCGAACTCGTCAATTTGTACGAATCTCTTAGCGTTTGACATCACTCTAATCGTAGGAACATTCGCGAGGGTTGGATAAAGGCGAAATACATCGATCGAAAATTCGTAAAACCGTTGACTAATATGGCCCCGAGTCAACACTCGAGCCGCGAGATGCAACGTTTCCGTAAGTGGAGCGTCCGGAAATTACGTCGAAGGCCACGCAGTCACGACAAGTTCGACGGCTCGAATCGTCACAAGAGTGCGACCTTGACGTCGGTCAAGGAGTTTCAGCATTCCGTGAGTTCGGACGACGGTAAAGATTTGCCATTCGCAAGCCTCGTCGCTGCGGTTGACCGCGGGAAGAGATGCGATCGTAATTCACTGAGCTCCGAGGACAGCGCGATACTGGATCTGAAAAATGACTCGTCTTTGTATCCTAAACCATCGACAAATTCCAAAAGTGTGTTCTACGACAATAATAGAAAGACGGATGCGAAGATTACGGATTCGGAGATTGGAAACTCGGCCAGTGATCGAACGAGCGACGATACCGCGGACGTGCCGATCGAAAATTCGACGATTGCTGACGCCAACGTCGAATCAACTGACAATTCGGAAGAAGGCTTGTCCCCGTCAGTGGCGTCGCTTTTGGATACGGAAATATCGAACGAAACGTGCGAGTGTTCGGAGAATAAGGACATCGGCACGGAGAAACACGCGGATGAGAAATTGCTCGAAACGGACATTTTACTTTTTGGCTGTGATTTGCCCAAACCAATTATCGAAGGGAGCCTCGAGCTTAGCTCTGACCAAGACTCGACCGCCGGCGAAGACGAGGAATTTGCCGATGAAGAAGATATCGAAAATTTGCATCCGGACATGTTGCTTTACAAAGCCGCAGCCGCCCACAATCTTCCTGTCATGTGCGTCGCGTTGGCAGCCGGTGCCGACAAAATGTGGTCGAATGTCAACGACAGAGGACGCAACGCCATGCATCAGGCCATAATTAGTGTTAGTTCGGATATTGTGAAAGTGGATCGACGTTATCCGGCAATGTTTGATAACTGTCTCCATTTTACAGGGTTCCGTCATGTCCTGCGAGTACTTGCTACTGAATGGCGCAAGGATAAATTGCCAAGACGCCGATGGAAAGACGCCACTTTATTTGGCTACGGAACTAGGTGAGCTGATGACGACGCGGATATCACGGTTATTTGAAAAAATTCATTGTCAAGGAATTAGAAAGAGCTTAGTTTAGTTTAGTAAGAGTTTGGTAAGAGAAATTAGTATGTTAACTAAGTTGTGTACCAAATTTTATTAAAAAATATTAATAATCAAAGAAGTTATAAACTATCCGTGAATTACCTATGAACGTGAGGGGCTCAACGGTGTACTTGATTTTGGCCACCCGGCTGATTTGAAAAAAAAAAACATTTTTTTCAAATTAAAATAAATAATATTGGCTAACCCTTGACCGAGCTTTTTTTCTTATCGTGTTCTAATCATCAAAAAACGTTCTTGGTTTCTCTTCGATTTATTGAGAAAAAATAAAATCATCATTGTTACTAAGTAATGAGAACAAATATTAAGAAGAAAAACATCGGTCTAGACTAAACTACTATTACATTTAACAAGAGTACCAAATTTTGAGCCAGCTCGTTCATTGGTTATCGAGAAATCGTGTGCTAAAAAATGCTGATTTTCATGACTTTTTCTTTATAAGGGAAGCTTTCTTCACTATTTTTGAGACAGGGTATTTTTTATTACTACTTATGGCTGTAACATGGTTTAAAAAAAATTAATCTTTAACGGCGGGGGTATGGCACGGTCTTCTAAACGGGTTGCGGCGGATATTGTCAGACGGCGTGACACGTAGCGTCGGCGGAATTAATCTGAAAAAGAAAACGAACGAAGATTTTTCTTTCGATAACACTCAGACGCAGAATATGGACCAATAATAAGTGAAAAATGTTGAAAATCGATGAAATTATATGCTTTGAAACAAGATTAAATTTTCCGAAAAAACCGCAACATTTTGCAATAAGAAATACTTTTAAAAATGTTTCTAACATATTTAGGGTTATGTTTTAGACAACAAGGTTAGAAAGATCTATACGAAATTTCATTAGAATCATCCGACTCATTTTTTAGCTACACGGCATGCCAGTTTTGTAAATGCAGTTTAGAAGACCATGCCATCCTCCGCCATTCTTAAAGATGAACGAATGAAAAATTCGGTGTAACAGCCCAAAGTAGTAATCAAACATATCCTAAGTCTCAAAAGTGGCAAAGAAATTTTGTCTTTCAAAAAATCATGGAAACTAGCAAATGTTTCCCTCGCCTAAAGGTATCCTTTCCTTAAAGTTTTACCAGCAGTTCTATCATTGTAATCACAAACTTACCTTCAATCTGCGGTTCCTGCATCATATACCAAACTTTCCTCTCCCATTTGAGTTGCCTCAAGCAACGAACGAACGTACGTCATTTTCACAGCAGTCTAACCCCTTAAATATGCCTCTGGACAGATTGCCCCTATAGCGCCACGTCGTACGGAAAAAAAGCTTACAGATGTTTCAACTCCTTTTTCGGAAATAGTTTGAGAGAGGGTTTCTAACTTTTCCATAAGGTTAATCAATTTTATAACAATCGACTTCACAGTCCCCTATGAGTTTTTGGCCTAACATTGTGACATGACCGCTCGAATTTCGATATTTCAGTTAAACTATTTTGTTTATGATTTCAGGCCATACTGCACAGGTGTGTTTGCTGCTGAAGCATCGCGCCGATCAGCATATACAGGACGAGAGCGGAGTAAAACCCTTGTCTATAGCCGTGAAAGAAGCCAACGCAGACATCGTTACGTTGTGAGTTACATATATTCGTTTTTCAAGACAAAATGACACGCTGAGCGATTTCGATGCCTCTTGCTCGAGTACTTCGTCAGTTTTTAGCAACGTCACGCCACTAGATGCCATCCTTGGGGCGTATTCGTATACAATACGTACTTTGTACCTAGTGCGCAACACACACACACACACACAGACACACACGCACGCACGCACCCACACACACCCACACACACGTACGCACGCACGCACGCACCCACACACACCCACACACACGTACGCACGCACGCACGCACACACACACACACACACACCCACACACACACACACACACACACACACACACGCGCGCGCGCGCGCGCGCGCGCGCGCGCTCGCCATTGCGGGAGAAATAGAACGTATTTTTTCATGGTTCTTTATGTTCGAACTCACGCGGAAGAAAACGTAAACAAACCGTATGGCTGGAGAAGGTGAGACAGCGGCCCAATATTTTTGCACACTGACCGAACGCGTTCGACGCTGTACACAAATCATACACTGTACAAACAAAATAATATACCACGCTGTTATGCATATCATAGCACCCTCAAATATTTGAAATGATGGAGAGGTTCAGGCATTAAATATTTAATCGAATAACTGAGAAAAAAAGGTTGGCCCGAAACTTTTGCACGCCACTGTATATGTATTTTTTGCAAATCTTGGATTGTGGCTAAAGCTTCAACCTCCTTATATCGCGCCTTTCTAGCGTCGCTAGGAGCTACTTCTCTTCAATTTGCGATTAGCTCAATCTACAGATCATTTTTGAACCTGCGCCGTGTAGAGTCGTCCCGCTGTGAGCAAGTCTGTATACCTTTTTTTTCTTTCAAAGTCACGAAAGTCGGGTAGTAGCTTCTACTTCTAGCAACGAGTCGTCGACTGCAAAAAGTCAAGTCATTCGGTTTCACCGTTTTTGAGAAAAGGTCGGAAAACGCCCTAATGTATTGCCTTACCGGTGGAATCGCGTGCCATTTCGCGTTCGCGTGCGTCAGTTCAGCGAATTCGGCCGATCGCCGCGCGATGAATAACACTGTCAAATCGATTACAGATTGCGATTGGGACTATTGAACGAGCAAATGAAAGACTCCGAGATAGGTGTGACCGGGGACGAAACGTTCAACGACGTCGTTCGGGACTTCAGCCAGCTGGCTTGCTCGCATCCGGAAAGATTGCAACGACGAAACGAATCCAGCAGCGTGAACAACGCGACCGAATGATATTACAAAAACGGCTTGCGTTACGGTTTTCGTAAATTGAGTGGGAAAATCGGTAGCGGTACGCTACGATTCTGAATGTGCCTCTCAGTTTTCAGCCTTCAGAAATCATGGCGATTTCGTCGTTGCCTCGTGAAGTGACGTCGCAGTCACCAAGCATGAGAATAAAAAAAAACAAACAAACTCACTGCTATAATCTCATATTGACGAAGAGAAAACCTTTTTTTTTCTCACACTTATTTTGTGATAAAAGATTTATTCCTTGTAAATCACAGGGCACTTGCCGCTTTGCCTGTTGCGTTGTTGACCGCACCAGGCAAGCAGAGTCCATGTTGGAATGATCTTTTTTTTTCTCGTTACCACGAAGGAGCTTAACATCAGTGATTCTACAGGGAGCATGAACAGGATATCTAGCTTTATTGTGTATACTTTTGAAAAAAGTTGTTACCATATTGTGCTTTAACTGTTACGAGGATAAACCATACCTTTCGAGCCTTCGGTATGTTTATCATTCTCCGGTACTTATTTGTCGAATAGCGTTCTTCAAGGATTACCACTATTGATCATTCCAATCAACCCATCGAACGGTACTAAAATCATCGATATATTCAACGAAAAGTTTTTTTACATTCAAGCAAGACGGCGAAATCTCCTCAGACAATTTTTGCAAACTTTACCGTTCAATTGTCGAAACTTGAAATGAAACAAATTCGTATACATACACATACACACAACACTTAATGCCAAATCTGGTCAACCGAGTAGTCTTGTGCTTTCGAGGCGAAAATTTCCCGTACCAATCAGACAAGAAGAGAAAAGTAACTGAATGGCAACGAGTCATTTTTGTCGACGCAAATTTTGCATACATTACCTAGCCGTGCAAGTATTTCAATAGTGCGAAATAGAAAATAAGCATAGGCCGAAGAGGGCATTGCTCGTTATTTCGAAAAATTCCATTTTTCCGGCGAATCGCTTGCTATTCATTTTTTTGAAGAGTCATAGCATTTATAAATCTGTAGCCAAAGTTTTCTTCTGAAACGAATGGGAGGATCAAGTTTGTACGGTTCGTATTGTGCCTACGAAGAATATTGGAAATTTCGGCAGAATATATCGACGCGTGATGTATAAAAGAAAATAAGATGAAAAAGTATATTTTATTAAATTTACATAGTTTGTGCAAAATAAACCTTTTAGAAGTTGATTCAAGAACATTCTTATCCTTAAAAGCAATAACATTCTTATCTTTAAGAGATATTCTTTAAAAGCTTAATTAAAACGAAATGAGTAAAAAATTCTTTAAAAATATTTAAATAAAAGCTTTGGAGCAAAGAGTCGAAACCTCGGTGACTTTGGATATTTGATATTACCGTTGAAAAAAGGATTACTTGTCGATTACTATGGCAAACGAAATAAAGTTTTTTTTTCGGAATGACGAGCACCTCCGCTACAGTAGTCTCGTGTGACTTCTCTTTTTATATAATATACATAAATATACCCATATTGTATCGTGAATGTAGCTTGTTGGAGCTTGTACCTTTTGCCGTGACAAAACAGCGCGTAGTGCGTCTCCGTGTTGAAGCTCATCGTTACAGCCTCAAGCCCTGGAGCGCACACGCGGTCGATCATGGCTCAGCGATTTTTCAACTCGTCACTCATTGTCGCGTCATTAATTATACGACTTTGAAGTTTGCATCGAAAATTTGTTCTTTTCAATTGCGCAACTTTTTTTCCCGATCCAGGCTCCAAAAATCACTCAAACGTTCTTACGTATTATTAGACATTCACGACCTCAATTTGAAAAAATGGCTTTTAATAATGATAAAAATAGAGAAATTAAAAACAAGGAAAAAAATAGTTGCATTCCAACGATGCAAACTTCAACGTCGTTAGATTAATTTCGCCCTAAAATTGCACAGATCAGCCTCAAAGTTTGAGATTCAGGCTGCTATTTATTTCCGATGGAGGGCACTGTCGGACATTATATCGAGTGGAAAATCGCTCGGGAGGGTCGCACCCCGTGTGTACTTTTCGTCCTGGGGGTGTGCACTATGAGGGCTAAAAGTCATGCATTCGTCGTTGTACTACGGACACCTTGCGGTATTTTGATAAACTGTACAGCGGGCCTCTCGAGTTCCCCTTTATTGGTTTTGTATTTTTAGTTTATTTTACAACTACATATACACACGTTGGTTACACAAATGCATATACGTCTTATCCAATTTCCGGTTTACGATTTGCCACAAATGAAGAATCCTCCTGGGGCAGCTTCCGCTGCGGTGGCTTCCCGATGTCCGTTTAATGTAGCTCAGTGTGGAGTGTCTTCCAAAGTGAAGCGTATGGGTATGCGAAGCATCGAATACGAGATTAATAAATGATGTGCCAGTGTATTGGCTGCATGTGTGTGTGTGTGAGATAGTGTGCATGCATGCTCATGTGCGACCGAAATTATATTTGTACATCGTGCTCCTTCGACTTGTTAATTTAATTTATACCTGTCGTTATTTTTCCAACTGTCTTTACTGTTGCATCTACTTTGTACTTATACACGTGTTCGGAAACATAATATATCGTAATTAGAGTGGAATCGTTTACGATGTGAGGTTTGCATCGCTGGAATGCAATGAAAATTATTGTTTTTTTTCAATCCATCAATTTTTCTTGCCCGATTGAAGCTATGAAAATCATTGAGACGTTTTTTCACGATCTTCATCAGAGACTTCCAACGTGAATCGGCGATTTTTTTTCTGCAACAACGAAGTATAGAAGATACATTTTTTGACACTTGACAAAAACTTCATGTAATGTGTAAAAAGAAATTGCAAAAAATGTGATAAGCGAATTTTTATTGCACTGCAATGGAGGAAATCGCCATCGTTTTACGTTTAATATCAAGCGAATATATACACAAGGTGTCCCGTTTATATTGAGACAACCAAATTACGTGAGAACAAATAAGAGGAATAAAAAACGATTTAAAGGAAGGGTCAAACGCCATCATTTGTTTTTCATTTGGTTGACATCCTCAATGTAATGCCAAGATCAACTGTTTTTTTTCGCAACTTACATTTTTTTTAAGCAAAATCATATTCTACGCGAAGAAACATATTTTATTCGGAACATTATGTAAAAAAAAATTTCTGTTCGGAGATTCACGAAAGCTATTGTACGTATGTACGGGAACCGATTGCCTTTATGAGAACGGTTCTTGAAATCTCCAGATGACCATCACCAGATGATCAGTTGAATGGCAGTGCTCGAGATTTGTTTTTCTACTTTTGGGAATTGGTTACGGGGTTCTTTAATAAGATTCGGGGTTTGGGAGATTACGGGGTTCTTTAATAAGATTCTTATTTAAATAAGAATCATCGTCCCACAGCAAGAACCCCGTAACCAATTCCCAAAAGTAGAAAAACAAATCTCGAGCACTGCCATTCAACTGATCATCTGGTGATGGTCATCTGGAGACTTAAATGGTTAAATAAGAATCTTATTAAAAATAAGAATCATCGCCCCACAGCAAGAACCCCGTAATCAATTCCCAAAAGTAGAAAAACAAATCTCGAGCACTGCCATTCAACTGATCATCTGGTGATGGTCATCTGGAGACTTCAAGAACCGTTCTCATAAAGGCAATCGGTTCCCGTACATACGTACAATAGCTTTCGTGAATCTCCGTGAATAAGATTCTTATTTAAATAAGAATCATCGTCCCACAGCAAGAACCCCGTAACCAATTCCCAAAAGTAGAAAAACAAATCTCGAGCACTGCCATTCAACTGAACGGTAGTGAACGAACTTTCTCTTTCTTTTTTTTTTATTTACGAATCCAAAGCCCATATTTCAAACTTGATATAGGGGAATGGAAATAAAAATTTGTGTATGTATCAATCGACATTGTATGCAAGCGTTTATGCCATATAAAAAGGTATTTAACGTGTGTTTTCGTTTTGTATTCTTACGAACCTCGACGAACGCAAGTTGACGAAAATAATTTGGAAGTGTGCGCGTTCCATGCGGCGGTCGGAAGCTCGCGCTATGAGGTTCAAAGTCCGCGCGGGATGATTAACAACGTCAATATTTTTGCGTGAGTTGATTGATCGCGGGGCAAACGCATCGACGCATTATTGCGTGTAGACACACTCACACGCACACGCGCGCACACACACACGAACACGCACGCACACACACACGCACACGCGCGCGAGCGCACACACACATATACATGCTCAAGTCATTTATAAGTTGCGCATCGTTTGAAATGGCCGGGTCAATATCCCAATGCCCGGAGAACGAGAAAGGGTTGTTGTGCGTAATACATTTATTGCAACGTCTCTACGTCGTATTTTTCAATCGATTGAAAATCGGAGCTGCACCGGTCCAAACTAAAAAATTAATTTTTTTCAAATGTACAGGCAAAAATAGGCTAATGTAATTTTTTTTTTGTGAAGACTCGAGATTCCGGGCTTTTCCGAAATCCTCGAAGAGTACAAAAAAATATGAAATGCCAGAAAACATGTTTCCGGGTATTTCATGTCATCGGAGTAATATACGAATTTTATACCGATCTTGAACTCTGAATGCGCCCGTACACTGAGAGAAACGTGCATACACTGAGAAAAAGAAATCGTTGAATGTGCAAAATGCATTTTGTTGTCTCGAAATTTTGTTGTTTTAACAGTTGCTCAGACATGCTAAATAAGCTACAGTTCACAGCACTATACTGTTTTACCACTAACTATACTGTTTTGTTATGCCAATCAAAAATCAAGTTGAACGTATTTAAAGGTACATTTTGTTAAACCAACTGAATTTTGGAGGGATGAAGAAATTTTTTTTCAGTGCAGTATTTACAAAGAAACGCGCATGGTAAGAGAGAGTGTAGTCGAATTTCCTAGAGTTTATTGTCACTGTAATCATAATATGGTTAACACAACTATAAGCAAAAAGTATACGTAAACATGCGACTTTGGTGGCGTGTTTGACTATCTCGTATCTCCGAAATTACTATACACTATTGTAAAAGGCTTTACAATATTGATATGATTAATTCAGCTATATCACAAAATCGGCGTACAAATATTAATGCTACACTGAGAGCAAAGTACATAGTATTTATGAAAGACGCCCACGTCAAAAGAGTGAATAGTAAAATCCTGTAAAGTTTATTGGCACCGTAATCATAATATCGTTAAGACGGCTATAAGCGAAAAATATATCTAAACATGCAACTTTGGTGGCGTGTTCGACTATCTATTATCCCCGAAAAAACTACTAACTATTGTAAAAATATTAACTGAATTAACTATATTGATATTGTAAAGTCTTTCACAGTAGTTAATAGTTATTTCAGCGATACTAGATAAAAAAAACACACTAAACGTATATAATATATATATGTTATATAGTAATATACCCATATATATGTGTATATATATATATATATATATATATATATATATATATATATATATATATATATATATATATATTATGATGGGTATCGCGTGTTAACGTAAGCGGAGGGAGGGGGAAGGGGGAATAAATAAATGTTTAATCACTCCTAAAAATCCAAATAATATTTAATTAACAATAAATAGAAAACATGACTCGATATAAAAAAAAAGGAAGTTAAATTTCTGGATTACAAGAAGAAAAAAATGAAATGACTCGATATAATGAAAATAATAATAACAATAATTGACGCGAATGTTACGGGTTACTGGACACGCGAAGTCCCGACTTAATTTCTCGACCCGTTCTAAATATTTTATTCGATACCTTATGTATTATTTCGTAGCTATGTTGGGCGCCAGCCTTGCTCGGGCAGTCGCGTTTTACGCGACAACGAAAGAAAAAAAAATCACACCAAATCGCTCGGTTGCCCGGCGAGCGAGAGACTCGTACAATTGCGCGGGGGGGAACGTCTCACGGGTATCTGGGTACTGACTGGGTTCTCCGATTCGAGCGTGTTATCACTACGACTATTTTATCTTTCCGGGATATTTCACAAATGATTTTTAACTAATTAATTACGGCTACTACATGCGCGAAAAAACAATAAAAAAAACGGCGATCCATTCGATCAACTCGGCCGTCGGTCGTGGCGCGACCGCGGCTACGCGCGCGCGAGGGGAATTTTTACGGGGGACGGCGGGGGATCCGCCACGCACCTTCGTAAACTACTTTTTTCCTTTTATCTTACTCGCGGTAGCACACTATTTTCCGGTTCGCTCTTTAGTCCAGTCATTACGTACATTCAAAAAAGAAAATGAATTTGCGCTTCTAATTTTTTAATATGTTGTAGGGGATACCTAGAAAAGCTTAACTTGAGATTGTCGACCAAGCTTTCCTAGGAGCTTTCGCCGCCATGTTGAAAAAAGGGGTAAAATTTGTTTCTCGGCAATAACTCGGCTATCCGATGAGATTTCGAAAATTTTTGTAGGACACTTTTTGTAGCTTTCTTTGTGCTCTACAATAACGCCTGAATCATTTTTAGCGTTTCATGCATCGTTATCGAGATATCGATCGATAAAGTCAAAAATTTAGGACATAATTTTTGTTTTTTGCTTTTTTTTTCTTTGGGTCTTAATAAATATGAAAAATTGTGGAATTCAAACTTGTAGAGCATATTCAGACCTACAATTTCCTTCTTGGATTTTTTTATGTTGGACAAAAATTACGATCTCCAGCGCGCCGCAAAGTCGGTGAATCCACACTCAGCGTCGAGCGAGCTGCTCGCTCGGTTGTGTCTGGATGTCGAATCGAATGGGAAATTGTTCAGGAAATTGATGGGATAAAAAATAAGTACATAGCGCAACAAATTAAGGATCACACAATAGTAATTTATTAAACAAATAATTTGTTTGTGCAGTAAAAAATATTATTTTTTTACAATACAAAATAAACAAAACAAAATAAACGGAAAGAAAAATATTTTTTTCTGCACTCGAGACACGAACGATGGACTTTTTTCATGTCTTTTTTCGCTTGGATGGTCCAGGCTGAAGATCTTCGTCCTCCGTAAACTCTTCGAGTTGTTGTGTCTGTTGAAACGTTGGAAATGATGCTGATTCGATGAGAGCATCGTCATCATCATCGTTACAGACATCGTCGTCGTCGTCGTCAAGCAAAATGTCGACTCTGGCGACGTTACTGCATGTTTGCCCACTGCAGTGCATGCAAATAACGGAGCAACTGATTCCCGCTTTTCTGCACCCACAGGCGGCCTCACAATTTCCTTTACACTTACAGGAAATGAGCTTTAATAGTTCAGGCGGAGCGGGTTCGGCGGTGCTGGTGATTGGTTCGAGCCCTCGATTGGTCTGTCGCCAACCCCATCCTTGTGGATCCTTGAAAAATCCGAGCCAGGTTTGAACTTGGAGATACGTCCGGAAAATGTGTTGACGCACAGCGCTTTTGGTTGGCGGGAGTAGTGAGAGGTGATTCACTTTATTCGCTGTCATTGATTTTGCGAAGCGATGGAATCGCAAAATATTTATGGACTTCTCGTGCTTATCACCACCATATAGGGCGATAAGGAATTGCTCTCCCGCGCAAGTGAGAACCTCCGGATCGACCTTTTCTTGTTTGAATAATTCCACCGATGACCGTAGCTCTGGATTTTTCTCGAGAGTGTTAATGAACTTCGACTTGCCGATGTTATAGAAAGATGATGTCGTGTCGCAACCGCTAAAAGCGTGAATGAAAAGAATGTGCTCCAGAACTGACTTGTGTTTGAAACTGTGCGGCGAATACAACTTTTCCGGCGTATTTCCTTTTGCTGGTTTGCGGAAAAATATATTATTTTTATCCGGAGCAAGCCCGGCGAGTAAAACCAGAAGATCGATATCTTCGCCGACGATTTCCACGGAGTCATGACTCGACGCTTCTTTAATTGCCGTGTTCACAATAAGAGTATCCGCGTCCTCAAAAGCCTGCTCCACTTTTATTCCGGTCGTTGTAAAGTAACGGCAAAGCATTTGTATTAGTTGGTTCTTGTTTTGATCCCTTGTGAGAAACTTCTCCTGGCTAACTTTTGGAGTAGTTGTCTCATCGAATGTGAACTCCGGCGATTGGTTTTTTCTCGAACGTCGTACTCTTTCCGAAGTTTTGGTTCCAGCGAGTGTCATATCAGTCGGATAACCGTCGAATATGATTGCAACCTTTCCTTCGAAGTTATGTTGTACGTATCTGACGTATTTCTGGCAGATAAGGTCAAACGTTTCGATTCGACCCCACACAACTTTGTGGAGAAGGAATCCACCGTCGATTATGCAATGATGTCTGTTGGAACGTTGTAAATTTTCGGTCAAAGGTTCGAAGGCTTTGTATAATAATGACTTTGTTCCTTTCCGCATTCCTTTTTCGGTGAACAGCGACAGCGGGAACGGAGCAAGTTCGTATGCCAGAAAATGTTTCAGATCAGTCTCGGAATTTTTAGCAATGCACATTCTTTGAAAAAGTAGCAGTGGGTTGATCGGAACTGGTGACGAGTCGACTTTAATGCTGGTAGTTACTGCCGATAAGGGAAGCACTTTATCCTTTCTCTTGAAAGACAAGGATGCGAAATTTGCTCCGACGATTTTGGTCATCATCTCGCAACCAATTTCGTATGCACGATGACAATTAATGTTATCGTTTGCGATAACTCCTGTCCCGATAGACGTCAATTCTTTTTGTTGAGGAAAAGGATTGTGACCTGCGAGCCACATGTCCAGTTTCTCCACGTCGGAATTGTCTCGAGAAATTCGCGAAGGCCTCATATCGACGTGCTGTTCGGTTGTGCAACAAGATACTCCGGAAAAGTTTTCAATCTGTTCACAAATGTTTTGGAGCTGGACCATACCCAAAGTCCACGATGCTATTGTGCTGTCCGTAATTCCCCGTCCCTAAGTTAGTCCTTCCGTTGTCTTCATGGATCGCATAAGAGTCTGCTCGATCGTCATGTCTGACATAATCCCAGACCAAAATTTGTCCGTGCGACGAATCGTAAAATATCCACTACGAGTGAACTTGATGTAATCTTCCATGGGTATTTTTTCATGCAAAGCTCGCATATCCTGTAGGTACAAGTGAGCAGACTTTGCATACAGGAAGTGACCGCTTGCGTGAAAATACGGAAGCATTTTTTCTATGGTATTGAGATGAAGTTCCCAATTACCCGATCTTTCTGCCTCCACAAAGTTTTTCACCAGAGAAACCATTCGGTGATACTGTACCCAGAGTTTCGCTGTGGGGCCTCGGTTTTCGATAGCATTCAATGCTTTCGCAAATTTCTCGTACGCGTTTTTCACCCCGTTGTTTTCTGCGGCTGTCAGGATGGTCGGTCGATTAAAAAGATCTTCCGCGTAGTAATCGAGTTCGTCACGTTCCTCTTCGTCGAATTCAAGCGAGTCCAACACAATTTTTGTCAACGCTGTGTGAGCCAAAATGTGAGCACGGACAGCTCGTGCATATGCATGACCGCAGAGTATTTTGTCGACACAATTTTCGGCGTAGATTAACTTGAGAAGATCTTCGATTCCACTACCCGACATTATCGCACCAATCGTTCCCATAAACGACATCAGTAGATGAAATCCACCGAGTCTTACAACAACGTCTTTTAACTCCGATGTTGGATAAGCGGCTCCCACGATGTCCCGAGCTTTCCAGTACAGCGGCTGATCGAATGTGACGATTGTAGTTTTTTGATTACAGCGTTTGCTGTTCCGTACAGCTTCTTGAAGCGATGTAAAGATCGTCTCGTAATCGGATGGCGGTGCGTTGATAAATGGAAGGCACATAACCTTTGAGCGAGCGTAATGCAGATTGGCTGTTGCACTTTCCATAAATCCATTCCATCCTGGAATTCCGATGGAGCAATTCCATTTTCCGTATAGCCAAATGAAATCTGGGATCGTTGGTAATATGTCGCTCGAAAGTTGACGGAGAGGTTCGGCGACAGTTACAGACTGTAAGCCTGCCGATTTATGTTGGCTGTAAGACAGTACAGGAACCATGCCCAATTGTGCAATCTCTGAGGCCGATTTAATTTCGACAGTACGCGGAATTTCTCTCTCGCGCTCAATAGCCGTGAAAGGAGTCACACAATGAATTCCCCCCATCGCATGAAACGTTCCACGGCCGTCGAGAGTGTTTATGTTGAAATCCGCATTATCAAATACGAATTGACTGAATGAATTTTCCAGGATTTCACTTTCAGGTCGATGAATGCACGAATTCTCGAAAATCGTCACTTCTCGATACGGTGCACTGAACCCCATTGCCGATAAAATGTTGATGAGGCTCTTGGAACCGAATTTCTTATACAGATAAGTTCCAACACCGATCTGCAGCGGAGAGAAAAAAGAACGAGGACGCACAGCCGTAATTATTGCGTGAGCAATCGATGTGCACTTTTTTTTCCACGAGTCCAGTGCGCCACGTTTATCTTTCATTATTGCTGTTGAAAGAAAAACTTGTAGAGATTCCGGAACAGCGGCTTCGACATCCCGTACAAATTCATCCGAGGGAGGATAATTTTGTTTGTCGTAAACGACGCCTCTTATGTCCTCTCGAATTATAGCAGCAGCTTCGCGAATAACTCGGAGTCGTTCCTCGTGAGAGTTCTGCTTCTTTTCCTGGTACCATTTATCCGCAAGAATTTTAAATCCGGTGTTTCGGAAACAAACGACACAATTTCGCTTTTGTTTCTCGATAATTAGAATGTCCTCGCCATATTTCGCTTCTAAATGTGCTTTAACCGTTTTTATGTGCGGAACAAAATTTCCATTTACGTGACTCATTAATTCAGTCATCGAAAACTGGCATTCGTCGGAATTTTCTTTTAGAAATGAGTAAATCCCCTCCATTGCCTCGTCGACTTTGTTACCTGTCGGTCGTCCTCTTTTCGCACCCTCCTCAGGTAGCGGGTTGTACACACGATGCATGCATTCGCGATGGTAGCGAGCTTCTACGGCGATGAGATCAGGTACCGAGCAGACACGCTTGACGATAGAAGCGGCAAATTCATCGTTACGTCCGAGCAGATATTTTAGGACGTTATCTTTCATAGACTTTTCTCGAACCGTTCGAATTGCGTGTCGTCGATGCATTGGTGTTTTTGTTTGATCGGAAAACGGTACTCCACAAAACAAACATTTATTTTTAAAATCGAAACGGTCTTCGAGCTGCTGTTGATGTTCGGGTTCCGGTTCAGGTTCAGGTTCCTGTTCTTCCGAGACTGATTTTGTTCGACGCGCTCGTCAAACGACGCGAGTCTTTCGTTCGCATAATTCTTGTAACACGCCCTATGCACACTCACAGATTCGACACTTTCTAGCATGCGTTGATGGTCCACATGTCCTCTTTTCTCACTCACCGTCAAGAGAGTTCGAACAGCTCTTTTTTTAGCAACATAAATGTCGTCGATTAACGCTTTTTTACAAATAAAACAGTCTCCCATGGTCACAAAATTGTTGAAACACGTGTGCTCACTTCGAAAGGCTCGAGGCAACTAACCGAGATGCTACGAAAAGAAGAACACGTTTCAACACGTAGACCCTAACAAAAGGGTCCCTTTATACCTGACCCCTCCAACTCCAACGGACGCTCTATGCGGGCACTCCGTTATAACGAGTTTACAGCCAACTAGATATCGAAATTTTTGCCCAGAATATCGGAACCCTCGATTTACACTACGCACAGCAAAAACTCAACACGATACGATATACTAACTTGAGCGCGCTCGACGCTGAGCGTGGATTCACCGACTTTGCGGCGCGCTGGAGATCGTAATTTTTGTCCAACATAAAAAAATCCAAGAAGGAAATTGTAGGTCTGAATATGCTCTACAAGTTTGAATTCCACAATTTTTCATATTTATTAAGACCCAAAGAAAAAAAAAGGAAAAAACAAAAATTGTGTCCTAAATTTTTGACTTTATCGATCGATCTCTCGATAACGATGCATGATACGCTAAAAATGATTCAGGCGTTATTGTAGAGCACAAAGAAAGCTACAAAAAGTGTCTTACAAAAATTTTCGAATCTCATCGGATAGCCGAGTTATTGCCGAAAAACAAATTTTAAGCGTTTTCCAAGATGGCGGCGAAAGCTCCTAGGAAAGCTTGGTCGACAATCTCAAGTTAAGCTTTTCTAGGTATCCCCTACAACATATTGAAAAATTAGAAGCGCAAATTCATTTTCTTTTATTTGCCTTTTTTTCGGACGAAATGACTGGACTACTTATATTCTACGATACAAAACTTTTTTAATCGGCGACGCGCACGGAAAAGGACGGCGAGGGGAAATATCACGGGAGGGGGGGGGGGGGGGAAGGGACAAGTCAAAATCGCCCGAGCGATAAAATAACGTACACGGACTCGACGTCGGCCTTTAGCCGCTCTCGCAAAGAAAAGAGAAGAGACTTGAGTTCTGACGAGGGCGTACGTCGCCTTATCTCTCTCTCTCTCTCTGACTCGCTCGACGTCGCGCTATCCCTCTCTCTTTCTCTATCGTTGCTTCCGATTATTTTTGTCTTGTCCTTCGCTGACCACGCTCGGGAACACAATGGCTGGCCACGCCGGCCGGCTCCTTCGCCTCAATCCACGCGGGCTGGAGATGGCGGACCTCCGATCGATATTCCGGCCGGTCGCCGCGGCTCGCCCTTCCGTCCGTCGCCGATGGTCGATCCCCCAAATCGGTGTTCTCCCCGGCCGATAAGGCGGAGACGATTTGGGGGGATGGCGATGAGAGGCCTCGGAAGGCGAGCCTGTTGTCCCGCGAGGCCGAGTGATGGCGCTGTTCCGTGTTCGGTGAGCCCGCACCGGCGTGGCCGTACGCCAGTCCGTGGTCGATTCTCGGGGGGGTCGTCGAGAAAAAGGGGTACGGGGAGGGAACGGGGGGGGGGGGAATGTCACGGCTTCGATACAATAAAAACTTAAAACTAATCTTAAAATTAACATCGTTATTAATTTCCGTGAAGGGCGCGACGGAGATTGAGCCCCTGCGTGGTCACGCGGGCTCTTTCTCGACTATCCTTGTGACGTCACGTCACAATATATATATATATATATATATATATATATATATATATATATATATATATATATATATATTGTAACGGGTTTTCTGGTCCGCACACTTCCGGGCCCGTACCGCTCCCGAAGCCTACCGGGTGTCCGAGAACCCGCCGGGTGGACGTGGGCGCCAGGTACCGGGGTACCGCCGACCGAGGGTCGACTTGTGATTTTGCCCACCCGAGCGCGGTCCCTAGATGTTGGGACACCCGGTTCGGAACGGCACGACCCAGGTGGTCCACCTAGCTCTGCTCGCCGGAGGATATGGTAGAGGGGCAGGGTCGAAGGACGAGTGTCAAGGATGACACCTGCTAGGAGGTGTCCGTTGAATAACTAACACGGCTGGACAGTGTAAATGGTATTCGTTTATTGGGCCTAAGGCCCGCCGACACGGGGTACAATTCATGGGCGCTCGACATCAATCTCCGCATACTATCCACGCTTGGATACGCCACCGGGGCACTCGTGTACTGGCTCCAACGAGCGCAGGCCATAGTGTAGATAATCGTGTATTAATCTAACAGAAGGTAGGTAATGGTGTAGATAATCGTGTAGGTAATCGTGTATTATAGCAACCGAGTTTAGGCAATTATGTAGGTAATCGTGTAGGTAATCGTGTCGCAATCGTGTATTAATCTAACCGGATGTAGGTAATTATGTAGATAATCGTGTAGGTAATCGCGTATTAATCGTGTATTTATCTACCAGAATGTAGGTAATTGTGTAGATAATCGTGTAGGTAATCGTGTCCCAATCGTGTATTAATCTAACCGAATGTAGGTAATTGTGTAGAGGCCCAGACAACGAAACTCGATTATGCGTGGTCGCCGGCTCGGACACCCGATATATGCGCTTGAAATACAATTATCCCGGGGTCGATAATAATCGAGTGAATATTACCAAGGGTTTTGCGCGAGTATAATTCTCGAGTGAGCGGGATTTCGGCAACTCGTAAACAACGCGCGAGAACAAAGGAAACAAAGACAGAAGCTCAAAGGTAAACAAACGCGAGACCAAGCGCTCGATGGCCCTGAGCGCGTGGAGAGACTGGACGAGAGATAGACGCATGAACTATGTCGTATTACCTTTTTCGACTCGAAATAAAATATTACTCCAAATTACACAATCTCGCGGAAATTCGTACTTTTCTTTGGGCCAATTTTCGCGGGACATCAGCAAACATTTTTAATTTAACGCCCTAGGCTTAACAAACGATCACGTTAAGGAATGATCGGTAATAAACAAACAATTCGCTAATTGACGCGATACGCAATAAAATTGACCGGAACTCGACGGAACGACCGAGGGTAAGGTACGAGCTCCCTTACAAAATTTATGGCGGAAACGGAACTTCCCCAGAGGCGGAAACCCGGGACCCAAACGCGACTTTATCGCCGAAACACTCCCGCCGGGTTCCAGCCCTCTGGGGACACGAAATTTCCCTCCAAGGGGGGCAACCCGTCGCCACTTGGCGCAATTAATAAAAGTTAAAGGGAAGGAAACCGAATTTAGAGCTCGTACCTTACGAACGTAGAGAGACGCAAGAGATCGGGCTCACCGCTGGAGAGTCGCAGCACGGAGAAGCCCGCTGAATCGGGGGGGGGGGGGAATTCCTGCCCAGCAGTCGATCGATCGGCTGTTTCTTGTTCGAAGTGACGCGGCTGGGCTCGTTGACTCCGAAATCGAGACTGCCCAAAATAGCCGCGCTCTCGCGGTGCTCCCGGCTCTCGCGTGCCCCACTCATGCGCCCCTCCCCTCTTTTCACGCGCTCACGCGTGATCGCATTCGTCGCCGTCTAGGAGATTTTCTCCTATTTTCCTCAGATGCCACGGCCACGGCCCCGCTCTTCCGCGCCACCCCGCGCGTACGCGACTGTCCTCGCAGCGAATAATGGACTGCCCCTCGAACCTCTTCCCCCTAGAAACCGAGGCGGGACCTCGAACGCGGAGGGGAGGCCTCCCTCGCATTTCCCCAGCGTCCTGGGAATAGCGGTGGGCCCACGCGATATACCACCAGGTGAACTACACCACCGGTCGCCGATCCACCGCCCCGACCCCCTTTGGCGGGGCGTCGGTCTTACGCGGTCCATGAGGCCCGAGGGGACAGCAGGGATGGTGCAACTCCAGGTTGCTGAGTCGAGAGGGACGGGCGACACGGTAATCTTGGCCTTATTCCGGCGTCTCCTCCGGCATCCAATCCGCGAGCACTGTTGTCCGACGCTCGCCTGCCTCTGAGTGGAGGCGCGTGTGTGTCCTCGTGGACCAACCCGCGCGAGGTTTTGCAGAGCGCGAAACCGAAAGCCGGGACATCTCGGGTATCGATAACCCGTGACTTCGGGGTAATATGGACGCGCGAGCGTTCGTTCCCGATACCTCGTTCCGTCATCCATACTCACCGTCCTAAAAAAACTGCCCCAAACATTTTATTTATAGGTTTTTAATTTCGTCCATTCATCCGCGGCTCACGAGCCGGTAGGTAAACACACACATAATACGTGGCGGTTTCTGGAATAAAATTACAAAAGAAAAGAAGGTATAATATTCCGCCACGTCGTGAGTCGACGATTTCGGAGCCACCCAGAATCGAACCAGGACGCCTCAGGGTCGTAAACCCGATCCACTGGTCCCACCATTCGAGAATGGACGTGACCCCCTAATTTGTCACGTCACAATATATATATATATTGTGATGTCGCGGATGGACAATTTTGTGATTTTTATGAGGAAAGGAGTGACTGACTTGCTCCAGAACTCGGTGGTAGGACGGAACAACTCGGTAAACACAGATTTGAGCTACTCGAGACACGTTTATTCAAATGACTGACGGACAGAGATTCGGTGTCGTACAGAATTTGGAGACTTACTGACTACTTAGCCTAGAACGGAGACAACTTATAGGGCTGGAGCGTGGGAAATTGAAAATAGTGGGAGGAAGGGCCTACGTGACGCTTGAGGCGTTCTTCGGCGTTTTTCCCAAGCGATAGGGCTAGAAGATGGTTTTCTGAGAATTCAGAAAACCAGTGTTTGACTATTGAATTCGGGACCGCGGGTCGGTGGAAGTTACGGATTTGGTGAAGGGCCGACGATACTACGAATGCAGCTGCATTCGGGCGGTGGTAATAAAAAAGGTACGCGGGAGGAATGTCAGGACTCTTCTAATATTTGTGTGGGAGTTTTTGTCGGAATGTCGGTGAAGGAGGCGGAGGTGATAAAATTAGAAGATGGAGTTCGACCGTGGGAAAGGAAAAAAGGAAAAATTCTCAGCCTATATTACAATATATATACACACTACCGGCGGAAAGTTTCCGGACAAGAGTTGGAAAAAGTGCCCGAACGGTTCTTTATGCCATTTCGCCGGTAGTTGGGCTAGGCCAATTTGACCAACGGCATTTTAAAGAGGGGGGATTTACCTACATTTTGGCTTATCAAAAAAATGTTTACGATTTTTTTTACACTTGGCACCCAGTTTTGAAAACGACAATTTTTGGTCGTTTTTTTGTTGTTTTGTGAGTGGACCCCGTTTACAGTAAAAATCTTTTTTATGCATTTCTCCTATTTAAATCATAAAAGGGGAAGCCTAAGCTATAATTTCGTTTTGTAGAAAAATTTTTGCGATTTTTTTTTCCCAAAAATATTTCGTTTTTTCGATAAAAATATACAATGTGAAAATTGCTTCGGAGTACGAAAACGACGAGGTTTACAATAAAACCTCAAGACGGTAAAAAGTGGCGTTACTTTTTGTTGAGTTCATGAGAATTTTTTCAGATTTTTTTTGCGAAATTTTTTAAAAATTTATTTGCGGTCGGAACTCGATTGATCTCAACACCATGATAATAATATAATTAATTTTTTTATTTACATATTATACTTCGGTCTCGTCGAAAAAACCTCCTCTCGCTGACAGCATGCTCTTAATCGTCGTAATTGAAATGTTTTTTCCACGACTTTCGACAAACTGCGCTTGGATGTTTGCCGCCGTGAGTTTTCGATTCCTTTTAGACATCACAATTATTGATTAGTCTTCCGCTTTGGAAGTAACAGGAGGCCTCAGGAGTGCATCAATCCTTGCACTTTGCAATGAAGGGTTCAAAATTCGCTACATTGCAAATCGATTGAAAATACCCAAATCAACCGTTGGGGATGCTATAAAACGTTTCAGAGAGACACAATCGAACCGCGATAAAAATCGTTCCGCGAGGCCTCCTGTTACTTCCAAAGCGGAAGACTAATCAATTATTGTGATGTCTAAAAGGAATCGAAAACTCACGGCCGCAAACATCCAAGCGCCGTTTGTCGAAAGTCGTGGAAAAAACATTTCAATTACGACGATTAAGAGCGTGCTGTCAGCGAGAGGAGGTTTTTTCGACGAGACCAAAGTATAATATGTAAATAAAAAAATTAATTATATTATTATCATGGTGTTGAGATCAATCGAGTTCCGACCGGAAATAAATTTTAAAAAAATTTCGCAAAAAAAATCTGAAAAAATTCTCATGAACTCAACAAAAAGTAACGCAACTTTTTACCATCTTGAGGTTTTGTTGTAAACCTCGTCGTTTTCGTACTCCGGAGCAATTTTCATATTGTATATTTTTATCGAAAAAACGAAATCTTTTTGGGAAAAAAAATCGCAAAATTTTTTCTACAAAACGAAATTGAAGCTTAGGCTTCCTCTTTTATGATTTTAATAGGAGAAATGCATAAAAAAGATTTTTACTGTAAACGGGGTCCACTCAGAAAACAACAAAAAAACGACAAAAAATTGTCGTTTTCAAAACTGGGTGCCAAGAGTAAAAAAATCGTAAAAATTTTTTTGATAAGCCAACATGTAGGCAAATCCCCCCTCTTTAAAATGCCGTTGGTCAAATTGGCCTAGCCCAACTACCGGCGAAATGGCATAAAGAACCGTTCGGGCACTTTTTCCAACTCTTGTCCGGAAACTTGCCGCCGGTAGTGAATATATATATTAGCGCATTCATTTATCAGTTTTTGGTATTCGGCATTTCGAAAACTATTGGGCTGCGCCAAAAAATCCACTTAAGCAGTGACATATATTATCAAAAAGGCCATCTGTGCAAAATTCCACCTATATCGGAGGTAACATCTATTCGGAAGTGCAGCTGGAATTACTTTTATCCGTTATGCCATAGGTTCGAATCTCCATGTAGGTGAAATATTTTCTTCGATAGGAATCATTTCAGGAGGTCAGGTAATAAAAAATCATGGTAAACAATCATACAGGTAGTACTCTCAATTGGAAATTATTGAATTTTTGAATTTATGGAGTATTATATACATTTAGTAGACATACCATTCAATATGGTAAAAACCAGTATTTTTTGATAGTGTAAGGAAATATCCGTTTTATGAAAACCTATTATATTATAAAGCATTGACAACCAACGTATGCTTGAAAGATTGTTAGTTGCGGTTAAGGGGAGGGTAGGGGTTAGCACTTTTGAAAAATCGATTTTTTGTAATTTCTTATAGTTAAACATGTCAAGAATATAATCCCAAAATTTCAAGTCAATCAGAGCAAAACTCTCGAAGTTATTGACTATGTAGTCCCGCTCCTCTAACACTGTAGCTCCGACAGCGATAACTTCAAACGCGTTTTTCTCGAAACCACTTTTTCAGTCCGTGTTCACT
Source organism: Ophion costatus (assembly GCA_951751655.1). Lineage (NCBI taxonomy): Eukaryota > Metazoa > Arthropoda > Insecta > Hymenoptera > Ichneumonidae > Ophion > Ophion costatus. The sequence continues at coordinate 12,867,530 of OX632357.1, read as the reverse complement.
GCCACTTGAAAACTACATGACCGATTTGTTTCAAACTTGGTACACACTTTCTACATATAAAATACCTCCCGCAACCCTTAGTTTGATATTTTATTCACATTGAGGGGGTTTTCCATCTCCAAAATGGCGGAATATTTCGTGAAAAATAGCACTTTTCACTTTACATGACCACCAAAAATTTAGAAATGAAAAAAAAATTATCAAAGACCGTTGGGGGGAGGATTTGATGATACTTTGACTAAATTTTAATGGTACTTGATTCAGATAATTTCTAGCAGAGATACAGTGAACACCGCAATTCGTGTTTTTCCAAAGGCGTTCTTGGAAAAGCTTTGTCACCGGCTTGTTTGTGGATATTTTCGCGTACAAATTTCACGGAATGTTCTTGAAATGACATTTAGCAATGTACAAAAGGTTTCAATAAATGCACTCTATCCATATAGATTTTAAAAAATCGCAAAAAAGTGTTTTTTTTTCACGCTGAAACCCCTACCCTCCCCTTAACATATGAGCATAGTTAAGACAACTGCTAAAATATCATAAGCAGTACTATATTTTCGGCAGTAACAATGACTATAAAATATTATTGTCCTCCCAGGGTAATATAAAATATGGTTGAAATATGGTTGAAGTTACTATACATTTCTCTCTGTGTAGTACCGTGTGTAGACAAAATTCATGATCAGCGATACTCTGATTGACTCTTTGTACACGAATTGTGACTCTGTACACGGACAGATCATTTCGCGCGGAGCGTGTTTGGGTTAACCAACCCAATTCTCCGTGTCGCAATCGGTTTGCACAAAACGATTCGATACATTCATTGAGAACTATGCGTTGAAACGCAGAGTATTCGATATCTTATCGAAGAGGGCATCAAGGTCAGGAACAGTGGACGCGACTGATTTGGGTCAGTCCGCGGATTAGTTTATTGTCCGAAATAGTGATCATCCGAGCATCCCGCGGTCTTTAGTGATCGTAGGGGCGAGGTCTGCGCCACAAGTCGCCGTCCTAAGTTACAACAATTACAGAATCCTAAATTACAACGATTTGTCACTGCTCGAGATGCTTTTGTGTCCAGAAATGCCCATTTTCAATACCGTAAGGGGCCGTCTATAAATTACGTCATTTTAAAATAGGAGGGGGGGAGGGGGCTGGTCGTTGAATGACGACAACGATAATTAGATTATGACGATAAGAAGGATATGACGATTTCAAGGGGAGAGGGGTAAAAAAATCGGAAAACATCGATGCCGTGATATATCGATGACTCTTAATCCTTTTCTTTTTATTCTAGCGCAAAGTTCCTATTTCCTATTATTCTAGCGCAAAATGCGTTTTTTTTACAAGTTTTCCAATTAAATGGGCTCTTTTTTTATTCCACGAATAACTTTAGTTGAAAGTATAGATACAAACGTGGAATGAAATACTTTTTATTACTCCGTTTTGACACCCCGTCGCTTGTGTTACGGTTTCTCCCGCTGTCACGCCGATAAACAAATTGCTCAACGATTGACGGAGGCTTTTTCAAAAATGTTTTTCATTTGTATCATTTTATGCCGGATAAGTCGGGGATAATTTATCGACCCGCACGTTGGGCATTTTCAACAGCGCGTGGCTCGTCGCTACCACGACGGCGAACAAACGAAAAATAAAACGGATGCAATGAAAATCATATCAACTTGCCAAGAGGAGAGGCGCGATCCATTAACATCACGCATGCACAGAACGAATGACTCGGCGAGAAAAATACGGCTCAATCAAACGTCGATACTGTCGTCGCATTATTGCACTACGCGTGTATAATTTCAACGAATTTATCATTTTCAGTCAGATGACGCACGTTCTGATTCTCGAAGCTGCTCCGCCTCGAATCGGTATCTCGAATGGTCCATTGCACGCTTTGAACAACGATTAAGTCCGAGTTCATCTTCGAGTGTGCATGTATCGAGATAACGGAGACTCCTTTGCGTCGTTCCGTTTTATCATTGAGCTCTTAAATTGACAATTGAAAGCATTTTTCATCCAATATTTACATAAGTTTTTTTGTTTAAAAATGAATATCAAGGCGTTACATCTATGTAGCTTACGGAAAAATTATACTTTTTGGGACTTTTTTGAGAATGCTAAAACACCAATCGAAATGAAAATTGGAGGCTTTTTTGGATAAGGTTCTGAACACCTCCCCTCCCCCCTTCCCCCGATCGAGCTGAAATGTTGCACAAACCTTCTTTTTCATACTTTAAGACAACCCCTAAAGGAATTTTTGGCGATTCGCAATAGTTTTCGAGATGTTGGATTTTGAAGTTTTTTTTCGAGGGTAAGGTTCCGACGCCCCACCGATCGAGCTGAAATTTTGTATAAAACTTCCTTTTAATATTTCAAGACAACCCCTAAAGGGATTTCTGGCGACTCACAATAGTTTTCGAGATATTGAATTTCAAAGTTCTTTTTAAAATCCGCACCGCCTATTTCTATATCTGCTCCGTCTCCGTTCATACCGTTATCGCGCTCTCCGTTTTGTCCGAACAAGCCCAAACAAAACCAAACCCAAAAACTACGGCGCGACGCCACAAATCCCTTTTGAGGTTATCTTACGGAGTTACGCGGGTTTCGAAACCAAAAAAGCATATTTTCTCTATTAAAACATATAATATGAAAATTATTTTATTCAAAATATTAAGCACATAAAAGAGCAACATTTCAACAATATTTAAAAAACTATCCAAAAATTTGGGAAATTCAGCCGGTGGGACCTGGTTTCGGAAGTGGCCTAAAATAAATCTCCTCGTGGTAGTCAGCATAATGTTAGACCAAAAAGGGCGTTGGTCCATCCACTCCTCAAGCACGATGGCTCCACCTGTCGGTCGCTACCCTTTCATAGCGAGCCGCACTACTTTCTTCTTCCTGTGTATCCCTACGCGCGTAACCGATTTCTCTGCCCGCGATCTCCTCTGTGTTATCTGACATTACGTTCGCATCTCTCGATAGAGCGTTATCTTTAAATAAAGTCTTCTTTTTACCACATTAGTTCGTTGCGTGCACTTAATAATCCCAACACATAACTCATGATAGGTTTATCTGAAAATGAAAAACAAATATTTTTCTACTAGTAGATAAGTATAGCTCGTGATTTAACGAAAGATTTTTGAAAAAAATGAAATTTGAACTTTTGGCAGAGTTGTATGCAAAATAGTTCAATTTTGGGGTCAATTTATATTACGTATAGCCTTGTAAAATTAGTTGTTATCGAAAAAAATCTTCGTTCAATTACTAATCAGTGCTGTTTTGCAGAAATGTGCAAAATTTTAATAAGATCGGTGCAATCGTTTTTGACAAATTGTGTCCACCGATTTGAAAATAAGTGTTTTGATAAAAGTGCGAATATATACCTGCGTCGCTCCCGGTCGGTCTTTCCCAACAGGGGGAATTCCCAAAGGCTCTCTATTCTTGACTTTCACTCCGATTAACTTAATGGGTGAGATGCAGTCAGAATTTTGAAAAAATCGATTTTTTGAATACATTTTCTTGGAGTAGACCCACACGGAGAAAACAGGGGCCTCGAAGTTTAGAATTAATACTATGCTTCTAAAAAAAAATATCATTAAATATCAAAAAGTATTGAATGGAAGATAAAAATTGTAATTATGGTATAGTAATAATGAAGAAATTTAAATTTCAAAATACGATATGGCACGTAAACTGATACAAATAATACATTTTATTCGGCATATTGTGATTTTTCGTAGTATTCAAAAAATATTTTGCCCACGTGATTGGAACAATTAGTTTCCAGTATTTTACAAAAAGTATGGTATAAAGAGTCACATTTTACTAATCAACTTCGTAATATTTTTCGCTATACGCCGAAGATTAATGCTATGCGTATTGTGAAATCTATACATACACGAACATTCATGCTATTCGTATAGTAAAATCCATATGAAAATATAGCGTGTAATAAAGGTTTGTATTTTACAAAGCACGCATTATTTTTACTATACAGCATATAGGACTCGCGCCTATGCGAGAATAGTTTCAAATGTAATATGTATGCATCATTTTTACTATACGGTGTGAGAATCATTTTTACACTTCTATAACAACAAGTCTTAGAATTTCCGAACTGGCAGCAAACTGCTATACTTTCTAGCACTGAATATTACAATTCTGGCAACGAGTATTAGAATTTGAGGCCGTATTTTTCTCCGTGCATAGATAGACAGATGTACCTCATATTTGCATCATATGTACATCATTACTGTGGCATAGAAAGTCTCACAGCTGTGTATCCCTTATGAGTGCTCCCGTTGAAGTCATATTTGCATCACATGATGATTCACAATAATACATCCAAATGAAGCAAAGTTGTTCTCACGCGAATATGCATGCAGTGCATTCATCAGACTAGCAAAATCGGCTCACGAGTATCTAACAATAAGTGACTGCATATGGAGCTCATATGGACGTCACGGCGTGAAGAAGTTGTAGTGCTCATACGGAGCTCATATTAGTGGCATGACGTGACGTAACTATGCTGTGCTCATACGGAGCTCATATTAGCGGCATGGCGTGACGGAACTATGCTGTGCTCATAGGGAGCTCATATAAGTGTCGTAGCGTGAAAAATCCAAAAATGTTGATTAAAAAAATTTGGTACGATTTTTATATCCATATGCTTATTTTATGTTCCTGCCTATATGATAAATGGATTGAAACGTATCCTGCCTAGTTAAAATTTTTGACCTACCTACGGTTTGAACCTACGTTTTCTAATTCGAGAGCTGAGCGCGCTACCTACCTAACCATTCTAACAGATGTGTAAACTTTCTTTGTGTCTTCGCTTACTTGTTCCATTCTGGATTTGTATGCATATCGCCGTCATATTACGCTCATCGAATGTATCACTGAAAACATGCATATCGCCGTCATCGGATGTATCACTGAGAAACACGCATATCGCCGTCATGTTGCGCTCATCGAATGTATCACTGACAAACATGCATATCGCCGTCATATTGCGCTCATCGAATGTATCACTGAAAACATGCATATCGCCGTCATCGGATGTATCACTGAGAAACACGCATATCGCCGTCATGTTGCGCTCATCGAATGTATCACTGACAAACATGCATATCGCCGTCATATTGCTTGCATGGCATGTGATGCCATGCAAGCAATGTTAACCCAGTGATTTCATCAACACAAGACATTGGATGACTTCCATATGACGTAAAATTTGCAGATATTAATTGTGGACACTTGAGCACAGCGATATGAGTTCAGCGTTCGCCAAATGTATGATGCATCTGTAAACGACATATTGAGATCAAAATGCTTTGTACATTCACGATACTAAATGAGTTCACGGCTTTGCATCACGACATGTAGTCAATATGCTGTAAAATTTGCTTCATCAAATGTATGTACGGCGTGATGATCATGACTGTCTATCTGGGATAATGTTTCGAAAAATGTGCCTGAAGTTTGCAACGTTGCTAAGCAACGATTTGGCTTGAAATTTTTTTTTTTTTCTGTTGCGTCAAATTTTGATACATTTCAGCTCTATTTGTTGAAAAAATGAGGTAATGTGAATTTAAAATGTTTTCAACCATTGGGACCCACCCTTATCGGGGGGTAAAACTTTCAAAAAATTCTGTCTCCCGCGGGTTTGATATAATCAATTTTTTTATTGGCGTTGCCTGTAAGGTGGCCCAAACAGCATCCCTCCGAAAAATATCAACCCTCTGAATTTTCCGGAAAGCACCCCTATCGAGGGGTGAAACTGTCAAAAAATTCTATCCCGCGGGTTTGATATAATCAATTTTTTTATTGGCGTTCCCTTTAAGGTGGCCCGAACAGCATCTCTCCGAAAAATATCAACCCTCTGAATTTTCCGGAAAGCACCTCTATCGAGGACCGAAACTTATGATGAATGAATTTTTTTTTTACTGAACTTCAAAAATTTTCTTTGGCAGATTTGAGCTCTACATACCGCGCATTCATTTTTTAGGCTCGTCATTTAGCGATCTATATTTGAAATCTAAAAAATACGGTATTTGATATTAATAAAGAAAAGGAAGTCGAAAAAAGTTGTTGCATTCCAACGATCCAAACTTCAAGCCCATGAAGGTTGCATCGTTGGAAAACTACCAAAAATGTTTCTATTAACCTGAAATTTCCAAACGAAAGGATTTCGAATATTAATACAAATTACGAAATAAGAAAAAATAGTCGTTGCGTTCCAACGATGCAAACTTTAACTTTATGTTATTATGACGTTGAAGTTTGCATCGTTAGAATGTAATGAAAATCTTTTTGTTATTCCCCGAATTTCTTTTGGCAGATTTGAGCTACAAAAATCACGCCAACATTTTTTAACATTCTTCTTTACCGATCTACAATAAATTTGCAAAGCATAATTTTGAATAATATTGAAAATAAGAAATTAAAAAAATTTATCGCTGCATTCCAATGATGCGAGCTTCAGCCGCATCGCATTTTGAGACTTTGGAAGCTTTTTAAGACTTCGGCAGTCAATTTTTTTGAGCCAGTGGTATCAAACAATTATTTATTTATAAGCATACATTGTAGGATATAACAAAAGTTATTTCGTGCTATTAGAACTACCAACAAAAAAGTTATAACATTTTAAAGGCGAAATTTCGAAAAATTTAAAAAAAACGTAGAAAAATGATCTTAATTACCGTGACACTTCGGACGTAGAGACTAAGGGTAAAAAAAAGTAGAAATGACCCCCCAATCGCCCAAAAAATTGTGTCGTCTCATGCGCCAAACACCCTGTATATGTTATATCGCGCTCTCCGTTTTGTGCGAATAGTGGGGTGAGCAGACCACCGATGCGAGCGCAGGTTGACTTGGATGTGCGTTGAATATTGATATAGACACAGCATCGTAGATTAATGTTTTCGTTTTTCCACAGTTCATTTTTTTTGCAGGCGTCATAGACTTCTAGGGTTAATTTATTCAATTTAAATCTCCTTGGGTTTGTTTATATTTTTTTTGCTTCTCTAGTTGCTATATGGTTGCTGTAGTCAGAGCTGAGCCCATCCGCTAAAGATATAGAAGGAGCGGTAAAAAAATAGCTTTCAAAAATCGATATCTCGAAAACGTCCCTAAAAATCCTTTTAGACCTCTCACAATGTTTAAAGAATGATGTATGCCAAATTACAGATCGAAATTCGGTTTCCGCTTTTTAGAAGTTCAGGCAAATAATCTACATATATAGTTCCATCCTTTGAAGAAAAAAAAAGATCGATTTCATTATCGTTGTAAGTGTATATCCCGCTTTAATGCAATCCCGAAATATCAATATCACAGCGAATATTATAAGCAATATCAGACCTATGCGAAAGAAAACAGAACAAATTTTTATTTACAGATTTATATTGCAAAGTTCGGAATTATGTGAAAAAATCGTGAGGCTTTTTTTGCTGAAACTGGCCAGAAGATATTGGAGTAAATGAGAAATATTTATTTTCATTGGATCCGTACGATGTAAACTTTAATGCCATGGACGGCCGTACTTAGCTGAAATCACTTTGGTTAATAAATTCGGTTGACAATTTTTTTGAAAATTGACGCCCAGCTACATCACCTTCTTAAAGCCGCGAACCCATACGTAGTTCCCATTGGCGTAAGCGTAAGCCCGTCTTCAAACACAAAGCTGGAAACATACATAACCACACACATTGGCATACAGCGCGCTCTCCGCTGATCGTATACATTGTAGTGACATTGGATAATCATGCGTTCTCACTCGCACTCGCATGCTTTGCTACGCGCTCGGCGGTATTGTGTCGAACCATACTGCCCGTGAGATGATGCTGCGTTCTCACTCTTGCTCGAGCGTCTTTTAAATTTTATTATTGCCGCACTCTCGCTCGTGCGTCGTCGGCAATTTTCGGCTACCTCGTACTCCTCTCGCGTGAACGAAGAACGAACAGGGCCTTTCGTTCGGCGAGCTGCTTCGCATCAAAGACCGGGCGTTGGATATCCCCACTCCCCCCCCTCCGGGCACAAGCGCAGCGCAGGGCGACTTCGGAAGGCCTGGGACAGGCACTTTCCCGGTGCTTGCTGCCGCCGCGTTAAGGGAGAATATACCTTTGTAAGGGCAAAATCAGGGGGAATTTCTAACAATTTATTTCAGAAAAACAAACCAATATTTTTAAATTTGATTTTTTATACATGTTAGTACAAGTCATAAAGTAAAAGAATTCTTTTAAAATTTATTTTGAAACATAATGGCGGCGCAGTAGTTTTTCTCGAAATTATGTTTTTAGACACCGGCGTATGCGTAGCGCCTCGAGTTTTCAATCGATCGACTTGACATTTTAACTGTAGCTTCTTGACAACATTTTATAGTCCAGGATGTGGGATTTTTTCGATAATTTGATATTTGAAAATTTTATGGTCGATATTGGACCCATTTTAAACGATTTTTTTTTCATGTTAACGCCATTTTTTTTAAATTCAATATTTTAAAAAACCCCTACGTACTGGACTAGTTTTTTATATCTACATTCAAAATATTTTTCGTTTTTTTTCTAGCTTAAAAATGTTGACCTGTGCGAATACGTCCGTAGAGGACTATGAAAAAAGAGAGTTTTCTTTCATCGACTACTGCGCCGCCATTTTGCTTCAAAATAATTTTACTTTACGACTTGTACTAACATATATAGAAAACCGAATGTAAAAATATTGTTGTTTTTCTTAAATAGATTGTCAAAAATAACCCTTGATTTTGCCCTCACGAAGGTATATTCCCCCTTAAAGTTGGAGAAATTCTACCACCGGAATGATTTTTTTTTTCATGTATACAACCTCTTCGCTGATCATCCTGTGCAGTTTGGGTATGATACACAGTACCGTTTTTCCGATAAAAATTCGGGAACTCAACGTATTTCGTGGATTCGACTATATTACGCTTGTGGAAACGTCCCGATCATTTTTCAGTAGCTTAATATCTGGTGAGGAAATGACGGAGCAGAAAAAATAAGTACGGTTCGACTAATTATCGGACTAACCTTTGGTGCCGTGAAAATGAGAATTGACAGTACCGTTATAAAATTATTAATTTTTTTCATCGCGGACTTATGTGCAAGTGAAACACCCAAACGTAGGGCTTCGTGATGATGGTACGCCGTAGACGGCACAAATTCTACCAAATTTATACATATACGTTTTTGCATATTTTTTATGACAGGTTAACCTCAAATTGCCAAACGAAAGGGTTTCGAATATTAATGAAAATTACGTAATAAAAAGAAAAAAAAATCGTTGCGTTCCAACGATGTAAACTTCATAGTCATCTTTGGTACACACTTTATCTTCCCAGCGAATTTTGTTTCGGACCCAGACCAATGTTGATTGTTCCCATCTCCTTGGATCGATTTTGACGTTATAAACCGGACAATTAACCACGTTGTAAATTCGTCTCGCGTTAAAATGTATATATGGTATAAATTCGGATCTATTTTGTCTGCCTAGAAATTTCTAGAAAATTATCATTTCTGAACATATATATTAAATCAATATTAAGTAACTATTACTAATTAAGAGAATGAGAACAAATGATATTCGTTGTTAATTGTCTTGGGCAAGTAGATTGAGGGCATAATTACCGAATATGTATAAAATAGGCAGCATTTGTGCCGTCTACGACGTTCCCCAGATTGCGCAACCCGTACATTTTGCGGGCTTGACTTGATCATAAGTGCGCGATTAAAAAAATTATTAATTTTTATAAGGGTACTGTGAATCCTCATTTTCACGGTATCAAGGGTTAGTCGGATAAATAGTCGAAACGTACCTATTTTTGTCTGCCCCATCTTTTTTTTAGCAGATATTAATAATCCACTCAAAACCCATCGAGACTTTTCCACAAGCGTAATATAATGGGATCCGCGAAATACGTCGAGCTTCAGAATGTTTATCTAAAAAACGGTACTGTGCATCATACCTAAACGGTGCAGGATGATCGGAAAAGAGGTTATATACGTCCGAAAAATGTTTAGCCCGGTGGCAGCATTTCGACTTGACCCCATAGCAACCTTAACGGCGCATGGAGCGCCGGGTAAGTGCCAGTCGTTACGGAGTCCCACTGCGTTGCGGTTGTGTGGAGAGGGGGGAGTGGGGATCGCCAACGCACGGTCTTCGATGCGAAGCAGCTAGCTAAACGAAAAGCTTTGGTCGTTCTTCGTCCACGCGAAAAGAGTAGGAGATAGCCGAAAATTGCCCACGACGCACGAGCGAGAGTGAGACAATGAAATTTAAAAGACGCTCGAGCAGCAGTGAGAACCCAGCGTCTCACGAGCAGTACGGTAGCGGTCGACCCAACACCGTCGAGCGCGTAGCAAAGCGTGCGAGTGCGAGTGCGAACGCATCATTATCCATTGTCACTACAATGTATACGACCGGCGGAGAGAGCGCGCTGCATGCCAAAGTGTGTGTTTATGTATGTTTCTATCTTTGTCTTTGAAGGCGGGTCTACTAGTCCAGTCAACTTAGCATAAGACCTATTCAAGAGGCCCACCCTCTGGCCAATTTTTTTATAGGTTGTTTGGACCTACAAGAATATAGTCCTGAGTTTTCGGATATTTCCGAGGTATTTTTCAGCAATAAAAAATTATTGAAAATTAAAAAATGGACATTTTTGAGATATTTTTTTTGGAACGCGTTCTATCGAAGAAAGTTTCGAATAAAATTTGTTCATAATAACGTCCTCTTTAAAAAAGGTCCTGAAAAAAGTGCTAACATTGTTAATTATGTGATTAATGGCAAATGAAAATGACAATTCTCCATTTCGTTTGTGCAATCGCAATCGGTTGTTTATCAACATATCGGTTTGAAACTCGTACATGATGTAAAGGACCCAAACCCCAAGAGAATCGTGCAAGATTTATCGATCTGCGAGAATAGTTTAGCAACAATCTGCGATCATCGAAAAATCTTTGCCCTCCAATAGAATTTCCGGACGAAGGGCCACAGGGTGGAAAAAAATCGAGGAGCTTCGTGTCGTCATGCACAAGCGATTTGGAAAAAAAATACGTTTTGTTGAAAATAGATACTGTTTTTTCGCGATTTTACATTTTTGCTTATAAACAAATAACAATTCTGACCAAACTTGCAAAGATATCTGAAAAATTCTTGGACCATCTAATGCGTTTGTGGAAAACGAACAATTGAAAAAAAAATTTGCAATTTTTTGATTACCGCACGAGATATGAATGTTTTTACGTTTGTTCAATTTTATATTGTTGTTATAAAGATTTTTGCAAAATTCGAGTTCCTCAGCAATCCCTACGCTTCCGGCCATGGGATTCAATAAAATTATTCCCTTTACAAGCAATTATGCCATCACAGTTATCGATGTATTTCGATCGACGGCTTGTCGCTGAGCGCGTGGCGTCGACCGCTCGGCCGGCCGTCGCGGTGGTGATGCCCCCTCTCACTCCGCAGCCTGGCGCGAGCAGCTTAGTTCACAAATATAATAACTTACTTAAAAATGGCCGTATAACAATTTTTTTTCGTTTTACGTGATTTATTTATGGTACCTTTTCCCATCCACAGTTAAATAATTTTAAACATTTTTAAATGTAAAATTTGTAAGAAACATGGTCATGGGGCTGCTATGGGGTGAACATAATTTTCAAGAACACCATCGCGTTCGTAAGAGAAAATCACGTAAAATGAAAAAAAAATTGTTTTACGGTCATTTTTAAGTTATTATACTTGTTAACTAAGCCGCTCGCGCCAGGCTACAGAGTGAGAGGAGGCATCCCCACCGCGCCGCCCGGCCGAGCGGTCGACGTCGCGCGCTCGGCGGCGGGCCGTCGATCGAAATACATCGATAACTGTGATGGCATAATTGCTCGTAAAGGGAATAATTTCATTGAATCCCATGGCCGGAAGCGTAGGGATTGCTGAGGAACTCGAATTTTGCAAAAATCTTTATTACAACAATAGAAAATTGAACAAACGTAAAAACGTTCATATCTCGTGCAGTAATCAAAATATTGCAAATTTTTTGTTCAATTGGTCGTTTTCCAAAAACGCGTTAGATGGTCCAAGAATTTTTCAGATATCTTTGCAAGTTTGGTCAGAATTGTTATTTGTTTATAAGCAAAAATGTAAAATCGCGAAAAAACAGTATCTATTTTCAACAAAACGTATTTTTTTTCCAAATCGCTTGTGCATGACGACACGAAGCTCCTCGATTTTTTTCCACCCTGTGGCCCTTCGTCCGGAAATTCTATTGGAGGGCAAAGATTTTTCGATGATCGCAGATTGTTGCTAAACTATTCTCGCAGATCGATAAATCTTGCACGATTCTCTTGGGGTTTGGGTCCTTTACATCATGTACGAGTTTCAAACCGATATGTTGATAAACAACCGATTGCGGTTGCACAAACGAAATGGAGAATTGTCATTTTCATTTGCCATTAATCACATAATTAACAATGTTAGCACTTTTTTCAGGACCTTTTTTAAAGAGGACGTTATTATGAACAAATTTTATTCGAAACTTTCTTCGATAGAACGCGTTCCAAAAAAATGATCTCAAAAATATCAATTTTTAAATTTTCAATAATTTTATATTGGTGAAATATACCCCGAAAATGTCCGAAAATTCAGGACTATATTCTTGTAGTTCCAAACAACCTATACAAAAATTGGCCAGTGGGTGGGCCTCGTGAATAGAACTCCGTAAAATATGGCCTAAGGTGACTGGCCTATGCGTTTACGTTGAACGGGAACTACGTACGGTTTTGCGGCTTCAAGAAGGTGATGTAGCTGGGCGCAGTGCAGCCAGATCGCACGTAAAAGTTACCCCCTCTCCTAGTCTCTAACGCGCCCATCACACTTCATAGTAGCGCGTGTCCGTGAGCGAGCGACGCTCGGACATCTTCGGAAAGACCCGAGCGCGGTCGAAGTTTCCCGACCGCGCCTTCGGCAGCTACGACAATGTATGGACGCCGAGCACGTTCATGTGCGGCCAAGCCGAAACGAAGGCTTCAAGGGAAAAAGCAAACTGAGCACGACTCGCGCGTGACGTCACCCGACGGCACGAGCGAGGCTCTTAGATGATTTCAATGCTCATTTAGCTCTTGATTCTCTGCATTATTAATGTATACAAAAAAAATGTATCGCGCATTCTGATCGCTCATTTTTTTAGTTTATACGTTAATTTAAATATAATAATAAATCTAGATTACAACTTATTTATCTTCTAAAAAATTATTCACGCTTTACTCACACCCGTCCTTATGCCAAATAAATTATGATTCATAAAATTAAGCGGAAATATATTTATATTCGTATTATAATATTAATTCTCATACTTTCATCAAGCGATAAAACATTATCCCCAAAACAAACCAACCATCCATCCGGCCGCGAATCGTGAGTACCAAAAAGTGCACATATTCTACAAGCGATGAGATGGTCCCGTTGGTAGCGTTCCTGGCTTCGGTCCGCAGGGGCGCAGGAGCGTTCCCCACGCTCAGTATTTTTTTTCAAATTTATTACTACTATTAATTCTTATTTGATTAGTTGTTTTTATTAGTTATCATTATTATTTTAATTAGTTATCTTTATGTGTCGAATAATTTATCGCGCACTGTGACCGCTTATTTTATTAGCTTGTACGTTAATTTAAATATAATAATAAATGTAAATTACAACTTATTTATCTTCTAAAAATTGTTTACGCTTTTTCACACCCGTCCTTATGCCAAATAAATTGTTATTCGTAAAAGTAAGCGAAAATATATTTATATTCGTATTATTATATTCATTCTCATATACTTTCATCTAGCGATAAAGTATTATCAAGGGATAATGCTTTACCGCTTGATGAAAGTATGAGAATGAATATAATAATACGAATATAAATATATGTCCGCTTACTTTTATGAATTACAATTTACTTGACATAGGGACGGGTATGAGTAAAGCGTAAACAATTTTTTAGGAGATCAATAAGTTGTAATTTAGATTTATTATTATATTTAAATTAACGTACAAACTAATAAAATAAGCGGTCACAGCGCACGATAAATTATTCGTCACTTAAAGATAACTAATTAAAATAATAATAACTAATAAAGATAACTAATCAAAAAATAATTTAAAGTAATAATAAATTTAAAAAAAAAATAGTGCGCGCGGGGAACGATTCCGCGTCCCTTCGGACCGAAGCCAGGAACGCTACCAACGGGACCATCTCATCGCTTGTAGAATATGTGCACTTTCTGGTACTCACGACTCGCGGCCGGATGGATGGTTGGCTTGTTTTTGGGGATAATGCTTTATCGCTTGATCAAAGCATGAGAATTAATACAATAATACGAATATAAATATATTTCCGTTTACTTTTATGAATTATAATTTATTTGGCATAAGGACGGGTGTGAGTAAAGCGTAAACAATTTTTTAGAAGATAAATAAGTTGTAATTTAGATTGTAGGAAAATATTCAAACGACGAATCGTAGGATTTCACAAAGACAGTTTTAATTAATATAGTTCTCCCGGTTGGTCGGGATGCTAGTGTACATTAGCCAATTAATCAGCTTAACTAATACAGCAAGACTCTTCGAGGGTGATCGCGACTGGACACCGCGAGGTCGGGAGACAGAATGTCCCTCCGTTGTCCATTCCTAGGCGCCTCGCCTAAGACCCTTGGGCCTTCGTCCCTTGTCTTCTCCCTTAGCTCCGGAAAACAGCCCTGGCGTTTATGACCCACTCAAGAGTCTCGTAACCCGATCTCCGACCGAGTCCCGTCGACGCAAAAGGAAGAGGAACGAAAAACTTTTCCCACATTCGGCCGTCCTGCAATTGAGTCGTCCTCGGCTCATCATCGTAGACACATTTGCACGTCGACAATGTTTCTGTAGGGAACAAACGTACATAGTCGCCACGGCCACATGTACCCCAAATTAGAAAGATTTCAGATCGTCCAAATTTTTTTTCGGTTGGGTCTTCCTCGGGATGCAATCGCAACTCTTCTCAAGCACAGTGATCAGCTCCGCTCGAGACAGCCAATCACACCACGACTATTACCCCTTTGGATAGGTTTTTGAGGTAAGGGAACCAAGACCGCACCAGGACTTTACCCCACGGGATCTCACCTGAAACACTCCAATGCTACGTGCCTTACGTGCGACTTTAAACCGTCTAACGTCACAGGCGATTCTCATGCCGAACTATCATGCATAGTTCCGTTTCCTAGTTTTTTTTTTTTTTTTTGTTTTTTTGCATTTGGAGTGTATTGACAGAAGGATCCCCATATCCCGCAGATGCCTGGATGTTGGTCTAACGTGATCGCGGGCCACACCAGGCTCCTATTAGCACATCTACCCGATCACGTGAGGCATTGTGCAAAGCGCTGGCTCACGCCCATGGTCAGAACCTCCGCCGAGGGAACTCCATTACACGAACCTGACCACCAAGGTTTCGCTTAGCATGCTGAGTACTCGACTTGGTACCGGTCAAATTCTTGCCTTGCCCGGAGCCTCCTTATACATCAGCTCTTGACCGGTAAGCCATGGGTAGGACAAGTCCGGACTCGCGGCACATGTTAGTTAACCCTTAGAAGCATGGTGGTAACCCACGTTACCACTTTGATTTAATTGAATATTTCTAATTTATTTACGTTTGAACTTATTCAGATGCGGTTTTTTGCACTTTTTAGTTACTTGAGGGATGTAAGAACATAACAATACACTCTAATTGGCATAATTGTTTATAATATAAGATTTATAAACAAACAAACTGAAAAAAATGACGTTTTTTTCGAAAGAATTCATTTTTGAAGAATCTATCCGACAAAATAATTGGAAATTTGGTAAGTGAGGGCTTTTGGGGTCGCTGATTACGAATCCGAAGTCAGATTTTCAAAATTCAAAATGGCGGATCCAATATGGCCGACGCGGAAACGTAACTCTACGAGAAAATTGATAAAAATTTGTACTCAGGGGTTTTCGGAGTCGCTGATTACGAATCCAATGTTAGATTCGCGTAATTCGAAATGGTCGATACAAAATAGCCGACGTGAACACATAAGTTCGAAAAATTCATTGATTTTTAAAATTCACTGTTCTTTGGCACAACATCGATTTCTAGAACAATTACAACAAGAATCCCAACTCCACTTTTCTTTCTTTTTCCATTTGTATTCAATTTATATAATTCGAGATAGCGTATACAAATATTGCAATCTACTGTAAATATCGATGAACAATGTGCTGTTACGGACATTTGATTTTTTTTCCTATGAGTCTAATATAGTTCTTCGGTACATACAGGTTGTTCTCGATTAATAATTTATCATAACATTATACGTGTATTTTTGTTCTTGAAGATTTGTTGAAGGAAATCTGCTGATCGAAATAGATACTTCTTATAGTCTATACGGGTTTCTCACTAAAATCGATCATTCTCAACGCTTATTTCGGTGGTCACAAATATGAGCCGAAAAAATCATGTGAACGAAACCGAAATCCCTAGCGATTCAGAATCAGTTGATGGACTTGGCAATTGTGATGATGAAGAAGAGGTTGTGAATTCAAAGTCACTCGCAGACCAATCGATTCCTATTTTGAATAATATCTCTCAAGATGAGGAATCTATAGAAGAAGATGATAGTACACCAGACCAACAAAATCCCGATGCAGGTCACATTTGGGAATCCATCAGTAAATTGAGAACGGATATTCCATTTTTCAAAAGCTTTGGTCCAAACATTCCAGAAAACGCGAAATCTCCATTAGAGATATTCACTTGCTTATTTCCTACACACCTGTTGGATCACATCATGGAACAAACAAATTTGTATTGCGCTCAAAAAAACAGTCAGCATAGTCCCATAACGAGAGAAGAACTGAAAATATTTTTCGGTATCAATGTTCTGATGGGGATCGAAAAATTACCATCTTATCGCGATTATTGGTCTGATAATCCTCAAATGCATGACTCGTATATATCTTCTCTCATGACAGTCAATCGTTTCGGTTTTTTTCTGTCCCATATGCACATCAACGATAATTCTAAAGAACCGGAAAGAGGCGATCCAAGATATGATAAGCTGTATAAGTTGAGACCGCATTTGGATGAACTCTCTCAAAACTTCAAAGAATGTTTCAAGCCAGGCCAGTACCAATCAATTGACGAGTCTATGATAAAGTTCAAAGGAAAGAGTAGTATGAAGCAATATATGCCAGCTAAACCAGTGAAGCGTGGATATAAATGTTGGATTCGTGCGGATGAGTCTGGTTATGTTTGTGAATTTCAAATATATACTGGCAAAACAGGCAGTACTGAAAAACAATTGGGCGCCCGAGTAGTAAAAGACCTCACACGAGAACTTATCGGTGGCAATCACCACGTATACTTCGATAATTTCTTTAGAGGAGTTGACCTTCTGTTATCTTTGAAACAAGATCAAATTTTTGCTTGTGGTACAGTAAGACAAAATCGTTCTGGACTGCCGAGTAATGCAAAAGAAAAAAAACAGGCAAAAAAATGGAAATAGGAGAATACGAATTTAAGACTACAAATACAGGTCTCAGCTGGGTCAAGTGGATGGATAAGAAACCTGTTCATTTCTTATCAAATTACCATAATCCCTCTGAAGTAACTATCGTGAATCGTAGACAAAAAGATGGTTCTCTAAAACCTGTCAATAGCCCTGTAATCTGTTCTGAATATAATAAGCATATGGGCTATGTGGACTCTGCTGATCGCCTAATTGCGGTTTATAAAATTGATCGAAAATCCAAAAAGTGGTGGTTCAGATTGTTTTGGCATTTTCTCGATCTCACTATCACTAATGCATATATTTTGTACAAAGAAAAAGAGCTAAATTCGAAACTAACTTTAAAAAAATTTCGATTATTATTGGTGGAACAATTAGTAAAACATAAAATTCCAAATCCTAGAGGTAGAAAGCGTCAAAGTCATGTCTCAGATATTTCTCACCATGGTAAACCACAAGTATCTCTAGACAAGAGATACTCACAAGCAGCTCATATGCCGGTTTTCGCAAATGAGTCGAGACGATGTGCTCATTGCAGTACAAAAAAGGATCAGAGAAGGACAAAATGGAAATGTATGACATGCAATGTACCACTGTGTCTTTTGGCAGAAAGTAATTGTTTTCAAAGATACCACACTTGATTCAAAGTCAACACTTATCTCCTCATAATTATATATAACTAAAAAATGAAAAAAAAACTAAAAAAATGTTAAAACTAGAAAAAAAAATAATAAAAAAATAAAAAAATTTTAAAAAAATTAAAAAAAATTAAAAAATGAAAAAAATTTAAAAAAATGAAAAAAATTAAAAAAAATGAAAAAAAATAAAAGAAATGGAGCTATAACTCTTCACGTCCTCGTTGTTAGCTCTGGGTTGTGCCAAGAAAGAGTAAATTTTCAAAATCTTATGGATATTCTCGTAGAATTACGTTTCGGTGTCGGCCATTTTGGATCCGCCATCTTGAATTTACAAAATCTGACTTCAGATTCGTAATCAGTGACCCCAAAAACCCCTAAGTACAAGTTTTCATCAATATTCTCGTAGAATTACGTTTCGGTGTCGGCCATTTTGGATCCGCCATCTTGAATTTTGGAAATCTGACTTCAGATTCGTAATCAGTGACCCGAAAAACCCCTAAGTACAAGTTTTCATCAATATTCTCGTAGAATTACGTTTCGGTGTCGGCCATTTTGGATCCGCCATCTTGAATTTTGAAAATCTGACTTCAGATTCGTCATCAGTGACCCCAAAAACCCCCAAGTACAAGTTTTCATCAATATTCTCGTAGAATTACGTTTCGGTGTCGGCCATTGTGGATCCGCCATCTTGAATTTTGAAAATCTGACTTCAGATTCGTAATCAGTGACCCCAAAAACCCCTAAGTACAAGTTTTCATTGATATTCTCGTAGAATTACGTTTCGGTGTCGGCCATTTTGGATCCGCCATCTTGAATTTTGAAAATATGACTTCAGATTCGTAATCAGTGACCCGAAAAACCCCTAAGTACAAGTTTTCATCAATATTCTCGTAGAATTACGTTTCGGTGTCGGCCATTTTGGATCCGCCATCTTGAATTTTGAAAATCTGACTTCAGATTCGTAATCAGCGACCCCGAAAACCCCCGAGTAAGAATTTTCATGATGATAGGATCGTTCAAAAAATGTATGCTTCTAAGGGTTAAAAGCGTGCAACAGGACAGTAAACAGGACAGTAAAGCTTAAAGAGAGAAAAACACACCATTCAATTTTTAGTGTCGGATAGTACAGAGTTCGAAAGCGGAGAGGTTGTCACAGTAGAGAAACGCTATTTCAAGTTGTCAAACAACATTGACCAACTGACTCATTTGGCAACATCGAGTTGCCCATCAAATTTCACATCCAATTCCCTGGATTACCAATAACAACCGCAATCGGTTACAAACCGTCTTCTACTGTGACAGGAAGAACGAAGAAAAATAGCGTCTCCCAGGCTCCTATCCCGCGCACTCTGGCCAGGAGTCGACGGTGGACCTGCCGGGTACATAGCTAAACAGTAAAATGGCGTCTCCCGGGCTCCCATCCCGCGCACTCTGGCCAAGAGGCGACGGTGGGACATCATGGGTACATAGCCAACCAGAGGGTGGCCACCGTTGCCTCCACTGGGCAACACCACACCTCTTTTAGCAAAGACGTATCTGCCTACAGGCCCGAAAATTGCGGCGCACTGTTACAGTCTCGTCGAAAGGAAGTTCAGCGTCCTCGATGGTAAGACGATGGCGACCACTCATGCTAGCAGGCTCCAATTCCCCTTAAGCAGGCTGGAGCCTTACCCATAGGCTACTACTCTAGGGCGTCGAACGTGACCCACTTCCGAAGGCCGTCAACAGGGACGACGCTCCTTTGACCCTTCGCCTTCCGGAGCGCACGCAGGTCCTCGACCTCGTACGGATCGTTTGGCAGGACAGCAGCGATTTTGAACGGTCCCTTGAACTTGGCCATCAACTTCCTGCTCTGCCCTGTTGCGACGGGATTAGTGGCCACCATGACGACGTCTCCGACTGAATACCGCGGGGGCTTGGACCTTCGCGCATCGAACGCCGTCTTTTGCCGTTGTTGTTCTTCATCCGTCGAACACTTAGCTTCCCTCCGCAGTTCCTTGAGATCTATTCGATCGAGTGTCGACTGGATCTCACCGAGTAACATTGCGTCTGCACTGCTGCGAGGCTTGTACCCATACAACAGCTGAGCCGGGCTCCTTTGCGTTGTTCGGTTAGTGGAGGAATTAATTCCGCTCTGCACCTTCTTCAAGCAGTCGTCCCACGTGTCCTCCGGCGCCCCGGCGCTCGTAGTCGCAAGGGAGCTCAAGACAGTGCGATTCATGCGCTCACACTGGCCATTTGCCCGTGGCGTAGCTGTCGCATTGAGGACATGCTTGATCCCGTATTCTTTGCAGAACGCCGCAAAACGATGCGAGGTGAAACAGCTCCCCCTGTCGCTGACAATCCGCGTTGGGACGCCAAACAACGCGAATAATTGGTCCAGAGCCTTGATGACCCATTTCGTTTTCGTGTCTCGTACGGCCTCGAGTACGCAAAACTTCGTGAACCCGTCTACTATCGTCAGTATCTGCGTGTTTTTACGCTTGCTCCGTACAAACGGACCCACGTGGTCTAGATGCAATGTATGAAATGGGATCGAGACCTTTTCGATGGGGCGTAGTAGACCCGGTTTACGACCAGACGAGGATTTATAGTATAGGCAGTTAAGGCACGCATGTACGTATTTAGTTACGAATTTACGCATCCCGGCAAACCAATAACTTTCTCGGACCTTTTCAAGGGTCCTTTCCACAGAAAAATGTCCCTGATCGTCATGACACATCTTTACGATGTTGAAACGTGACGCACGTGGCACTAGCCACTTACTACCCGTTTCGGTTCTTCGGAACACCACACCACCCTTGAGATCGTACTTTTCGAAGTATTGTTTCGTGTCAGGCTGAACGTCTCCAGATTCTAAAATTTTACGGATTATGTCTATGTTCGGGTCTTGCATTTGGGCAACCTTTATCCATTCAGCATCCATTACGTCTACGAGCAGACACTCCACTGGGTTTCGACTCAGATAGTCGACATGTGCGGCTTGTGCCCCCGGCCTATACACGATTTCGAAATCGAAGTCCTGCATGTAAACCCACCACCTAGCTACGCGTGGTTGTATATCCTTTTTTGTGGCAGTCGCTCTTACCGCGCTGCAGTCCGTCACCACGGTGAATTTGACGCCTAATAAATATACCCGAAAGGACTTAAGAGCTTCGACTATGGCTAACGTCTCTAGGTCGTAGGAATGGTACTTTTGTTCCTCGACCGTAGTCTTACGGCTATAGTATGCTACGACCCTTTTCTCTGTGTCTGTTTTTTGTATAAGCATTGCTCCGAGTCCTATTGAGCTGGCGTCTGTATGCAACTCTGTCACCAGCCTGGGGTCGTAAATGGCTAATACGGGCCTATTGGAAAGAATGTGCTTTATGGTATCCACGGCTTTTGACTGTTCGGCGGTCCATCGCCATGGGGCATCTTTGCGCAGCAAATTCGTCAGAGGCACTACAGTGCGGGCGTAATCTTTAACGAATCTTCGAAAATAACCCGCGAGTCCCAGAAATTGGCGCACCTGTTTTATATTGCTAGGATAAGGGGCTTTAACTATCGCGGCTGCCTTAAGTGACCCAGGTCGAACCCCCTCCCCCGATATCTCCCTTCCGAGATAGTCGATCTTTGGCTGCAGAAATTTACATTTGGAGAGGTTCAAGGTAAAATTATGTTTTTTCAAGGCCTCTAAAACTGACTCCAAATGTTTGAGGCCGTCCTCTACGGTCGACGTAGGGATAAGGATATCGTCCATATAGAGCAGGGCTCGACCAAACCTTAAGTCACCCAGAGTTTTATTCATGGCCCTCTGAAATACAGAGGGCGCATTTGCAAGTCCGAAAGGCATGCGCAAAAACTCATAATGCCCATCGGGCGTAATGAAGGCGGTTTTTTCCACGGATTCTGGATGCAATGGAATCTGGTAAAACCCCGACATTAGATCTAATGAAGTAAAAAGCGACTTGCCTCCCAGCTGATCGATCTGATCCTCGATTAATGGCAAGGGGTACTTATCGCGTTTGGTGATTCTATTAAGTGCTCGGAAATCTACACACATCCGCGACTCGCCATTCTTTTTTCGGACCAAGACGACTGGGCTTGCATAAGGCGATCGGCTCTCGCGGATGATATTATTAGCCTCTAAATCTGCTACGATTCTCTTCACTACGTCGCGCTCTTGAAATGACATGTGGTAAGGTCGGTGATACACCGGCTCTTCCTTCAACAATTCGATTTTCATTTCTGCGACATTTGCTCTCCCAAGCTCGTCAACCTTGAAGGATATGTTCGCCCTGAACCGGTTGAGAAGGTCGATCAAACTTGAACGTAGCCCCAAGTCGAGCCCTGGGCAATCAACGTCCCTTTCGGTTATACGGGCACCTCTACTTTTGTCCACTACATTAATGCTAGGCGCTTCGGGGATCTTGCCATCTCCCGCCGACCTGACGAACGCCAGATCACTCGCACCAACTACCGCTCTGACGCTGGGGTCGGCTAAAATGTTTCGCCCGACCAATATTTCGCGAGAAATCTGGTCATCGGGCAGGACATAAAAGATGACGCTGAAGCTGGCAGACAGACCTAG
The DNA here is from genome assembly GCA_951751655.1 of Ophion costatus. Classification (NCBI taxonomy): domain Eukaryota; kingdom Metazoa; phylum Arthropoda; class Insecta; order Hymenoptera; family Ichneumonidae; genus Ophion; species Ophion costatus. The sequence continues at coordinate 12,844,758 of OX632357.1, read as the reverse complement.
CAGACGCGCGCCGCCCGAACCCAGTACATTTCAAGCGTGACTGTACGCGGTCGAGTCGTAGCGCAGTTAGGCAGCGTAGGGCCTACCCCCACCACGTACCCGCGCGTGAAAGAGCCGAATCTATCTGACTAGCGAAAGTAATGTTTTTTTTGGTCCTTAACAATAGCCGTCACCGGGTTGAATCATAAGTCGATCGTTTGGTGCATTTATATAGAGTACGCACGTAAATCATCAAGTCGCTGATGTCATGCGTGTTGACGGCAAACGACTTTAAACAAAAATTTCGTTCGCGTACGGCGTACTCGAATCGCGGAATAATATTTATTTTTGTTAATCAACAAAAGCGGTCACCGGGATGAAACAGGGAGGGATCGATTCGACGAATTATATAGAACAAGCACGTAAATAGAAAAAGTCGCTACTGTCATACGTGTTCGCAGCAGACGGCCTTTCTTGAAATTTTTCTTGCGAGGACGGAGGCGCCATTCACGAAAAACAATTTTTTAATTAATCAACCAAAGTCGTCACCGGGATAAATCACATGTCAATCGATTCGTCTTAATATAAAGAACAAGCAGCCAAATAAAAAAAGTAGCTGCTGTCATGCAGGTTGACAGCAGACGACCTTTTGTGAATTTTATCGTGCGGCCAGCACGGCCCGAATCGCGGATAACTATTTATTTTTGTTAATCAACAAAAGCCGTCACCGGGATGAAACATAGGGGGATCAATTCGGCTAATTATATAGAACAAGCACGTAATTAGAAAAAGTCGCTACAGTCATGCGTGTCGGCAGCAGACGGCCTTTTTTGAAATTTTTCGTGCGAGAACGGAGGCGCGATTCGCGAAAAACAATTTTTTAATTAATTAAAAAAAGTCGTCACCGGGATAAATCACATGTCAATCAATTCGTCTTATTATAAAGAATAAGCCGCTGAATAAAAAAAGTAGCTGCTGTCATGCAGGTTGACAGCAGACGACCTTTTGTGAATTTTGTCGTGCGGCCAGCACGGCCCGAATCGCGGATAACTATTTATTTTTGTTAATCAACAAAAGCCGTCACCGGGATGAAACAGGGAGGGATCGATTCGACGAATTATATAGAACAAGCACGTAAATAGAAAAAGTCGCTACTGTCATGCGTGTTCGCAGCAGACGGCCTTTCTTGAAATTTTTCTTGCGAGGACGAAGGCGCCATTCACGAAAAACAATTTTTTAATTAATCAACAAAAGTCGTCACCGGGATAAATCACATGTCAATCGATTCGTCTTAATATAAAGAACAAGCAGCCAAATAAAAAAAGTAGCTGCTGTCATGCAGGTTGACAGCAGACGACCTTTTGTGAATTTTATCGTGCGGCCAGCACGGCCCGAATCGCGGATAACTATTTATTTTTGTTAATCAACAAAAGCCGTCACCGGGATGAAACATAGGGGGATCGATTCGGCTAATTATATAGAACAAGCACGTAATTAGAAATAGTCGCTACAGTCATGCGTGTGGGCAGCAGACGGCCTTTTTTGAAATTTTTCGTGCGAGAACGGAGGCGCGATTCGCGAAAAACAATTTTTTAATTAATCAAAAAAAGTCGTCACCGGGATAAATCACATGTCAATCGATTCGTCTTATTATAAAGAATAAGCCGCTAAATAAAAAAAGTAGCTGCTGTCATGCAGGTTGACAGCAGACGACCTTTTGTGAATTTTGTCGTGCGGCCAGCACGGCCCGAATCGCGGATAACTATTTATTTTTGTTAATCAACAAAAGCCGTCACCGGGATGAAACAGGGAGGGATCGATTCGACGAATTATATAGAACAAGCACGTAAATAGAAAAAGTCGCTACTGTCATGCGTGTTCGCAGCAGACGGCCTTTCTTGAAATTTTTCTTGCGAGGACGGAGGCGCCATTCACGAAAAACAATTTTTTAATTAATCAACAAAAGTCGTCACCGGGATAAATCACATGTCAATCGATTCGTCTTAATATAAAGAACAAGCCGCCAAATAAAAAAGTAGCTGCTGTCATGCAGGTTGACAGCAGACGACCTTTTGTGAATTTTATCGTGCGGCCAGCACGGCCCGAATCGCGGATCACTATTTATTTTTGTTAATCAACAAAAGCCGTCACCGGGATGAAACAGGGAGGGATCGATTCGACGAATTATATAGAACAAGCACGTAAATAGAAAAAGTCGCTACTGTCATGCGTGTTCGCAGCAGACGGCCTTTCTTGAAATTTTTCTTGCGAGGACGGAGGCGCCATTCACGAAAAACAATTTTTTAATTAATCAACAAAAGTCGTCACCGGGATAAATCACATGTCAATCGATTCGTCTTAATATAAAGAACAAGCAGCCAAATAAAAAAAGTAGCTGCTGTCATGCAGGTTGACAGCAGACGACCTTTTGTGAATTTTATCGTGCGGCCAGCACGGCCCGAATCGCGGATAACTATTTATTTTTGTTAATCAACAAAAGCCGTCACCGGGATGAAAATAGGGGGATCAATTCGGCTAATTATATAGAACAAGCACGTAATTAGAAAAAGTCGCTACAGTCATGCGTGTTGGCAGCAGACGGCCTTTTTTGAAATTTTTCGTGCGAGAACGGAGGCGCGATTCGCGAAAAACAATTTTTTAATTAATCAAAAAAAGTCGTCACCGGGATAAATCACATGTCAATCGATTCGTCTTATTATAAAGAATAAGCCGCTAAATAAAAAAAAGTAGCTGCTGTCATGCAGGTTGACAGCAGACGAACTTTTGTGAATTTTGTCGTGCGGCCAGCACGGCCCGAATCGCGGATAACTATTTATTTTTGTTAATCAACAAAAGCCGTCACCGGGATGAAACATAGGGGGATCAATTCGGCTAATTATATAGAACGAGCACGTAAATAGAAAAAGTCGCTACGGTCATGCGTGTTGGCAGCAGACGGCCTTTTTTGAAATTTTTCGTGCGAGGACGGAGGCGCCATTCACGAAAAACAATTTTTTGATTAATCAACAAAAGCCGTCACCGGGATGAAACATAGGGGGATCGATTTGACTAATTATATAGAACAAGCACGTAAATAGAAAAAGTCGCTACTGTCATGCGTGTTGGCAGCAGACGGCCTTTTTCAGATTTTTCGTGCGCGGACGGTGGCGCGATTCGCGAAAAACAATTTTTTGAGTAATCAACAAAAGTCGTCACCGGGATAAATCACAGATCAATCGATTCGTCTTATTATACAGAGTAAGCAGCTGAGTCGAAAAAGTAGCTGCTGTCATGCAGGTTGACAGCAAACGACCTTTTGTGAATTTTATCGTGCGGCCAGCACGGCCCGAATCGCGGATGACTATTTATTTTTGTTAATTAACAAAACCCGTCACCGGGATGAAACATAGGGGGATCAATTCGGGTAATTATATAGAGCAAGCACGTAAATAGAAAGTCGCTACAGTCATGCGTGTTGGCAGCAGACGGCCTTTTTTGAAATTTTTCGTGCGAGAACGGAGGCGCGATTCGCGAAAAACAATTTTTTAATTAATTAAAAAAAGTCGTCACCGGGATAAATCACATGTCAATCAATTCGTCTTATTATAAAGAATAAGCCGCTGAATAAAAAAAGTAGCTGCTGTCATGCAGGTTGACAGCAGACGACCTTTTGTGAATTTTGTCGTGCGGCCAGCACGGCCCGAATCGCGGATAACTATTTATTTTTGTTAATCAACAAAAGCCGTCACCGGGATGAAACAGGGAGGGATCGATTCGACGAATTATATAGAACAAGCACGTAAATAGAAAAAGTCGCTACTGTCATGCGTGTTCGCAGCAGACGGCCTTTCTTGAAATTTTTCTTGCGAGGACGGAGGCGCCATTCACGAAAAACAATTTTTTAATTAATCAACAAAAGTCGTCACCGGGATAAATCACATGTCAATCGATTCGTCTTAATATAAAGAACAAGCAGCCAAATAAAAAAAGTAGCTGCTGTCATGCAGGTTGACAGCAGACGACCTTTTGTGAATTTTATCGTGCGGCCAGCACGGCCCGAATCGCGGATAACTATTTATTTTTGTTAATCAACAAAAGCCGTCACCGGGATGAAACATAGGGGGATCGATTCGGCTAATTATATAGAACAAGCACGTAATTAGAAAAAGTCGCTACAGTCATGCGTGTGGGCAGCAGACGGCCTTTTTTGAAATTTTTCGTGCGAGAACGGAGGCGCGATTCGCGAAAAACAATTTTTTAATTCATCAAAAAAAGTCGTCACCGGGATAAATCACATGTCAATCGATTCGTCTTATTATAAAGAATAAACCGCTAAATAAAAAAAGTAGCTGCTGTCATGCAGGTTGACAGCAGACGACCTTTTGTGAATTTTGTAGTGCGGCCAGCACGGCCCGAATCGCGGATAACTATTTATTTTTGTTAATCAACAAAAGCCGTCACCGGGATGAAACAGGGAGGGATCGATTCGACGAATTATATAGAACAAGCACGTAAATAGAAAAAGTCGCTACTGTCATGCGTGTTCGCAGCAGACGGCCTTTCTTGAAATTTTTCTTGCGAGGACGGAGGCGCCATTCACGAAAAACAATTTTTTAATTAATCAACAAAAGTCGTCACCGGGATAAATCACATGTCAATCGATTCGTCTTAATATAAAGATCAAGCCGCCAAATAAAAAAAGTAGCTGCTGTCATGCAGGTTGACAGCAGACGACCTTTTGTGAATTTTATCGTGCGGCCAGCACGGCCCGAATCGCGGATAACTATTTATTTTTGTTAATCAACAAAAGCCGTCACCGGGATGAAACATAGGGGGATCAATTCGGCTAATTATATAGAACGAGCACGTAAATAGAAAAAGTCGCTACGGTCATGCGTGTTGGCAGCAGACGGCCTTTTTTGAAATTTTTCGTGCGAGGACGGAGGCGCCATTCACGAAAAACAATTTATTAAATAATCAACAAAAGTCGTCACCGGGATAAATCACATGTCAATCGATTCGTTTTATTGTAAAGAATAATCAGCTAAATAAAAAAAGTAGCTGCTGTCATGCAGGTTGACAGCAGACGACCTTTTGTGAATTTTATCGTGCGGCCAGCACGGCCCGAATCGCGGATAACTATTTATTTTTGTTAATCAACAATAGCCGTCACCGGGATGAAACATAGGGGGATCGATTCGACCAATTATATAGAACAAGCACGTTAATAGAAATCGTCGCTACTGTCATGCGTGTTGGCAGCTGACGACCTTTTACGAGATTTTTCATGCGAGTAGAGAGGCTTGCTTTGCGAATAACAATTTATTAGTTAATTAAGAGAAGTCGACAACGAGATAAATAGTAGATTGATGGATTCGTCTATTCGTAACGAATACGCCCGGATATAATATAACTTGCTAATGCCGTGCGTGATTGCAACGGACGACCTTCTATGGGATATTTCGTGTGAATAGAGAGGCCCCGTATGCGGATAGATTTTTTTTGTTAATTAATTTGTGTTTATTTTCTTATCATCCGTCTGCACCTTCTGGGCCAGGGTTGTAGTACTTCATAATTTTTTTTGTGACTGAGAATTCGTTTAAAAAATACTTATCTCAAACGCTCATTATCGTCGAGAGAAAATGTTCAAAGTGCATTACATCATTGAGAATTTGCGCTTCCCCCAATTATGGAAATTATGCAAATTAATACTAATTCACTTGATTTAAGACAAAGTATTGTTCGCCAGAATGATGCTCACTTATCAGCGCCGTAGGTAATCCATTGATGCAAAAGTTTCGACAGTAGATCACTAATGCATTTCACTCTATCACAATATGAAACGTTCTAGAAAATTAATAAAAACACGAAAAGACACGGCATGGTTCCAACGGAGCGTTCGAACACCGCAGACAATGCTATTTTCAATAATAACGCGCAGCAAGACGGCAGCTATGACTGGTGCGACCCCGTCTTCACCATTAACAGAAACCCTTCGTGCCCTTATTTCCCCCACCATTGCGAATGAACATTGTCTAGATTATTTTCCAGCTATGGCTATAGACAAATAAGCAGTAAGTACGCACGTACAAGAATGTAACGGCGCAAATTATCTCGATTTTCACGTTTTCGAACCTGGCGCATGGATCCTACGTCCTTTACATTTATGGTCCACCAGCCATAAATGTATTAATGATTAATACTCACAGTGAAACATGCACACTCATATCGGTGGACCTTACGGTCCAGGCTAAACCGTATAGGCGGATTATAGTCGGAGCGAACGTCGAAACACCCACCACCTTTTTTAATCTAAGCCACTGAAAACCAACCGGCCGGTTGGATGTAAAAAAATTAAAATCGGAATCCTTCTGTTTCTGCCAAAATAATGTGACGTTTTCTCCGAATATAATCCTTCGACGAGAAAAATGTATGATCGGGTTCTTTCCGGTATAAAGATAATGTGCACGACGTAGAAAATGTTCGATTGTAGAGGTAGGGGTAGCCTCATAAGAGCAACAAAGGTTTCTGTTAATAGTACCGACGTAGTTGCACCAGTCATAGCTGCAACTGTCTACCCGGTGTGATTGAGGGCAGTCTCGTCTATCATGTTCGAATGCTTCGTTGAAAACATACTATTTCTTGTCGTGTTTAAGTTGAGGATACAATAACTTATCTCATAAAATACATTTTTTTAAAACATATATTGTTGTGCAGTGAAAGACAGAAGTGAGCAACTTTCGTAACTGTTGGATTAATGGATTGCTTACAACGTTAATGAGTGAGTAACATTGCATTGATCAATTGTGTTTCCGCAAAACAAATATATCGATCTTAATTAATCGCGAATCGGGTCGCGTTACCGGCACGATAAAATTGATAAAGGGTCGGCTGCTGCCAACAGGCAATGCAACAGCGACCCTTTCAGCGACTTGTTCGATTCACCTATTCATTCTATATAATTGGCCGAGTAGATGCCTGTACGTTTTATCCCGGTAACCGGTTGTCTTAATTAACAGAAATAAACAATTATCTGCGAATCAGGCTGTGCTGACCGCAGGATAAAATTCACAATGGGTCGTCTGCTGCTAACTTGCATGACTGCAGCTACTTATTCAATTTAGCTGCTTATTCTTTATAATAAGACGAATCGATCGACCTATGATTTATCGCGGTGACGACGTTGCTATATCAATTGAAAAATTGTTATTCGCGAATCGCGCCTCCTTACTCGAACGAGAAATCTCAAAAAGGGCCGTCTGCTGCCAACACGCATGACAGTAGCGACTTTTTCTAGTTACGTGCTCGTTCTATATAATTGGTCGAATTGATCGCCCTATGTTTCATCCCGGTGACGGATTTTGTTGATTAACAAAAATAAATAGTTTTCCCTGATTCGGGCCGTGCTAGCCGCACGATAAAAATCACAAAAGGTCGTCTGCTGTCAACCTGCATGATAGCAGCTACTTTTTTTATTTAGCTGCTTATTCTTTAGAATAAGACGAATCAATTGACCTGTGATTTATCCCGGTGACGACTTTTTTTGATTAAATAAAAAATTGCTTTTCGCGAATCGCGCCTCCGTCCTCGCACGAAAATTTTCAAAAAAGGCCGTCTGCTGCCAACACGCATGACTGTAGCGACTTTTTCTATAAACGTGCTTGCTCTATATAATTACCCGAATTGATCCCCCTATGTTTCATCCCGGTGACGGGTTTTGTTGATTAACAAAAATAAATAGTTATCCGCGATTCGGGCCGTGCTGGCCGCACGATAAAATGCACAAAAGGTCGTCTGCTGTCAACCTGCATGACAGCAGCTACTTTTTTTATTTGGCTGTTTGTTCTTTAGATTAAGACGAATCGATTGACATGTGATTTATCCCGGTGACGACTTTTGTTGATTAATTAAAAAATTGTTTTTCGTGAATGGCGCCTCCGTCCTCGCAAGAAAAATTTCAAGAAAGGCCGTCTGCTGCGAACACGCATGACAGTAGCGACTTTTTCTATTTACGTGCTTGTTCTATATAATTCGTCGAATCGATCCCTCCCTGTTTCATCCCGGTGACGGCTTTTGTTGATTAACAAAAATAAATAGTTATCCGCGATTCGGGCCGTGCTGGCCGCACGACAAAATTCACAAAAGGTCGTCTGCTGTCAACCTGCATGACAGCAGCTACTTTTTTTATTCAGCGGCTTATTCTTTATAATAAGACGAATTGATTGACATGTGATTTATCCCGGTGACGACTTTTTTTAATTAATTAAAAAATTGTTTTTCGCGAATCGCGCCTCCGTCCTCGCACGAAAAATTTCAAAAAAGGCCGTCTGCTGCCAACACGCATGACTGTAGCGACTTTTTCTATTTACGTGCTTGCTCTATATAATTACCCGAATTGATCCCCCTATGTTTCATCCCGGTGACGGGTTTTGTTAATTAACAAAAATAAATAGTCATCCGCGATTCGGGCCGTGCTGGCCGCACGATAAAATTCACAAAAGGTCGTCTGCTGTCAACCTGCATGACAGCAGCTACTTTTTCGACTCAGCTGCATACTCTGTATAATAAGACGAATCGATTGATCTGTGATTTATCCCGGTGACGACTTTTGTTGATTACTTAAAAAATTGTTTTTCGCGAATCGCGCCACCGTCCGCGCACGAAAAATCTGAAAAAGGCCGTCTGCTGCCAACACGCATGACAGTAGCGACTTTTTCTATTTACGTGCTTATTCTATATAATTAGTCAAATCGATCCCCCTATGTTTCATCCCGGTGACGGCTTTTGTTGATTAATTAAAAAATTGTTTTTCGTGAATGGCGCCTCCGTCCTCGCACGAAAAATTTCAAAAAAGGCCGTCTGCTGCCAACACGCATGACCGTAGCGACTTTTTCTATTTACGTGCTCGTTCTATATAATTAGCCGAATTGATCCCCCTATGTTTCATCCCGGTGACGGCTTTTGTTGATTAACAAAAATAAATAGTTATCCGCGATTTGGGCCGTGCTGGCCGCACGACAAAATTCACAAAAGTTCGTCCGCTGTCAACCTGCATGACAGCAGCTACTTTTTTTATTTAGCGGCTTATTCTTTATAATAAGACGAATCGATTGACATGTGATTTATCCCGGTGACGACTTTTTTTGATTAATTAAAAAATTGTTTTTCGCGAATCGCGCCTCCGTTCTCGCACGAAAAATTTCAAAAAAGGCCGTCTGCTGCCAACACGCATGACTGTAGCGACTTTTTCTAATTACGTGCTTGTTCTATATAATTAGCCGAATTGATCCCCCTATTTTCATCCCGGTGACGGCTTTTGTTGATTAACAAAAATAAATAGTTATCCGCGATTCGGGCCGTGCTGACCGCACGACAAAATTCACAAAAAGTCGTCTGCTGTCAACCTGCATGACAGCAGCTACTTTTTTTATTTGGCTGCTTGTTCTTTATATTAAGACGAATCGATTGACATGTGATTTATCCCGGTGACGACTTTTGTTGATTAATTAAAAAATTGTTTTTCGTGAATGGCGCCTCCGTCCTCGCAAGAAAAATTTCAAGAAAGGCCGTCTGCTGCGAATACGCATGACAGTAGCGACTTTTTCTATTTACGTGCTTGTTCTATATAATTCGTCGAATCGATCCCTCCCTGTTTCATCCCGGTGACGGCTTTTGTTGATTAACAAAAATAAATAGTGATCCGCGATTCGGGCCGTGCTGGCCGCACGATAAAATTCACAAAAGGTCGTCTGCTGTCAACCTGCATGACAGCAGCTACTTTTTTTATTTGGCGGCTTGTTCTTTATATTAAGACGAATCGATTGACATGTGATTTATCCCGGTGACGACTTTTGTTGATTATTTAATAAATTGTTTTTCGTGAATGGCGCCTCCGTCCTCGCACGAAAAATTTCAAAAAAGGCCGTCTGCTGCCAACACGCATGACCGTAGCGACTTTTTCTATTTACGTGCTCGTTCTATATAATTAGCCGAATTGATCCCCCTATGTTTCATCCCGGTGACGGCTTTTGTTGATTAACAAAAATAAATAGTTATCCGCGATTCGGGCCGTGCTGGCCGCACGACAAAATTCACAAAATGTCGTCTGCTGTTAACCTGCATGACAGCAGCTACTTTTTTTATTTGGCTGCTTGTTCTTTATATTAAGACGAATCGATTGACATGGGATTTATCCCGGTGACGACTTTTGTTGATTAATTAAAAAATTGTTTTTCGTGAATGGCGCCTCCGTCTGCGCAAGAAAAATTTCAAGAAAGGCCGTCTGCTGCGAACACGCATGACAGTAGCGACTTTTTCTATTTACGTGCTTGCTCTATATAATTCGTCGAATTGATCCCTCCCTGTTTCATCCCGGTGACGGCTTTTGTTGATTAACAAAAATAAATAGTTATCCGCGATTCGGGCCGTGCTGGCCGCACGACAAAATTCACAAAAGTTCGTCTGCTGTCAACCTGCATGACAGCAGCTACTTTTTTTATTTAGCGGCTTATTCTTTATAATAAGACGAATCGATTGACATGTGATTTATCCCGGTGACGAATTTTTTTGATTAATTAAAAAATTGTTTTTCGCGAATCGCGCCTCCGTTCTCGCACGAAAAATTTCAAAAAAGGCCGTCTGCTGCCAACACGCATGACTGTAGCGACTTTTTCTAATTACGTGCTTGTTCTATATAATTAGCCAAATTGATCCCCCTATGTTTCATCCCGGTGACGGCTTTTGTTGATTAACAAAAATTAATAGTTATCCGCGATTCGGGCCGTGCTGGCCGCACGATAAAATTCGCAAAAGGTCGTCTGCTGTCAACCTGCATGACAGCAGCTACTTTTTTTATTTGGCTGCTTGTTCTTTATATTAAGACGAATCGATTGACATGTGATTTATCCCGGTGACGACTTTTGTTGATTAATTAAAAAATTGTTTTTCGTGAATGGCGCCTCCGTCCTCGCAAGAAAAATTTCAAGAAAGGCCGTCTGCTGCGAACACGCATGACAGTAGCGACTTTTTCTATTTACGTGCTTGTTCTATATAATTCGTCGAATCGATCCCTCCCTGTTTCATCCCGGTGACGGCTTTTGTTGATTAACAAAAATAAATTGTTATCCGCGATTCGGGCCGTGCTGGCCGCACGACAAAATTCACAAAAGGTCGTCTGCTGTCAACCTGCATGACAGCAGCTACTTTTTTTATTCAGCGGCTTATTCTTTATAATAAGACGAATTGATTGACATGTGATTTATCCCGGTGACGACTTTTTTTAATTAATTAAAAAATTGTTTTTCGCGAATCGCGCCTCCGTCCTCGCACGAAAAATTTCAAAAAAGGCCGTCTGCTGCCAACACGCATGACTGTAGCGACTTTTTCTATTTACGTGCTTGCTCTATATAATTACCCGAATTGATCCCCCTATGTTTCATCCCGGTGACGGGTTTTGTTAATTAACAAAAATAAATAGTCATCCGCGATTCGGGCCGTGCTGGCCGCACGATAAAATTCACAAAAGGTCGTCTGCTGTCAACCTGCATGACAGCAGCTACTTTTTCGACTCAGCTGCTTACTCTGTATAATAAGACGAATCGATTGATCTGTGATTTATCCCGGTGACGACTTTGGTTGATTACTTAAAAAATTGTTTTTCGCGAATCGCGCCACCGTCCGCGCACGAAAAATCTGAAAAAGGCCGTCTGCTGCCAACACGCATGACAGTAGCGACTTTTTCTATTTACGTGCTTATTCTATATAATTAGTCAAATCGATCCCCCTATGTTTCATCCCGGTGACGGCTTTTGTTGATTAATTAAAAAATTGTTTTTCGTGAATGGCGCCTCCGTCCTCGCACGAAAAATTTCAAAAAAGGCCGTCTGCTGCCAACACGCATGACCGTAGCGACTTTTTCTATTTACGTGCTCGTTCTATATAATTAGCCGAATTGATCCCCCTATGTTTCATCCCGGTGACGGCTTTTGTTGATTAACAAAAATAAATAGTTATCCGCGATTTGGGCCGTGCTGGCCGCACGACAAAATTCACAAAAGTTCGTCCGCTGTCAACCTGCATGACAGCAGCTACTTTTTTTATTTAGCGGCTTATTCTTTATAATAAGACGAATCGATTGACATGTGATTTATCCCGGTGACGACTTTTTTTGATTAATTAAAAAATTGTTTTTCGCGAATCGCGCCTCCGTTCTCGCACGAAAAATTTCAAAAAAGGCCGTCTGCTGCCAACACGCATGACTGTAGCGACTTTTTCTAATTACGTGCTTGTTCTATATAATTAGCCGAATTGATCCCCCTATTTTCATCCCGGTGACGGCTTTTGTTGATTAACAAAAATAAATAGTTATCCGCGATTCGGGCCGTGCTGGCCGCACGACAAAATTCACAAAAAGTCGTCTGCTGTCAACCTGCATGACAGCAGCTACTTTTTTTATTTGGCTGCTTGTTCTTTATATTAAGACGAATCGATTGACATGTGATTTATCCCGGTGACGACTTTTGTTGATTAATTAAAAAATTGTTTTTCGTGAATGGCGCCTCCGTCCTCGCAAGAAAAATTTCAAGAAAGGCCGTCTGCTGCGAATACGCATGACAGTAGCGACTTTTTCTATTTACGTGCTTGTTCTATATAATTCGTCGAATCGATCCCTCCCTGTTTCATCCCGGTGACGGCTTTTGTTGATTAACAAAAATAAATAGTGATCCGCGATTCGGGCCGTGCCGGCCGCACGATAAAATTCACAAAAGGTCGTCTGCTGTCAACCTGCATGACAGCAGCTACTTTTTTTATTTGGCGGCTTGTTCTTTATATTAAGACGAATCGATTGACATGTGATTTATCCCGGTGACGACTTTTGTTGATTAATTAAAAAATTGTTTTTCGTGAATGGCGCCTCCGTCCTCGCAAGAAAAATTTCAAGAAAGGCCGTCTGCTGCGAACACGCATGACAGTAGCGACTTTTTCTATTTACGTGCTTGTTCTATATAATTCGTCGAATCGATCCCTCCCTGTTTCATCCCGGTGACGGCTTTTGTTGATTAACAAAAATAAATAGTGATCCGCGATTCGGGCCGTGCTGGCCGCACGATAAAATTCACAAAAGGTCGTCTGCTGTCAACCTGCATGACAGCAGCTACTTTTTTTATTTGGCGGCTTGTTCTTTATATTAAGACGAATCGATTGACATGTGATTTATCCCGGTGACGACTTTTGTTGATTATTTAATAAATTGTTTTTCGTGAATGGCGCCTCCGTCCTCGCACGAAAAATTTCAAAAAAGGCCGTCTGCTGCCAACACGCATGACCGTAGCGACTTTTTCTATTTACGTGCTCGTTCTATATAATTAGCCGAATTGATCCCCCTATGTTTCATCCCGGTGACGGCTTTTGTTGATTAACAAAAATAAATAGTTATCCGCGATTCGGGCCGTGCTGGCCGCACGACAAAATTCACAAAATGTCGTCTGCTGTCAACCTGCATGACAGCAGCTACTTTTTTTATTTGGCTGCTTGTTCTTTATATTAAGACGAATCGATTGACATGGGATTTATCCCGGTGACGACTTTTGTTGATTAATTAAAAAATTGTTTTTCGTGAATGGCGCCTCCGTCTTCGCAAGAAAAATTTCAAGAAAGGCCGTCTGCTGCGAACACGCATGACAGTAGCGACTTTTTCTATTTACGTGCTTGTTCTATATAATTCGTCGAATCGATCCCTCCCTGTTTCATCCCGGTGACGGCTTTTGTTGATTAACAAAAATAAATAGTTATCCGCGATTCGGGCCGTGCTGGCCGCACGACAAAATTCACAAAAGTTCGTCTGCTGTCAACCTGCATGACAGCAGCTACTTTTTTTATTTAGCGGCTTATTCTTTATAATAAGACGAATCGATTGACATGTGATTTATCCCGGTGACGACTTTTTTTGATTAATTAAAAAATTGTTTTTCGCGAATCGCGCCTCCGTTCTCGCACGAAAAATTTCAAAAAAGGCCGTCTGCTGCCAACACGCATGACTGTAGCGACTTTTTCTAATTACGTGCTTGTTCTATATAATTAGCCGAATTGATCCCCCTATGTTTCATCCCGATGACGGCTTTTGTTGATTAACAAAAATAAATAGTTATCCGCGATTTGGGCCGTGCTGGCCGCACGACAAAATTCACAAAAGTTCGTCCGCTGTCAACCTGCATGACAGCAGCTACTTTTTTTATTTAGCGGCTTATTCTTTATAATAAGACGAATCGATTGACATGTGATTTATCCCGGTGACGACTTTTTTTGATTAATTAAAAAATTGTTTTTCGCGAATCGCGCCTCCGTTCTCGCACGAAAAATTTCAAAAAAGGCCGTCTGCTGCCAACACGCATGACTGTAGCGACTTTTTCTAATTACGTGCTTGTTCTATATAATTAGCCGAATTGATCCCCCTATTTTCATCCCGGTGACGGCTTTTGTTGATTAATAAAAATAAATAGTTATCCGCGATTCGGGCCGTGCTGGCCGCACGACAAAATTCACAAAAGGTCGTCTGCTGTCAACCTGCATGACAGCAGCTACTTTTTTTATTTGGCTGCTTGTTCTTTATATTAAGACGAATCGATTGACATGTGATTTATCCCGGTGACGACTTTTGTTGATTAATTAAAAAATTGTTTTTCGTGAATGGCGCCTCCGTCCTCGCAAGAAAAATTTCAAGAAAGGCCGTCTGCTGCGAACACGCATGACAGTAGCGACTTTTTCTATTTACGTGCTTGTTCTATATAATTCGTCGAATCGATCCCTCCCTGTTTCATCCCGGTGACGGCTTTTGTTGATTAACAAAAATAAATAGTGATCCGCGATTCGGGCCGTGCTGGCCGCACGATAAAATTCACAAAAGGTCGTCTGCTGTCAACCTGCATGACAGCAGCTACTTTTTTTATTTGGCGGCTTGTTCTTTATATTAAGACGAATCGATTGACATGTGATTTATCCCGGTGACGACTTTTGTTGATTAATTAAAAAATTGTTTTTCGTGAATGGCGCCTCCGTCCTCGCAAGAAAAATTTCAAGAAAGGCCGTCTGCTGCGAACACGCATGACAGTAGCGACTTTTTCTATTTACGTGCTTGTTCTATATAATTCGTCGAATCGATCCCTCCCTGTTTCATCCCGGTGACGGCTTTTGTTGATTAACAAAAATAAATAGTGATCCGCGATTCGGGCCGTGCTGGCCGCACGATAAAATTCACAAAAGGTCGTCTGCTGTCAACCTGCATGACAGCAGCTACTTTTTTTATTTGGCGGCTTGTTCTTTATATTAAGACGAATCGATTGACATGTGATTTATCCCGGTGACGACTTTTGTTGATTATTTAATAAATTGTTTTTCGTGAATGGCGCCTCCGTCCTCGCACGAAAAATTTCAAAAAAGGCCGTCTGCTGCCAACACGCATGACCGTAGCGACTTTTTCTATTTACGTGCTCGTTCTATATAATTAGCCGAATTGATCCCCCTATGTTTCATCCCGGTGACGGCTTTTGTTGATTAACAAAAATAAATAGTTATCCGCGATTCGGGCCGTGCTGGCCGCACGACAAAATTCACAAAAGGTCGTCTGCTGTCAACCTGCATGACAGCAGCTACTTTTTTTATTTGGCTGCTTGTTCTTTATATTAAGACGAATCGATTGACATGTGATTTATCCCGGTGACGACTTTTGTTGATTAATTAAAAAATTGTTTTTCGTGAATGGCGCCTCCGTCCTCGCAAGAAAAATTTCAAGAAAGGCCGTCTGCTGCGAACACGCATGACAGTAGCGACTTTTTCTATTTACGTGCTTGTTCTATATAATTCGTCGAATCGATCCCTCCCTGTTTCATCCCGGTGACGGCTTTTGTTGATTAACAAAAATAAATAGTGATCCGCGATTCGGGCCGTGCTGGCCGCACGATAAAATTCACAAAAGGTCGTCTGCTGTCAACCTGCATGACAGCAGCTACTTTTTTTATTTGGCGGCTTGTTCTTTATATTAAGACGAATCGATTGACATGTGATTTATCCCGGTGACGACTTTTGTTGATTAATTAAAAAATTGTTTTTCGTGAATGGCACCTCCGTCCTCGCAAGAAAAATTTCAAGAAAGGCCGTCTGCTGCGAACACGCATGACAGTAGCGACTTTTTCTATTTACGTGCTTGTTCTATATAATTCGTCGAATCGATCCCTCCCTGTTTCATCCCGGTGACGGCTTTTGTTGATTAACAAAAATAAATAGTTATCCGCGATTCGGGCCGTGCTGGCCGCACGACAAAATTCACAAAAGGTCGTCTGCTGTCAACCTGCATGACAGCAGCTACTTTTTTTATTTAGCGGCTTATTCTTTATAATCAGACGAATCGATTGACATGTGATTTATCCCGGTGACGACTTTTTTTGATTAATTAAAAAATTGTTTTTCGCGAATCGCGCCTCCGTTCTCGCACGAAAAATTTCAAAAAAGGCCGTCTGCTGCCAACACGCATGACTGTAGGGACTTTTTCTAATTACGTGCTTGTTCTATATAATTAGCCGAATTGATCCCCCTATGTTTCATCCCGGTGACGGATTTTGTTGATTAACAAAAATAAATAGTTATCCGCGATTCGGGCCGTGCTGGCCGCACGATAAAATTCACAAAAGGTCGTCTGCTGTCAACCTGCATGACAGCAGCTACTTTTTTTATTTGGCTGCTTCTTCTTTATATTAAGACGAATCGATTGACATGTGATTTATCCCGGTGACGACTTTTGTTGATTAATTAAAAAATTGTTTTTCGTGAATGGCGCCTCCGTTCTCGCAAGAAAAAATTCAAGAAAGGCCGTCTGCTGCGAACACGCATGAAAGTAGCGACTTTTTCTATTTACGTGCTTGTTCTATATAATTCGTCGAATCGATCCCTCCCTGTTTCATCCCGGTGACGGCTTTTGTTGATAAACAAAAATAAATATTATTCCGCGATTCGAGTACGGCGTACGCGAACGAATCTTTTGTTCAAAGTCGTTTGCCGTCAACATGCATGACATCAGCGACTTGATGATTTACGTGCGTACTCTATATAAATTCACGAAACGATCGACTTATGATTCAACCCGGTGACGGCTATTGTTAAGGACCAAAAAAAACATTACTTTCGCTAGTCAGATAGATTCGGCTCTTTCACGCGCGGGTACGTGGTGGGGGTAGGCCCTACGCTGCCTTACTGCGCTACGACTCGACCGCGTACAGTCACGCTTGAAATGTACTGGGTTCGGGCGTCGCGCGTCTGCTAGGTCTGTCTGCCAGCTTCAGCGTCATCATAAAAGCCAGCCACAAACGTCATCCCGTCTATGGTGAGATCGACTTCCGCCCGGCCAATGGCTATGGATATCGATGAGTTGAACCCGGACAGCGTTTGGTCTGTTGGACGTAACTTCAACTTTAACGTTCGCGCCATACTTTCCTTCATCACGGAGCAATCGCTTCCCAAGTCTATAAAACACTCGTGCGCTATCCCGTTTACCTTACATAGTTTAAGGGGTTTTTGCACTTCTGCTATAGTGCATACATGGGGAGCATTCCTCGGCCTTTCCCCGGCTAGTCAGGATTGGGTGGATTTTCTTTCGGCTATTCTACGATAACATTTTTCATCTGTGTGACCTGTTCTACCGCAATAGTTGCATTTTGGGCTATTCTCCTGCGGACGAGAGGTCCTAGACAGCCTAGTTTCGCGCAAGAACCCGGGCTTGCGGCAGTTTTCCTTCTTGTGGCCCCTTTTGCCGCAAGAGTGGCAACGGACCCGCGCATCCGCGTTGATTTTTCCTGACCGACTTTCGTTCGCAATGGCGTGGCCCCTTTCCTTGATTTTAGACGTCGTTGGGGAAAGGATTCCTAGACAATGGTTTAATTCAGCAATCGTTTTGTATCGAGATGCTAGAACCGTTTTACGGATATCCTCGTCATGTATTCCCCAAGCTACGAAATCGACAATCTGCTCTTCCTGGAGTCCTAGCTTGAGACGGTTCAGTTTGCCTACTTTGACGAAACAATACGACTGCAAATCGTGACTAGGTTTGCTGGAATACTCTACCGCTTCTTTTAGCAAGTAACCGAAACTTTTTTCCTCTGGAAATTGCCGCACAAGAGCACGCTTGAACGCCTCCCATGACAAGTGCGCGTCTTGTAACCCATCATACCAAATCTTCGCGTTTCCCCGCAGTCTACACACCGCCAAATAGAGTTTGGTCTTATCGTCCCAATCATACAATATACTACACGTGTTTACCTTCTCTAGCCACTCGGCGGCAGTTAAGGCCTTTTCCGATGGGTCGAACTCGGGTAAAACCTTTTCGTTTACGAAATGATTCGACGGCCTCGAACTGGATTTTACGATACCTGCGAGGACGTCGGTGAGTCTGGCAAGGTCCGAATCACAGCGCTTACCCGTGGAGCTCCTGCGCGGACTGATGCTGTGGGCACGCAGTGGGCTACGACGTAAACGCGACCCGGATTGTTGTCGCTCCGTTGATGTATCGGAATCGCTAGAAACTTCGCGGTAGCGCTTTCGCGACCTTCCGTCCTTATCGTTCACGTGTCCTTCAGACTGCTCTGCCCACTGCCCCGAAGACATTTTGCTCTCAATGTTTGTCCACACTTGTTCGCACACGATGTTTTTGTTTCGCACTAACTCACTTAGTTCATCGACGAAACACGCAAGGTATGGATTAGAGTCTACAGTACGGCAGACAGTATTGTCTTTAACAAAGATGAGCGGAGTGTATCCCACTTCTGATATGTAGGAAAATATTCAAACGACGAATCGTAGGATTTCACAAAGACAGTTTTAATTAATATAGTTCTCCCGGTTGGTCGGGATGCTAGTGTACATTAGCCAATTAATCAGCTTAACAAATACAGCAAGACTCTTCGAGGGTGATCGCGACTGGACACCGCGAGGTCGGGAGACAGAATGTCCCTCCGTTGTCCATTCCTAGGCGCCTCGCCTAAGACCCTTGGGCCTTCGTCCCTTGTCTTCTCCCTTAGCTCCGGAAAACAGCCCTGGCGTTTATGACCCACTCAAGTCTCGTAACCCGATCTCCGACCGAGTCCCGTCGACGCAAAAGGAAGAGGAACGAAAAACTTTTCCCACAAGATTTATTATTATATTTAAATTAACGTATAAAGGAAAAAATAAGCGATCAGAATACGCGATACATTTTTTTGTATACATTAATAACGCAGAACATGAAGAGCTAAATAAGCATTGAAATCATCTAAGAGCCTCGCTCGTGCCGTCGGGTGACGTCACGCGCGAGTCGTGCTCAGTTTGCTTTTTCCCTCGAAGCCTTCGTTTCGGCTTGGCCGCACATGAACGTGCTCGGCGTCCATACATTGTCGTAGCTGCCGAAGGCGCGGTCGGGAAACTTCGAGCGCGCTCGGGTCTTTCGGAAGATGTCTGAGCGTCGCTCGCTCACGGACACGCGCTACTATGATGTGTGATGGGCGCGTAAGAGACTAGAGAGGGGGTAACTTTTACGCGCGATCTGGCTGCACTGGCTGGGCGTCGATTTTCAAAAAAAATTGTCAACCGAATTCAATAACCAAAGTCATCTCGGCTAAGTACGGCCGTCCATGGCATTAAAGTTTGCATCGTGCGGATCCAATAAAAATAAGTATTTCTAATTTACTCCAATATCTTCTGGCCAGTTTCGTCAAAAAAAAATCGCACGATTTTTTCACATAATTCGGAACTTTGCAATATAAATCTGCAAATAAAAATTTGCTTGGGTTTGTTTGGGTTAGGTCTGATAGTGCTAATAATAAAAACTTACCACGTGCTTTTACAACCAAAAATATCAAAGTTATGACGATTTAAAGACGAAATATCGGGCAATTTGAAGGACAAAAAACGAAAAAAATCATATCTCTGTTATTGTGACACTTAAGACACGGGGTCTGAGGGGAAAAAAATAGCAAATGACTGTCCCAATCCCACAGAAAAGTGTCGCCCTATGCGTTAAACACCCTGTATAGGTAGAGCCAGAAGTGAGACCGTCAGCTATAGATATAGTAGGAGGGGGTTGAAAAAATAACTATCAAAAATCGATATCTCGAAGAACGTGGCGCGTCGCCGAAAAACCTTTTGATGGATCTATTAAAATATCAAAAGGAAGCTGTACGCCAAACTTAAGATTGAAATTCGGTTTCCTCTTTTCGGCAGATAATCGGCATAGTTTCCCAAAGTTTCAAAGCAAAATTCGAAAAATATCAAACGTTGCAGCCGATGATCGCTGTGCCTCACCACTCGGATCTGGGATGCGCGCCGCAGGTCGAAACAAGAGCGTAGAGGGGCAAGCAGAGATGTGAAAAAAGTAATTAAATTAACCACTAACAATTACAATTACTACTGTTATTGATAGTTGAAATACTTTGGAACAGATTGCTCAAGTAATTAATCATCACCACAAGGACGTAATGAAATTTAATTCAAATTGTATGTAAACTTTAAACGTATTTTTCTCAAAACTGCAATTTCGAAATTGGCCCGCAGGATTGCTAAAAAATTATAAAATCAATTGAGATGCAATTTGGTAAGAATATTAATAACATTGTAGCCTTGGTGTTTTCGAAAAATTAGAAAAAAAAATACCTATTTAAGCCAAATTATACATAAATTTTACGTGAAATGTTGCTTTTTTCGTAAATGCGTGCCAGCCTCTTAAATTTGTATTTTCGTCATTTTGATTAATACCAAATAGAATCTATAGATGTTCTAGGTGACGATTTTTTAAAATGATTTCGGAACTTTATCCGCCTTTTTCTAAAAATTGTAAATATTCTAGTTAAGGTCAGTGGCACCAATCGGAGATCTTTTTTGGAAGCTGCCTTGAGGTTCAACTTTCCACAACGACGATAAAAGGATGGCAATCTGCATGCCACAAGAGAACATTTTTCGTTAACGTTCAGGCCCCCATTAAGGGGTGTTCCAGAATGTCAAAATTATCCAATTTTCGAGAGTTGACCTTTTTTTGGGAGGTGTTCTTCGGGCCACTTTACCTAAAACACAAATAAAAAAAAGGATTATATCAAACCTGCGGGAGATAGAATTTTTCGAAAGTTTCACCCCTCCATGGGGGGGGGGGGGGCTTTCCGGAAAATTCAGAGGGTTGACATTTTTCGGGGAGACGCTGTTCGGGTCACCTTACAGGCAACGCCAATAAAAAAATTGATTATATCAAACCCGCGGGAGATAGAATTTTTTGAAGTTTCACCCCTCAATAGGGGTGCTTTCCGGAAAGTTCAGAGGGTTGACATTTTTTCGGAGAGGGGCAGTTCGGGCAACCTTACAGGCAACGCAATAAAAAAATTGATTATATCAAACCCGCGGGAGATAGAATTTTTTGAAAGTTTCACCCGTCGATAGGGGTGCTTTCCGGAAAATTCAGAGGGTTGATATTTTTCGGAGAGATGCTGTTCGAGCCACCTTACAGGCAACGCCAATGAAAAAATTGATTATATGAAACCCGTGGCAGATATAATTTTTTGAAAGTTTCACCCCTCGACAGGGGTGCTTTCCGGAAAATTCAGACGGTTGACATTTTTCGGGGAGATGCTTTTCGGGCCACCTCGCAGGAAACGCCAATAAAAAATTTGATTGTATCAAAGCCGCGGGAGATAGAATTGTTTGAAAGTTTCACCCCTCGATAGGGGTGCTTTCCGGAAAATTCAGACGGTTGATATTTTTCGGAGAGATGCTGTTCGGGCCACCTTACAGGCAACGCCAATAAAAAAATTGATTCTATCAAACCCGCGGCAGATAGAATTTTTTGAAAGTTTCACCCTTCAGTAGGGGTCCTTTCCGGATAATTCAGAGGGTTGACATTTTTTAAGGAGATGCTTTTCGGGCCACCTTACAGGCAACGCCAATAAAAAAATTGATTATATCAAACCCGTGGAAGGTAGAATTTTTATGAAAGTTTCACCCGTCGATAGGGGTGCTTTCCGGAAAATTCAGAGGGTTGATATTTTTCGGGGAGATGCTTTTCGGGCCGCTTTACAGGCAACGCCAATAAAAAAATTGATTATATCAAACCCGCGGGAGATGGAATTTTTTGAAAGTTTCACCCCTCAGTAGGGATCCTTTCCGGAAAATTCAGAGGGTGGATATTTTTCGGAGAGATGCTGTTCGGGGCACCTTACAGGAAACGCCAATAAAAAAATTGATTATATAAAACCCGCGCGATAGAATTTTTTGAAAGTTTCACCTCTCGATAGGGGTCCTTTCCGGAAAATTCAGAGGGTTGATATTTTTCGGGTAGATGCTTTTCGGGACACCTTACAGGCAACGCGAATAAAAAAGTTGATTATATCAAACCCGCGGGAGATAGAATTTTTTAAAAGTTTTACCCCTCAATAGGGGTGCTTTCCGGAAAATTCAGAGGATTGATATATTTCGGAGAGATGCTGTTCGGGCAACCTTACAGGAAACGCCAATAAAAAAATTGATTATATCAAACCCGCGCGATAGAATTTTTTGAAAGTTTCACCCCTCGATAGGGGTGCTTTCCGGAAAATTCAGGCGGTTGACATTTTTCGGGGAGGTGCCTTTCGGGCCACCTTACAGGCAACGCCAATAAAAAAATTGATTATATAAAACCCGCGGGAGATAGAATTTTTTTAAAGTTTCACCCCTCAGTAGGGGTCCTTTCCGGAAAATTCAGAGGGTTGACATTTTTTGAGGAGATGCTTTTCGGGCCACCTTACAGGCAACGCCAATAAAAAAATTGATTATATCAAACCCGTGGAAGATAGAATTTTTCGAAAGTTTCACCCCTTGATAGGGGTGCTTTTCGGAAAATCCAGAGGGTTGACATTTTTCGGGGAGATGCTTTTCAGGCCGCTTTACAGGTAACGCCAAAAAAAAAATTGATTATATCAAACCCGTGGAAGATAGAATTTTTTGAAAGTTTCACCCCTCGATACGGGTGCTTTCCGGAAAATTCAGAGGGTTGACATTTTTCGGGGAGATGCTTTTCGGGCCGCTTTACAGGCAACGCCAATAAAAAAATTGATTATATCAAACCCGCGGGAGATAGAATTTTTTGAAAAATTCACCCCTCGATAGGGGTGCTTTCCGGAAAATTCAGAGGGTTGATATTTTTCGGGGAGATGCTTTTCGGGCCACCTTACAGGCAACGCCAATAAAAAAAATTGATTATATCAAACCCGTGGGAGACAGAATTTTGTGAAAGTTTCACCCCTCGATAGGGGTGCATCCGGAAAATTCAGAGGGTTGATATTTTTCGGAGGGATGCTGTTTGGGCCACCTTACAGGCAACGCCAATAAAAAAATTGATTATATCAAACCCGCGGGAGACAGAATTTTTTGAAAGTTTCACCCCTCGATAGGGGTGCTTTCCGGAAAATTCAGAGGGTTGATATTTTTCGGAGAGATGCTGTTCGAGCCACCTTACAGGCAACGCCAATGAAAAAATTGATTATATGAAACCCGTGGCAGATATAATTTTTTGAAAGTTTCACCCCTCGATAGGGGTGCTTTCCGGAAACTTCAGAGGGTTTATATTTTTCGGAGGGATGCTGTTTGGGCCACCTTACAGGCAACGCCAATAAAAAATTGATTATATCAAACCCGCGGGAGACAGAATTTTTTGAAAGTTTCAACCCTCGATAGGGGTGCTTTCCGGAAAATTCAGGGGATTGATATTTTTCGGGGAGATGCTTTTCAAGCCACCTTAAAGGGAACGCCAATAAAAAAATTGATTATATCAAACCCGCGGGATAGAATTTTTTGACAGTTTCACCCCTCGATAGGGGTGCTTTCCGGAAAATTCAGGCGGTTGACATTTTTCGGGGAGGTGCTTTTTGGGCCACCTTACAGGAAACGCCAATAAAAAAATTGATTATATCAAACCCGTGGGAGATAGAAATTTTTGAAAGTTTCACCCTCCGATAGGGGTGCTTTCCGGAAAATTCAGAGGGTTGATATTTTTCGGGGAGATGCTTTTCAGGCCACCTTACAGGCAACGCCAATAAAAAAATTGATTATATCAAACCCGCAAGAGACAGAATTTTTTGAAAGTTTCACCCCTCGATAGGGGTGCTTTCCGGAAAATTCAGAGGGTTGATATTTTTCGGAGGGATGCTGTTTGGGCCACCTTACAGGCAACGCCAATAAAAAAATTGATTATATCAAACCCTCGGGAGACAGAATTTTTTGAAAGTTTCACCCCTCGATAGGGGTGCTTTCCGGAAAATTCAGAGGGTTGATATTTTTCGGAGGGATGCTGTTTGGGCCACCTTACAGGCAACGCCAATAAAAAAATTGATTATATTAAACCCGCGGGAGACAGAATTTTTTGAAAGTTTCAACCCTCGATAGGGGTGCTTTCCGGAAAATTCAGGGGATTGATATTTTTCGGGGAGATGCTTTTCGGGCCACCTTAAAGGGAACGCCAATAAAAAAATTGATTATATCAGACCCGCGGGATAGAATTTTTTGACAGTTTCACCCCTCGATAGGGGTGCTTTCCGGAAAATTCAGGCGGTTGACATTTTTCGGGGAGGTGCTTTTTGGGCCACCTTACAGGCAACGCCAATAAAAAAATTGATTATATCAAACCCGCGGGAGACAGCATTTTTTGAAAGTTTCACCCCTCGATAGGGGTGCTTTCCGGAAAATTCAGAGGGTTGATATTTTTCGGAGGGATGCTGTTTGGGCCACCTTACAGGCAACGCCAATAAAAAAATTGATTATATCAAACCCGCGGGAGACAGAATTTTTTGAAAGTTTCACCCCTCGATAGGGGTGCTTTCCGGAAACTTCAGAGGGTTGATATTTTTCGGAGGGATGCTGTTTGGGCCACCTTACAGGCAACGCCAATAAAAAAATTGATTATATCAAACCCGCGGGAGACAGAATTTTTTGAAAGTTTCACCCCTCGATAGGGGTGCTTTCCGGAAACTTCAGAGGGTTGATATTTTTCGGAGGGATGCTGTTTGGGCCACCTTACAGGCAACGCCAATAAAAAAATTGATTATATCAAACCCGCGGGAGACAGAATTTTTTGAAAGTTTCACCCCTCGATAGGGGTGCTTTCCGGAAAATTCAGAGGGTTGATATTTTTCGGAGGGATGCTGTTTGGGCCACCTTACAGGCAACGCCAATAAAAAAATTGATTATATCAAACCCGCGAGAGACAGAATTTTTTGAAAGTTTTACCCCCCGATGAGGGTGGGTCCCAGTGGTTGAAAACATTTTAAATTCACATTACCTCATTTTTTCAACAAATAGAGCTGAAATGTACCAAAATTTGACGCAACAGAAAAAAAAAAAATTTCAAGCCAAATCGTTGCTTAGCAACGTTGCAAACTTCAGGCACATCAAGCCCGTGGTATAGTAGTGGTACCAGATTGGTGTGCACAACCCTAGTATCCATTATGGTTGTCTCTACTAGAAACACCTCCAGTTAGATTACAACCATCAAGCAAAGTATTAATTAGCCCCGACGGGAGAACAGAGCACTCTCTGGCGGACAAGATGGCATTGCTGGCAGAGATGCTATCCGGAGAGCCTACCAAGAGCGCGACATCGGCGATGAAACGATCGATCTACTCCTGCAATCGATTACGAACGAGACGATGATGCAATATAACAAGCCAATCATGGACTAGATGCGTTGGTGCAAAGAGCGAGATCGTAACCCCTTCAAGCCGGTGGATGGTTGGATATTATAATGGTTTACCGAGAAATTCCACGAGGGTGCGTCCTACGGCTTATTGAACACATGCACAGCAACCCTCTCCCTTCTGTGTGAAGATCACATAGGGAAAAGCCCCGTAATATCACGAATATTAAAAGGAGTCGCAAAATCAAGACCGAGCAGGCCTAGATACGAAAGGATTTATAACCTAGACCCTGTTATCAGCAAACTAGAACAAATAGCACCATTGGAAAATCTGACTCTTCAACAGCTTACAACTAAGCTGGCAATGGTGTTGGCACTTATTACAGCCCATCGTAAACAAACGCTGATATCGCTGAAAAGGAGCAAGATCAGAAGAGTCGAAAATGGCTACGAAATAGAAATCTCATCAAGAATTACGACAAGTAGACCTGGGGCATATCAGCCCCAGGTAACCAAACCAAACCCAGGTAAATAAACCAAACCTTTGCGTAAGCGCAAGGCTTGAAAAATACCTAGAAGTTACATCAACGTTAGTAGAAACAGATGCTCCTTTCATTACAACTAGGAAGCCGCATCGGGCCGCTTTATAAGACACCTTAAGTCGCTGAATTAGCACGTTCTTATTGGAGTGTGCCATAAGGCCAGACTTCGCGCCGCATAGCGTTAGACACGCAACAACATCGCGAGCGCGAGCCAAAGGAATAGATATCAATACAATTAAGAGTTTGGCGGGATGGTCTCTCACTTCAAAGGCCTTTGACACCTTTTACACCAGGCCGATTATTCAAGATAAAAGCGTATTTGCTAGAGCAATTTCAAGTTTAAAAAACCGGTTGCCCACGGTTATGAAACAGGTAATTACTTAACCACAGAAATTGTTTAAGATGTAATATTAATAAGCTACAGCAATAATGTATTTTTATGAACAATAACAACCTGTGTTCTTATTCAAGATGAATCGAGATAAGCTCTAAACATCCTACAAAGTGATCTCGAGAACGAAGCATGAGACATGCTTGAACGAAACGGACCATGAGTATGCCGATTGCTTCGTTCGAAGAGATTACTTCCCATCCCAAGAATTAAAATTTATAAAAAATATTTTTATATCCCTCCCCGTGATCTCTTCGGGAACGCTAAACTTTATGAAGTGGGGATATAGCGGAGCGGGCTTACCAACTAAGGTTTTTATTTTCCCTAGCTAAAATGTATGGTGGCAGCGTGCACTAGCGGTACTACAAAGTGATCTCTTTGAACGAAGCAATCGGCATAATCATGGTCGAGGGGGCCCGCTCGACCGTTCGATTTTAACGGGTTTGGAAGCGTGAGGCCGAGTATTGTCAAGCTGTAAAATCACTTTTTCGTGCCTCTGCTCGTATTGTGGCCGCTTTTCGCGCAGTGCTCGACTCAATCGCATCAATTGAGTTCGATACCGGTCCCCAGTGATGGTTTCGTTCGGTTTCAACAGCTCAAAATGAATAGCACCGCTCTGGTCCCACCAAATACATAGCAAAACCTTCGCTGCATGAATATTCGGCCGAGCCGACACCATAGAAGCATGACCGGGCAGTCTCATGATTTTGTTCTCTTTCGGATGCTGTAATGATTCCATTTTTCATCACCCATAACGATGCGATGAAGAGAACCCTTCCTTTTTTGCCGCTGGAGCAGTTGTTCACAGGCGAAAAAATGACGCTCAACGTTTCTCGGCTTCAAATCATAAGGAACCCGAGTTCCTTGTTTTTGAATCATTCCCAACGCATGCAATCGCTTGGAAATGGCTTAGCGGGTAACTCCTAATGCTGAAGCAAGCTCTTTTTGCGTTTGGCACGGATCTTCATCAAGCAATGCCTCCAATTCAGCGTCTTCGAAAGTTTTTGGCCTTCCTTCACGTGAACGGTCGTCAACATCGAAATCACCGTCTTCGACGCGACGGAACCAACCACGGCACGTTGTTTCACTTTGGCCAGCATCTCCGTAAACTTTTTGGAATTCTTGATGCGCTTCAGCCGCCGTTTTCTTCAAATGAAAGAAGAAAAGCAACACTTCACGCAAATGACGATTATTTGGCACAAAATCAGATATTTTCACACAACCAAAAGTATACGACGCAAAAACAAAATCACTAATGTGTCCCAGTGGTTTGTTTACCATGTTTCAGCTTGGTTCATGACGTTTTTGTTATGTCACAATCGACCAGCTGTGGGGAATGCGTAGAGAGGGGCGTTCACAACCCTCGGCGGCCACAAAGGAATTTGCAGAGAACGCGTTGACAACGAAAATAAAACTTATTTATTAATCAAAAACTTATACACGTTTGCTGTCACCATGCGGGTCGGACTCTCTCGTTTCAAGTCTGGCGTTCTTAAACCCATCGAATGCTACCCCAACTCGTGGCGCTGCGGCTCACCGGAAGTTCCGTTATTTGGGAGCGTTTTTGTCCAGGAGATTGTTGGTCGCTGCACTGCGTGCTGTTGCCCGGGGACTGTTTTACCGGCAGTCGCTACACAGCACTTACTAGTGGAGCCATCTCTGGAAAAACAGCGGGAACTTAGCTGCGCACCTAATGTATTTTCCATGGAATATGCGTGACCGCGACAGTTTTCTTGTTATTTATCGCTTTTCGCATAGCTCCGATCTAATCGCGAACTATTATTATTTCCGTTCCAATGTTTGATCCGCACGGATTCTCTATAAGGTGCGGGTTGAGGAGGTTCGTGCACGTACTACCTTAAATGACATTTCAAAAACATAATATGTATATTTAAAATCAAAATTATTTTCTTAATTCCAACGTATACCCTTGCGAGTTTTTACGTATTACCGTTCACGATTGAAACCTTTCCTATCGCTCCCTACGCGCAGTTTGTTAATGTAATCTAACTTCCGTTGCCTCCACAGCCGTCTTAGGCTACACTATTCCGCATTTGTCGAGGGTACGGGGAAACTGTGGAGAATCGATCCGTAACTGTATGGACGATTCCATATTGCCCCATGATCCCCTGGTGCACAGACGTTTTACTCAAGTATCTACAGCAAGATGTCAGAAGTATTGGCCTTCCTATAGAGATTCGGTCTGTGTGGCTCTCTACTCCCGTAGTTGTTTTTGTCCGCGGCTTGTCCAGGTCTGTAATGTCGGTAGGGTAGGAAGAGGCAGGAAAAGATTGTGCGTTTCGTCTCGGGCACGGTCTTACATACAGGTCTGGAAACTCGATGAAATTCGGGTGGTGGGGGTGGTTCCACTATTGAAACAGAAATCGTGGTGTCGCTAGCATCGAGGAGTCAGTTTT
Organism: Ophion costatus; assembly: GCA_951751655.1. NCBI lineage: Eukaryota > Metazoa > Arthropoda > Insecta > Hymenoptera > Ichneumonidae > Ophion > Ophion costatus. The sequence continues at coordinate 12,815,766 of OX632357.1, read as the reverse complement.
GACGCAACGGTCTGTTCTGACAGCGAACACATAACCTGAATATGGTCGTCGAGAAACCGCGAAGTAATGCCGAAGTCTTGTATAGTACCGGAGTGCAATAAGGCTTACAGAAGCCTAAAAGTGAAATGATCAATGTTTAAAGTGCCGTCGAACGGTGAACGCTTCGAAGAGTGGAAAACCGTGATTCCCGTCGAGAAAACGCCTTCACATTTCGTTTGTGAGAAGCACTTTGAAGAACGATATATTCTCCGAAAGTTTGTCAAACATGACGTAAATGGGAGTGTTATTGCAGAGGTACGTTTCAATTTTTGTAATTTACACAGCGAGGTTGAATATATTGTAATTAATCGATAGTTATAATCGCGCTTGAAGACTTTTCTATACCTTGCTGCTCACTGAACTTATGAATATGGTTCACACGCTTGATCCGTAAAAATCCAATTGTTAAGTTTTCTGCTAGACAAATCACAAAAAAAGTGAAAAATGCATGGCATTCAATAGAATAGAAGGTGTTCCTTCTTTTTTCTCCAAAATGTCAGTCGTATCTGAGAACACTGAGAATTTGCAAATTATTAGCTATTTCTATAATTTCCATGTTTTTTTTTAAATCAAGGTTGCGTACAGTCATCCCCGTCTACACGAATCTGCTATCCCTACAATATTTACGCACACTGAGGAACCGTGCGATTCAACTGTACCCTTCAGCTCAATAGAAGTTGATAGAGGAATCGAATTAACTAATCCGACAATGGATTCTGTCGTAGAAAGTATGTAAAGCAAGTGCTCTGTTTCCAATAAAAAATCATTATTATTTTGCATTTTTTTCACAAAAACAGAAACTGTTCAGTGGTCAATACCAAACAGTTCTGACGTTATCATTGATGCAGTGGAGGTGTCGATGACTGATACGGATGTGGTACCTCCGATCTGTGCGATTCAAGCATCTGTGGATATCGGAAAAGCTCCAACAGATACAGCAGTTTCACCTTCATCAGGTCGTAGTTCGACATTCAGCATTTCGGCAGTCACTATCACTGAAAGTAATGTATACAAAAGCCATTCTGCATGTTTGTGTTTATTTCAGTTTAACATATTTATTTTTATTTTATTCATTGCACACCAAATTTATCAACACCGCATTTTCCGAACATTTCAGAATATCTGAAAATAGAGAAAGACTTACATTCTCATCTGTGCATTGCTATCATCCTTATACGTCTTGCCCACATTGTCTTGCCCATACTTGTTTTCACGATCTTCGTGGTATATGCAACCATCATGGTTTTTTTCTCATAGACAAATATGTTTGTTTCTCGGTTGTTACAGGTTCATCAATCGGACATCACAACGATGAGACTTCTACGACTTTACCTGCGCCATGGGTTGCTTGTAGATTGTACAGACAGCCAGATCAGTGCATAGCATTTTCGTACGTAGAATAAACTAACAACTCTCATAGCACGATGGTAGAACCGTCGAAATCATCATCCCAGTACAAAGAATTGTTTTTATTTCTTTCGCTACTATTAATTACAGGTAATAATTTAAATAATATATATTTATCTAACATTATCGGTTTTATGTCTATCGCCTTTGATGCGTTTCTTTTTACTGCGACGAAAGGTAAATTTAAATAGAATCTTAGATTTGAATGCAATTTTTTCCACTTCGCAGTGTTTATTTTCTGTGTTTGTCAATAAATTAATCAAATCATAACGTGCATACTTCCAGGGTACTTATGCAAGCAAGTTCTGAAGAAATATGATGCGTGTGTCATCTGTCGCGAAGGGATCTGCTTGAGTTCTGATAGCTCACCTGCTCTTTCTAAATTGGTTGACATGAAATATCGTGGCGGGTTAATCCATGCCAATGCAAAATTCTTTAATCTAATACACTACGTTGAAATGTGTTTTGCGAAGCATTCCTCAAAGGTCGACGTGTTTGATTTAACACTCGAAGATGTATTGACGGGATATAAGTTTTCCTTTCTATGTTAAGAACATGGTTCGGATATTTTATCATACGCGATAATTTATTACATAAGGTTGCGCATGAGGCAAAACGCCTTTCAAGAAAATATGAAATAAAAAAAAAAATTGTAACAAAAAAGATGTCTAAATTGACAAAGCAATAAACGAACGATCAACAAAAAGGAAATAAAGATTTGGTTTTTTCGTTATTTTGTACATTCCACCCCCCCTCCCTGCCGCCCCACAATAATGACTAAAAATCTTCCTTATTGCCATTATAAGACGCCATTATTAAAATTCAAAGGGATAAATAATTGTTATTTTATGATTGATAAACGCAAAATTATATTTGCGCTGTAATATAAAATGCTATCTCCATATATAGTGTTAGGGAAAACAACAGATGATGAACACGTATACGTAGAAATATTTGCAAGTAGTAACTCCGATAAGTACTGCTTGCAAGCATTGGTGAGTAGAGTGAGTATTGTTGTCTCTCTCGCACACTGACTCCTCGATTTCAGCGCCTCTCGCGGCCAACCTCAGCAAAGGAACCATGTGAACTAACGGAGTTTCCAGACCTGTATGTAAGACCGTGGTCTCGGGTACAGTGAGAGACTCATCAGTGGGGCTGTGTCACTGCACCCTGCCCTCGACGCGCTGGGTGTTAGGATCTAGGGGAAAGACGGTTGTATATATTGGAACGCATGCCCTGCGACCGCTTGTGAGAAACGCTGGAACGATATGTAGCCGCGTAGTGGTGAGATGGTGGAACTAGCAGGACCGCCACATTCCGCTCAGCGGTTGATGCGCCAGCCGGTGCACGGGTAAGCGGTCACCGCTCCGAGTATTGGCCATGCACGAGCCTGCTGAAGTCGAAGAGCCGTCGAAGCCAGACCTTGACCGCACATTCGCTACGTCAGTGACACACACACACACACACACACACACGCGCGCGCGCACGAATATATGTATATATATATATATATATATATATAACACGATACATGCATGAATTGAACAAATTGAATTTGTTTGCAGAATACATTTATTTCATATCCGTGTCAGAATTACTAGAACTCAGGGAAAAAACTCGCTTCGAGTTCTCAGACCACACGCCGATCAGTTAGCTGCAGCGTACTCTTTCCATTCCGTTACAGATGGTTGGGCCCACTGTCTTACATACAGGTCTGGAAACGACCGATTTTTTCCAATTTTCGCCACTATCGTGGCATTGCTATCGGCGAGTACGTGTGCGACAAGGCAGAACAGCTTCCGTCCGTCTCTCTCCCTCTTCTCGATGATCCGAAATGCACATTATCTTTTTCGCGGGGTGGGGGGGGGGGCGCGAAGGTGTGTGTGTGTGTGTGTGTGAAGGTGGAATAGAGGTAGATGAGAAAAAATTGTGGAATAAGGACGGGGGATTGCGGAAGAGAATAGAAGTGAGGCTTGTAAAAAGGGGAAGATCCTGTAGGGTGGACGACCAATATAAAAAAAAAAATTAAATACTTACCTTTTTCGAGTGAAATGGATTTTTATTCGAATTTTAGTCAGAGTTTCTTTTGATGACGAAAGGGAAAAAAGTACGCAACACATGGAATGTTGAATATACAAATACCTTTATTGGTTCGTCAGTTTAGAAAGTTTTTTTTGAAAACACAAAACGTTTTTCGAAATGTTTTTCACACACAAACTGCGATTGTTTCAATCCGGGAATTACCGCAAGCCACTTTCGAAATTGTTCGACATCTCTCGGTACTCGAAAAGTCGAAAAATTATTATTCGACGTCCGGCACCCGGTGTGACACGTGCGTACCGCACACACCTTCGGCATGTCGATGAGTTTCAGTAATACCCTGAAACAACGGTCCTACCTCGCCAGCTTTATGAATATTTTTCAACCTACAAATGCTCGTTAACGCGAACAGAGGTTACCGAGAACGTTGTAATAAAAAATGGAGTAATAAATGGCACCGGGCACGGTCTAAGACAAGGCAAGGGGCGAAGGAAGAGATCACAGAAGACCGTGGGTGGGAGGTACTCGCCGATAGTAGCGACGGTGGTAGCGGCGAGCGGAATCAAAGGTTAAGCTCGTAATGGTGCGTCACGACTCCATTAAAATCTGGCTTCGTTTCCAGACCTGTATGTAAGACCATGGTTGGGCCCGAGTTCGGTGTGGAATAAAATTGCCACTTTTCATAAGTCGATATCTCCAAAACGGAACAGTCATTGTTTGTGATTTCTTTTAAAATTAATCCCACAATAGTACTACATACATGTGTGTTTTTATTTTGAAAACCTAAGATTCGTTTAGAACCTGTATCGAGAAATGCCAGCAAACTCCTATCGGTTTACGTGTTAGGTATAGGGATCGCGTACAAAAATACCCATATTCAATTGCAATTATCTCATGAACTAAACGGTGAATCGAATTGAATTTTCAGACATCAGTCCATGAAGGTTATATCTACACCATACTTAGATTTCAGCTAATTCGTAAGATTTGACCAAAACTACAGAACTACCGTAAACAGGATTCTGTGGGAAGAAAAAAGTTTAAACAAAAAGTACGACATCAATATTCAAATACAAAGGAGGAGGAGCTATTGATATACCAATCTCTCAAGATGATATAAATCAATGTGATCCATAGGGAATTGTATTATATCGATCAGAACTGAAGTCAAGTGCAATTTTCAAATGAAAAAGGAAATATTTGTGTTTATCGATTTCGTAGTCCTGCGAAGTTATCATTTCGGGAGAATCACCTATATATTACAAGAAGGTTAATCGGGAGAATCACCTATATATTACAAGAAGGGAGAATCACCTATATATTACAAGAAGGGAGAATCACCTATATATTACAAGAAGGTTAATCAAAATAAACAATATCCTACATTTTCGTTCTTATTATTAAGTATATATCAATCTATTGTCAGTGCACCAAATTTAAAATGCACGGCGTGTAGGATGAGACCGTTCAGGAAATCTTTCAGCGTATAAGTCTCTAGCTCTCACTGCATTTTTCTGACATTCTCCGTAAATTAGAAGCATATCAGTTTGCTCTTCAAAAGGATATATCATTTACATTCGCTTGATGCATTAATACTAGTCTCACCATTCTTACTATCGTTATCTAGGGTTTGTTTGGGCGATACATTATACAATGCTCCGTGTACATTGTAGGTTTGGTGCCGTTGTTTACATACAAGACAATGGCAAGACTTCGGCGATAAGTGCCGAAGTGATAAGAAATTCGTGATGAGAAGATTGCAATACTGCATTGATTCCAATAGCAATCACTTTGAATATCTACTGTGAATAAAGGTAATTTCACATAAAAATGAAGTTCATGCCACTTTTTGATCTTAAATGACCTTGAACGACTTTGACCCCTAAATGGTTTATGCAGTTTTCGATGCTCTACAAGGTAGTTGAAAAAAAATGTACCGTCCCATTTAAAAAAGTGGAGGTGACCATTACTGTGCGACAGCGCCTCCACTGAGATAAAAAAATGGTCGCATTTGATGACCCCTTTCGTACGGTACCACTTTTTTTTCAAACATTTTTTTGTGACGTCGATAATTACAGAGATATTTAAGGTGGCAACAGTTAGTGCCTCGCCCTGTATAATATATCCTTGGTAATAGCATGTTTAAAAAGTAACTGGAGAAGCAAAATATGTTGAATAATTAAATCAGTTACATGTTTTGATATATGATGTTATGAATAAAGTTATGAATAAATAATTTGTTGCGTATAAAGAACGTGAATATAAGTAATTTCCTATATTATAGTCGTTAAGCGAAAATTATAAAATTTTCTCACGATCGCATAGGTACTTTTTCATAGATGGAGTAGCAAAAAAAGTGATGACAACGAAGAGAAGAGTGATGTTTAGCCTGTGAAGTGTAAAAGGTGGCGACCTGCGAGCAATTCTATCTCATGAAGAAGCACACGTGCGGTACGCAGTCTAGGTCTAACAATAAGCATACCGATCCATTTCCATAGGTCCCCTCATACACACACACACACCACGGGCAGTCGTGATCATTGCGAATCCTCGTGAGAGACTCGAGTGTGGACACGTTCGAAAAACCTCTTCGTTTCCAATTTTCCATAATTTCAAACCAGGTGTAGGGAAGTTAAAAAAATTATTCATACTTTGACTGTATTTAATTCTTTTAACGTTCACTATATGCTAACACGAAAGTAGAAGCGAATATGAAATCTATTCTAATATTTATTGATTAGAATTCCAGTAAATATTTAATAGGCCATGAACTTACGGTGACATGGCCCGTTAAACGTGCAAAAATGCACAACTGCAAACGATATGGGTGGGAATAAAGAACAGAGAAATTACGGGACTCTGGCCGGCGGCACGAAATTTCTTTTTCGGTCGTAAATAATAAGTTTTATCGGCAGTCTCCTGAATTGTGCAGCAATATTTGTTATAGAGCTTGTATTTACGGCACGTCTCATAAACTTGACTTTTCATGTTTACCATAACTTAAATTGCTAGCCGTATTTGCACATAAATTAAGTTGTCACAGTTTCGGACAGCTAACGATATTTTACATTCTGTTTCCTCATAGAGGAACGATACTTTGTTTTGGTGTTCCCGTTTTTCGGCATTTCATAGAATATTCTTCATGATATTCCGATGCAGTGAAGAATGCCACTTTCCCAAAATGTCTGGACGTGTGATTTTCGGTACGGCTTTTTTCTGGTGGCACTTGGCAAATGTTGATTTCAACAAAATTAGACTATACTATCGGAGTAAAATTTTTCAAGCACTGAAAGACTTCGTGATTTTTCTCGAACTTGGAAATATCGAGATGAGATTTTATATAGAACATAACCATAAAAGGGTTCTCAAGGTAGAACAAGCGCGCGCTCATGACTTCTGTAGCTTTTGTTCAAATTTTAACCAGACATTGTTCATATGATCATGCGTGTTGAGTGAAATTTCAGAACAGTCGACTATTTATTATGGGAGAAAATGGGTTTTAAAATTGGAAGCTTTAACACTGCAGGGTCTCCATTGACCGCAACTCAGGTCATATCATTAGTCGTAACATTCTATTGTGTTTATAAATGAACAAAAATTATGTTTAGATGGCAAACTAGTTGGGGAAAGAGTGAAAAAAGTTTCGATCGCCTTCATTATTCAGTTTTGCTCAAAACGTTCAGTAAAAACAGAATAATTCCCCGTAAAAAATATTTGTCCCCTATAATAAGAAGACATATGACAGCACCGCAGAACAGTATTGTTCAATATTTCGAGAAAAAAAATAACGATCGTGTTCCTAAAATAAAAAACTTTTACCATAAAAAAAATATTTGCGGTAGAAATATCAATATCTTACATTGTTTGTTATCTTCATTAGAAGTTAAAAGTGTTGGTTAATTCATATCTAATTAAAAAATTTGTTCGATTAAAAATTACATCCAAACAAAAGTTTGCGTTGCAGTATTATTTTTAATATGCCGCGCAAACTTACATCATTGGATACGTGGAACGATGCGGTGTGCCATATGTCTTCTTATTATAGGGAAAAAATATTTTTTTACGGAAAATTGTTCTGTCTAAATTTCAATGTCGACACTGCAGTGTTAAAAGTTGCAATTTTTAAACCCATTATCTGCCAATCTAAATACTCGACTGTTCGGAAATTTCACTTAAACATGCACAATGATATGTACAATGCCTGGTTAAAATTTGAATAAAATCCTTAGAAATCAAGGGCGCGCGGTCGATCTGCCTTAAGGTAGTTCCTGAAAATATATGGGTGAATAGATGTTAATGAATTTTTTTACTAGCAGTTGTGGTATATTTTCTGAATATACGCGTAAAAGGAGATCGGAGGGTATCGCACTCGTTTATTAAATATGACATTTTTACGTTTCACGTCAATCTCCGCCTGATCACATTGGTTGTATGGGGCAACGTCGTGACCACGGTCTTACAGAAGAAACATTGACTTAATTTCTGTATTTTGTAAGTATTCTTTATCTGTGCAGCGCATCATAATATGTGAATATGATGTGTGATACTTTGTAAAACTGTTGTCTGGATTGAAAATTCTTATGAATTTTCTTGTGTCTATAAATCAATTTTGTGTTACTGCTTCTGCAATGAAAAAAAAAAATATTGTCTTCATTTCTGTATTTCGTTATTATTCTCTATCTATACAGCGTATCATCAGTGTGAATATGATGTGTTATAATGTGTAAAAGTTTTGTCATGATTCAAAATTGTTATTCATTTTCTTGTATCAAGAAATAAATTTTGTTTGTTACTGCGTCCGCAACAAAAAAACTGACCTAATTTCTGTATTTCGTTATTGTTCTTTATCTGTACAACGTATCATGTGTAATAATTCGTAGATGTTTTGTCTAGATTCGAAATTTTTATGAATCTTGTGAGAGTGATAAACTATTATCTCGTCATGAGAGGACATTTTCTAGCGCGATCGATCAACGAAAATAATAATGCAAGGAAAATTACAACGAAAGACGATAGGAAAGAATGAAATCTGTAAGATCGATTTATCTGTATACTGTATCATAACATGTGAATAGAATATGTGATAATTTGTAAAAGTTTTGTCTGGATTGAAAGTTCTTAAGAATTTTCTCGTGTCTATAAATAAATTTTGCTTGTTAGTGCTTCCGCAACGAACAAAAAAACATTGATTTGATTTCTGTATTTCGTTATTATTATTTATCTGTACAGCTTATTATAATGTGTGAATATGATGCGTAAACATTTGTAAAAGTTTTGTCTGGATTCAAAATTCTCATGAATTTTCGTGTACTTAGGAATACATTTTGTTTGGTACTGCTTCCGCAACGCAAAAAACATTGACTTAATTTCTGTATTTCGTTATTATTCTTTATCTGTACAGCGTATCATAATGTGTGATCATTTGTAAAAGTTTTGTCTAGGTTCAAAATTCTTATGAATTTTCTTGTGTCTATAAATAAATGTTGTTTGTTACTTTCTCCGCAACGAAAAAAAAAACATATTGACTGAATTTCCGTATTTCGTTATTATTCTCCAAAACAATCTATATTATCTATATAAGAATTTTATCTATCTATATAAAAATTTCCTTCGCCAACTGGTTTTACAATTAATTTGATCAAATGACCGCTCCATATGGAGAAGCAACGGGTGCTTTCTGCATATTGTACGGCACTGGTTTGCTGCTGACTTCAATTCGGTTCGGGGGGAAAGCAGCGCACCCTCTCATCTGGATTTTCATGGTCATTTCGTTAACACTGCGTTCGTACACCTTACAGCTAGTATTCTTGCATACAGACCTGGAAACGAAGCCAGATTTTAATGATACCATGAGCCTTTAGTGCTCTCACCCTTGCATCCCCTTGCCGCTTATTATTTCCTGTTTCGTAATGTGAGACATCACCTCGGTACGTGTAGCATCCCATGCTTTTACGATCGTGTTAACGAGAATAAAGCCAAATCCAAATCAGTTTGGATAATAATCTTAATGCAGGTAGGGAAGGTAATTTAGTGTTTCAGCACTATTTAGTGTTTCATTTGAGTTAGTGTTTCAGCACTACCTTGTTGCACATCCTCCAACAGCAATGCCACGTAATGACAAAAAATGTAAATAAAAGTGCCGTCATATGGAAGAAGGCGGCATCTACAAGAAAATCCGAAAATGCGTTTTACTATACACAGCGATGAGAAATGTACTGAATTCAACGGTACCAAAAACCCATTTTCGATTATTTTGTGTAGATACGCCTTCTTCCATATAACGGCAGTACTTCGGCAACGGCGGCGGTGGACAAACGCTCGTAGTGCGCGTACCGTATCGTGACCGTTTCCACACCTGTATATAAGACCGTGGTCGTAACCATTCCAGTTCTCGCATAGCTTACCCGTGTGAAGTAAGTGGCTCAAAAAATGAATATTGCGTGCAGGATAGTATATAGAACAATATTACCGAAAGCAAAGGCAGGTTATCGACCTAATTAATAAAAATTTATTAAAAGTATTCATAAAAAGTAAAGCTTACTGAGACGTGTGTATTGAAATGTGGGAACGACGGAACTATGGGAATACAGCAAAACCAATCGAAGATCTACGCGCCAATTTCAAATACGTTAAAGTCAGATGCGAGTAAGGGGAACTTATTCATTATCGTTTTTTATGATGTGTTCCTTTTTTTTAGCTTTGGTGAGCATAGTACGATGCTTGTGGGCACGAGCACTGACAAATCGTATTTTCCATCGGACACATTGCAGCGCACTAAGCTTTTTTATGAATTATTTGTTGGGTCCTTTTGTTCTGACATAACCTCTGAAAACGCCGACCGGCACGAAACGAGCATAACACAGCTGTGACCTGTGACAGTCACTCCAGTCAACCTAACAGCCTCGAATTACGAGAAAACGGTGCGATATTGCCAAAGTGTCTGATTTAATCATCTCATTAAACATAAAAAAATAATGTTCGGATAATCCAAACCACGGTCTTACATACAGGTCTTGCACCGAACGTGGCGGGGGGGGGGGGGTGTCCGTTCACGTCCAAACGAAAGTACAACTTATGGCCACGAGAGCGGCGCAACGAGTTATTGGTAAGCTTCATAAGTTTATAGCACGGATTTGACGGAATCCTAACCAATCTTTTGATGGTCATACGCAGTCATACATGCGTATATGAATATGTTTACGGCGAAATACAAAATAACTTCGAGCGAAATTGATTATTTTGCTTCCTCATGGAGGAAGCTTGGTGATGGTGAATTTTTTCCAGTTTTCAATGTCAATGTGCTTAAAATGTCCCAAAACATTGAAAAATTATATCTAGAAAAAATATCCGGATGTGTTGGAACTTTGAACACGGAGCACTTTTCTTTTATTGATTTTCGTCCCGTGTTATAGATCGGCACCGCACAGGAATTAGTGGCCATTATGCATTTATCTCTCTTGTTATTGATTTCAATCACGGTATTTATAACCTTGCGTCGTAATGTCGCTCATATGCGTTTCTATTATTAACTGACAGCGCCGCGTAGTAGCAAAAAAATTGGGACGATAACGCGGCTACCCTCACTACTCAAATTTGTCTTGGTTGCAAGACATGGAAGACCGTGATCCCAACTCTTTCAAATTAACACATATGTAAATAATAACGACGATTATCTACCGTAAATTTGAATTTTTTTGAAATATTCATTCGTTAACATCGTCAATATTTTGCTGCAATTCGTTGGGACTGGTGACGTCATGCAATATATTAGCATAGGCACTTCGTTTCACCCCTGTCCTATAAACATGATCTAGCAACAATCTTAAAATTGAATTTGGCACTAATCGGTGAGCGCGTTGAGGTTTCATGAAAACTTGAATTTATTCTACTTGAAAATGTGTGCACGCACTTAATCTTGAAGAGCAGACAAATGAAACTGGACTTGTCCATAACCACGTCAACTTTTTTTTTTGCTATTTATGCACACCCCTAACAGCTCCCGAAATGTTTTGTATCGAATCCGTTTTGTTGAATTTTGAGATATTGATTTACATTTCTTTTAATCATTAGAATATTGTTGACGGTCCTTTGGTATTGATTTTGCCTGATGCCGATTGAGAGGTTGGGCTTTTAAATGAATGTAGAATTATATTATATAGATGAAAAATTAGCGTTCCCACATTTCGAGATATCGGATCAATATATTTTTTTTTACATAAATACAGTTCTATTGAGAGATGATTTTAAAAGAAATAGGAAAAATAAAGACTTTGCACATTGTTTCAATTTTCCGATTGCCATGATTTCATTTTTAATCGATTCCTCAGTTTTGTGAGGCTCGATGTACACCATGTTTTGCGGGTGATTGTGGAACGTGGAAATTGCAGGATCGATATTTTGTTGACTCGACGACGATGACGTTGATGATCGATCGCTCGTGTATTACGATCTCGTATACGAATGTATCGGAAGGACGGCGCACAAAGATTTATCCTCCCTGGACAATTCACATTATTTTTCAGGCTCGTAAAAAGAAACTAAATTGCTGGGCGTGAGCGAGCTCCACCGTCATTTCATTTTAGTGCGGTGTTACGACTTGCTGAGCCAATCGGCGAATTTTCGCACGGCTCCATGTTTCGGACCACGAATACGTCGCGAAGAGAAAAAAACAAAAAATCGAAAGTGGACGAGACGAAGTGAGGAGGTAGACGAAGGCTTGTGTGCAGTATTCGAGGATCTTAAGGGCCTAGGCGTGTTGAATCTCGCATACATGCGTCATGTTTTGCGGATAGTTAAATATGGATTTCTCGCTGACTTGGGTGGACGTCCAAAGGCGCGTGTCTGCTTTCACAGATGTTCACCAGGTAACTTCCGATTAAGGCGTCTGTGTAAGCTCGAAGTTGCGAGGAAACTATTTTTCACGGCATAGTTGTATGGCCTGGGTTCCTAAATTTAATTTACCGCAAAGAATCCGTAAAACAAATCAAAAACTGACCGACGTATGCTGATTTTTGTGAAGGGTCAGACAGCCCACTGCGCTACGGTGAAGCTGCGATTTACTCTTTCTCTTTTGCTTTTTCATCGGAATCGTTTTATGGAACGATGTAGGTCGTATTTCAAAATCTATTCGGCCCATTGGCTTTAAATTCGGATAGAGCATAGTTTATAACATTTTCTATCGGATGCCTGAATCATTTTTCAAATATATTGGTCCATTTGTTAATAACTGATTAAAGTTGTTTTTCAGGTCGAAAATCGAACCTTTTTTTCTTCAGTTTGCTATGTAATGTAATGTTGAAAATAAAAAAAAGCATTCGGTAATACGAAGGTTTCATTATTATACCAAGGTACATTTTTTTTGTTTTATTTCAGACGCGCCTAGTTGCGGGAACCACCTACACCGATTGGCCATGCAACAACGGCGGTACTTTCTTTAAATAATAATAACTTCATTGTTTTTGAATATTATTCAGTAAAAAAAAACTCAAGATTGACAAGACAATGTATTTGTTGTGTGTAAAATTCCGCCTTCGTAATTTCAATATTCTCATGAGAACAAATATTGGAAGTCGTCCCGTTTTTCGGCTTCTAATCTTATGTAGACTTGTTAAACCGAAACGAGCCACAATATTTATATATATATACATATATATACAGGGTGCGCCAGAGAAACTTACTTATTTGAAAGGTCAATAAAAACAAAAGTACTTCAATTATTGTTAAAATTTTTTTTTTATTTGAGAATACAATATCCCAATTTTTTTTTCATGTAGTCTTCAAAATGACATCGGATAAATGGCGACCCCCATTGCGCATACACTGATGAAGTCGATTTTTGAAATTCGTATCCACTCTTTGCAGCATATCAATCGGTATGTTGGCAATGGCGTCGCGAATGTTGTTCTTGAGGTGTGCTATGGTCCGTGGTCGATCGACATAAACCAGAGATTTCAAATAACCCCATAAAAAGAAATCGCATGGAGTCAAATCTGGAGAGCGTGCCGGCCATTGGAGATCGCCTCTGAGAGAGATGAGGCGGTCGGGGAAATGTTGTCGCAAAAAATTGACGAAGACCCACCAACAAATTGACTCCATGCGATTTCTTTTTATGGGGTTATTTGAAATCTCTGGTTTATGTCGATCGACCACGGACCATAGCACACCTCAAGAACAACATTCGCGACGCCATTGCCAACATACCGATTGATATGCTGCAAAGAGTGGATACGAATTTCAAAAATCGACTTCATCAGTGTATGCGCAATGGGGGTCACCATTTATCCGATGTCATTTTCAAGACTACATGAAAAAAAAATTGGGATATTGTATTCTCAAATAAAAAAAAATTTTAAACAATAATTGAAGTACTTTTGTTTTTATTGACCTTTCAAATAAGTAAGTTTCTCTGGCGCACCCTGTATATATATATATATATACACACACCTGTTCTCATTTTTTTGGGTTTATATATAGCCTATTTGAAGAATGCCTGCGGACAATACTTCATCGCTGCTAAATAATCATGAGTTCTTCGATTACGTTGAGACTAAACTTAATAACAAAAATGCCCCAGTTGATGAAATTATAAGAATTATAAGACTTATATGAAATTATAAGAATATTGTAGTTCTTATATTATAATTTATAGATATATTAATTTATAGATTCTTATCATTCAAAGAATATTATAATTTATCGAACATGATAAACGGGCGGATAACGGGAAATAAAAAGAAAACGTTCCTTTACGATGACATCCTTCTTACAGTGAACGGATCTCTCAGTTCTATTTATAATTAAAATCGCGCAGATGTACAGGACGTGGCGGAGAAACGAGAAAAAAGCCATCGATTTTTAACGGGAATTGAGATTGCATTGGGTGACCCTTGCAAAGGAATCACGTACTACTGCTCGCGCGATGGCGCAATTTTATTCCCCTGAACCCCCCCCCCCCTCCCGCCCCTCCATCAACCCAGCCTCTCGTGAACCCTTTATGCATTATAACCGAGCATCGATTCGCGGCTGGGTAAATGCATGACTATCACCCGTGAAATAACACAATTCCCTTTCATACCCACCCGTAAAAACGCACCGATGTACGAGGCCGAAGGAATTTCTTGCAATTACAGGCTCGCACACACAACGGAAGCTAGCGAGCTCTGGAAGTCACCAGTTGCTGAGGTTCTTCAACAGGACTCATTCTTCTGCAGGACCCATAACAGGCATAATGCAATTGTTGCGAAGAGTTCATTATGTATGCCCCTTTGTAAGGCGTTACACCTAGTTGGAATTTTTTTTAAATCGATGTTTTTTTTCGACGAATTCTGATAATACAACCATTCAAAAACTGGGGGAGTTATGAGCGTTTACAGGTAGGTCCGACGAACCTACGTATATACCTGACGTAAAACTTTAAACGCGTTTTTTCTCGGAATTACTTTCTCACAATCGGTGACCAAAATATCTCAAAAACAACTGAACCGATCTGCTTCAGATTTTACAGACATTTTTTGTACATCAAAAGGCAGTCCTTAATCGAAGGTTTTTTTCCAAAGCATATTTTTTGTTATGACAAGTAGAGTGTTTGTTTCATCCAAATTTCGACGATCACTTTCGATCGACGAACATTTTTTCCAAAATCATTATTTTATTGAATCCTTCGATTACAGACTAGATAATACGGTGCGAAAACTGAATTCATCTGGTTTTTTTTAATTTCAGATGATTCTTTCCCGAGCAGGAGTGGTCACCGCAAAGGACCTTTTTTGCACAGCGGTCTGTGTAATTTTGCTGTATCTCCGTTGTTTATAAATATTTACTGATAAAAAATTGTCAACGATACTTGAAATGATGATCTATGAAAGAAAACATGCACCCATTTCTCAAAAAAAAAATTCAAGAAAACACCTCTTTTTTCCGGCCGCGAACTAGGTGGAACCCGTTAATACCACATAGTATAGCCCGCAAAGGCCGGCTATACATAGTAAAAAGCTGTACTCGCTTCAATTTTTTTTCTTCCAAATTCGTCTTTGTCGAGTTGCGGAAATTTTTCAAATAGGTCTCAACATTTATTCACATTCTCAATCGCCAGATTCATATTCACATTTATTTATTGATACAATGGTGTATGACTACAAAGTCATTCCATTGGTTAGAATGGTAAGAACGCAACATTTCAATTGCTGGAATCATATTCACATTTATTTATCGTTACAATGATCATTTTCAGGACGTTCTTCATATGCAATTCAGACATTGAGTTGAATTTCAGAGAATTATTTCGACGCATGGTCGTATATTCAAAGTTGCTAATTCCAAACAAGCAGGGCAAAATCGATTATTAAGATTTTAAGAACTAACCCAAACAAACACACGGAATTTGGTTCATATCTTGTCGGAAATGGATTTTGGTAATATCCCATTACGGATTATATACCAAGTTCCCCTGTAAAAAACGTTTGTTATATACTTTGAAAAACCCTTGCCTAAATACCCCAACACGGACTCGTGTCCACATCACCGGGAAACCTCAAAAATTGATTCGGATAAAGATCAAGGTAAATGAACACTATTGTTCATACATTGAGTATATACTGAACAAGAGCATTCGTTACGAATGCTGAATGAGTATCGCGCCCGTCACTGTCCTTCGAAAAGGAAAATCGCATTTTTTTCAAGTTCCGGTCCTACATGCGGCGAAGAGGAATGATTAGAAGATAAAATTGTTGGCCACAAAATATAGCTGTTCGAGCGTGCTGATTTTTTCTCGCATTTGCAGTGGCTGCGATGAAGCAATAGATGGTACATGTGCCGCGCTAAAAGGGCCAGCGTTTACTGTCCTCGTGGCGAATGTGCATACATCGTGACGGGTGACCATTTTAGAACCTACTAACTAAACTATAACACTAAACTATAACTATAAACTACTAACTAAACAATAATAATGACGTTAACCGAGAAAAAGAAGTGAATTTCACTCATCATGAATCTCTATTTGAGAATGTCAGGCTGGCAGATTTCCGTTGCGACAATTAATCAGCAAGAGGCCTATCAACGCTTCATCGATGAATTGTATCATTCACCAATTATGTATGTATATATATATATATATATATATATATATATATATATATATATATATATATATATATATATATATATATATATATAGATATATATATAGATATATATATGTATATTTCTATCTTCAATACGCTCTTCGCTCCTCTCTTTGACGTCCTTTCAGAATGAGGAGCAGCGGGTGATAGAAAGAGAGAGAGAGAGGATGGGGGGGGGGCGGATGAAAAGATGGAGGAGAGACGATAGGATCAACTCAATCCAGCAATTTTGCGCTTCCATGCCGTTAACCCAATAATTATTGATTGATCTTCGTTAACGTTCAACTCGGGCATCTCCGCAAAGTGAGCATTCCAAGAGATCGAAACACCTGTTGCCAATCTGTTCAATATGTCGGTCGATCGTAGATCCTTCGTTACATACACACACACGTGAATATATCGATATCGAACAGCGTGATATCGAGAATCATTTATTGGTACTATAGTCATTTTGAGGACATTGATTGGTACGCAGTTGTGACGCGAAGCGTAACGTTGGATTTCGGATAATTATTTCTATGAATGGTCATGCATTCACTAATTAATAATAATAGGAGGTGAATAATTTTAGAACGTTTGTAGCGATTAGTCTGCGAATGCAAAGTTGTTTGGATTTGTTTTGGTTGGGTTGAACAAACGAACAACGTTTGCAGCGTTTTATGCCTGAACGAGGTCTTGCTTGGATTTGGTTGGATTTGTTTCGATTGGGTTGAACAATCGAAGAATATTAAAAATTTGTTATTGACAAATTGATAAGCATGCCAAAACATCTGCCGCCATAAGATAGAAAATGTTGTAAACTGTACTCTGTACGAATTTGAAGTGAACTGGACGAATAAATTTCGAGATACGAATTGCATCGCTTAATGAAACATAGTTTCGAGAAAAACACGAAAGAAAAAAGTCGACGATTTGATCCTCCACAAAGATCGTTATACCTCGGCTAATTTTTAAAGTTTTTGCAAAATCTTTGTTGCTAACTGGAGTTAAGACCGTAGGCTACAAAACTATCTAATCAGAAAAATCGCCTGAAATTTCAAGCTTTTGAATTTCAAAATCGCTTAAATTTCAAGCAAGACCCTTTAAGGAAGGAGATATTTTCAGGCGAGAAAAGTTTACTGATTTGCATGACTTTTTAAAAATGGAACAATTTCTTCACCATTTTTAGACTTAGGGTATGTTTTATTACTACTTTTGGCTGTTATGTAGTAATTTTTAAAATTATTCTTTACAAATGGCTGAGGTATGAAACGTTCTTCTAAACTGCATTTTCAAAACTGGCGTAATGTAAATTTTTTTGTAATGGAAAGTAGAATTTTTTTGTTTTAGTGTACCATTTCATCGATTTTCAACATTTCTCACTTTATCTTGGTTCATATTCTGCGTATAAGTGTTAACCCTTCGACTGCACACTGGATCCTTTTGACCCCATGATCTTTTTCGTGCAAGTACGTATTTTTCAACGCATCTCCGCCCTTGAACGAATGCTTGGGCAATTAATTTTTGTTTTTTCTTAAAAAATACATTTTGCGTAATAAAATAAGGACCATTGACTACAAAAGAAAACGTCGCTACGAAAAAAATGCATATTTACCGAAATACAATGAACTGAAAAACGGGGGTGGTCCGACCGACCCCACATGCAGTCAGGGATTCGTGGCCGAAGTATGTAGTCGAGGGGTTAATGAAAAAAAGCTTCGTTGGTTTTTTTATAGATTAAGCCCATCGACGCAGCGTGTCAGTCCGTCTGACAACATCAACCGAAACCCGTTTGGCAGACCGTGCAATACCTCCACTATTGTAAAAGATTAATTAAAAAAAAATACCACGTAACAGCAAAAGGTAGTAATAAAACATATCCTAAGTTTCAAAAAGAGGCGAAGAAATCTTTCTTTTAAGAAAAATCATGACATTCAGCAATTTTATCCTCGCCTAAACGTATCTCCCCCCTTAATGAATGGTGTATCGATTGGCGTTGATCGTCATTCAAATACGACTACAAAGACTTTGATATTCACTGGATACCGCGTAATAGATTACATCGATGCCCGAGAGATATCTCGCGTTGCTTATCCTTTGATGCGCGAAAGGAGTCGAATAAAAAGAGTCGCAAGAGGGGAGAGCCTATACCGATTGCCACCACACAAACGTGTCCCATCTACTACGATCCAGGATTGATTTACCGCCTAATTGAAAGAAAAAAAAACGAATAAATGATGCGGCTATATAGGCGCGAGAAAAAAAATGTTGCTAATGCATTTGTCACACGGATATATAGCCTCGGAACGTTACGCGGGAACGGATATCGTACATACGCGGTTGCTCGTGAATGAAGAAAAAAAGGTTTCTTTATCTGCGTAACGTTCAACGTTAAATAATATTTAAAAAAAAGAACGCGATCGTATGTCGAGGCCGAAACTGCGAATTGTGTATACCTATATCAGTGCAGACATTACACTCGCACGCACGCACGTGGCGTTGATCAATCTTGATCCATTGTAACGTCAATCGATTCAGATAAGCGTCAAATTGTGCCATTTAGTTTGTTTTTTAAGCAAAACTTCAATTATGAGATTTCAGTTCTATCGATTAGTTCAATAGTATCGAAGCTTGCATCGTCGTAGTGCAATAAAAGCTCCTCTTCAGTGTTATTTCATAACAATAATAACAATAATAATAATAATGTTTTAAACAAGATTTTATTGCTCCGGGCAACATACTTCCTCAGTTTGCACTCGGAAACATTATTATTATTATTATTATTGTTATTATTATTATTATAAAAAATCTTTTTTAATTATCAAGGATGGACCATTTAACGTGACCACCCGAAATATCCCCGTTGCTTTTAAAGTGACAAAAACAAACCCAAACAAAACGCAAACAAACCCAGAATATTTTGATGAAAAATCATTTATAGGCCATGATATCATAGGTCGTTGGATTCGTCTCGATATCAGCTACAACGCTTCAATAAAAAAAAAACATGTTCGCATTTTAAAAACTATTGATGACCTTGAGAACGCAAAAACTATGATCTTGACAAAAGTCAAATTTTCACGTCTGTATCAGCCCTTCGAAATCAATCAAATTACCGCTTGATCTTTTTTTTCGTCACTCTTAAAGCAACGGAGATATTTGGGGTGGTCAATTTAAATGGTCCATCCTGTATATTATACATCCCTCAATTCGTATCTTCAAAAATGGTTGCGAAATTTTGGTAGGCTATAACTGCCGAAAGAAATTGAAGAACCTCACAAAAATTATTTTTCATTGCATTCCACCGATGCAAACTTCAATTTGATTTGATTCAATTTATTAAGCTAGTTCAAACATTCGAAATAAGTTGTAAAAAGGGATTTCCGCACGAAATTTCTGTTGTTTATCGTCGTACCGTATCCTGACAGAAAAGTGCATGGTATTTACAAAAAACGCGCATGCTAAAAAAGAGTGTAGCCGAATTCCCTATAGTGTATTGTCACCGCAATCATAATATCGTTAACACAACTATAAGCGATAAGTATACGTAAACATGCGACTTTGGTGGCGTGTTTGACTATCTAGTATCTCCGAAATTACTATACACTATTGTAAAGGGCTTTACAATATCGATATGGTTAATTCAGCTATATCACAAAGTCGGCGCACAAATATTAATGCTGCACTGAGAGCAAAGTACATGATATTTATGAAATACGCCCACGTCAAAAGAGGGGATAGTAAAATCCTGTATAGTTTATTGGCACCGTAATCTTAATATCGTTATAACAACTATAAGCGAAAAATATATCTAAACATGCAACTTTGGTGGCGTGTTCGACTATCTATTATTTTGGAAAAAACTACTGACTATTGTAAAAATATTAACTGAATTAACTATATCGATATTTGAAGATTATGTGGCTTCCGAATGGTGGCCGTGTTGAGAATCAGCGTTGTGCCGGCGTTTCGCAAACGTTACAGTCTGCATCATCAGGGCTGAGAGCTCCGATACTGAAGCTCCCGTGTCTCAGGCATTCCTTATATAGTTGCATTCATCGTTCCAGATCACTGCACCAACCAATCAGATGTTTTAATTGATCGGCCGGTCAATTAAAAAACCGGGAGGACGGTGTGCCAAATGGGATTGATGTGATATCCACCATCTCTGTTTAGATTGTCCGGATGTTTTCGGATTTCCAAGCCTACTCGGTGTTTCCTAGAAAAAAAGCTGTTTGGTGGGGCCAGACTTTGGGTTTTATCGAACTGAATAGCATGACCAGTCTCCATCCAATGCTCGGCCAGGGCTGATTGTCCAATGTGGCCATATTTGATACACCGTTGATGTTCTTTGATCCGTGTACTGATCTTCCTCCCGGTTCCTCCTATGTACACTTTACCGCATGAGCAGGGTATCTTGTACGCTCCTGGTGCACTTAATGGTGGTCTTTGGTCTTTTGCACTCGGAACCACTTGTGCTAGCTTCTCCTGAGGTTTGAAGATGACTCGCACGTTATGTTCCCCAAGGACCCTGCCTATGCGATCGGTTATGCCCTGAAGGTATGGAAGGGAAGTAGTTGCTATTATTTGTCCTGCATTCTCCCCTTCAGGTTCTGTTACCGTTTTCGGATCGGCTATTTTTCTTTTTAGTTGTTTGATCGTTCTTTCGATGTTGCCCGGCTTGTAGCCATTATCTCCTAAAGCTTTGCGTAGGTGCTCTAGTTCATCCTCGAGAGAGTTCGGTTCGGAGATCGCTAGAGCTCTGTAGACCAGAGAGCTTATGACCGATTGTTTTTGGGAGGGGTGGTGATGGGACGTAGCGTGGAGATATCTTTCCGTGTGCGTTGGTTTCCGGTAAACTTTGTGGCCCCAAGTGCCATCGTTTTTCCGTTGAACCAGTACATCCAGAAAAGGAATTTGATTGTCCTGTTCTATCTCCATGGTGAATTGTATATTTGGGTGCTGGGAGTTGAGGAAGGTTAAGAAATGATTGAGGTTTTCTTTGCCGTGACTCCAAATGACGAAGGTGTCATCGACATATCGGAACCAGGTTGAGGGTTTGAGAGGTGCTTCTTGCAGAATTCTGTTCTCGAAGTTCTCCATAAAGATGTTGGCGATGATAGGGGAAATCGGGGAACCCATGCCTGCGCCTGAAGTTTGTTCATAAAACTGGGATTGGAATTGGAAATATGTAGAGCTTAGGCAATGTTCTATGAGGGCTAGTAGGTTAGGAGCAACTTTTTGGGATCTTCTGACTATGTCCAGGGTTTCATGAGTTGGGACGTTTGTGAACAACGATACAATATCGAAACTTACTAGAATGTCTTCTGGTTGTATCTTGATGGACTGGATCTTATTCACAAATTCCCGAGAGTTTTGGATATAGGAGTTGTTGAGGCCTACGAGTTCCTGCAAGGGTTTGCAGAGAAAACGTGCCAAATGATATGTAGGGCTGCCTATGTTGCTAACGATGGGCCTTAGTGGGATGTTGTTTTTGTGTATTTTTGGCAGACCGTAAAGCCTGGGTGGTAGGGATTCCTTGGCTGTAAGGATTTTGATAAGGTTCTCCGACAGGCCAGCCTTCTTTAGAAGTGTCGTTGTTTTCTTTTCTACGCTTCATGTTGGGTCACGTGGTAGTTTCTTGTACGTGTTGGTGTCCTCGAGCAGGTTCATTATTTTCCTGCAGTGGTCCGTTCTGTCCATGATAACAGTAGCATTCCCTTTATCAGCTGGTAGTACTAAGATGTCCTTGTTTTTCTTCAAATTTTGAAGAGCAAGGTGTTCTTCCTTTGTGATGTTCTGCTGAGGGGATTTTGCTTTGTGTAGAATATTGGTTATCCGTTTCCTGATGTCGTTGCTAGTATCAGGTGGGAGACGGTAGATGGCAGTTTCCACCTGGCTAATGATTTCTCTGGTTGGAATGTCTGTCGGTGTGATGGCGAAATTGTGCCCTTTTGCGAGGACTGATGTTTCAGCTGCGGAGAGTGGGTGGTTGCTTAGGTTTTTTACTGTGTGAGTTAGGATGGGTTGTTTCGTCTGTGGGCATAGTTTCCTGAATTTCTCTATTTGATTCCTGGACCTCAAGTCTGCATAGTGGAGGGCTTGTTCGTGTGTGACACGGTCAACATCTTCCCACAGCTGTGGTTCCAAACAGTCAGATAGGCGTAGGTGAAGTTTAAGGAGTTTTTGGGAATTTTGGTCCAAAAGCTTTTTGGTGACAGATATTCTCTCCTTTACCAGTCTCAGCGAGGCCCGGTGGAGGATAGTCTTGGCTTGTTTTGATGGAAAGGGGTTTTTTAATTGAAAACATTTCGGTACCACTTGATGGTCGCGGCACCTTTTTAGGAATGTTAACGAGCACAGTTGGATGTGCAGAGTATTCCTGAGTTTGGAAAAGGTGTTAACAGAACCCAAGTTAGCCTCTCCGTGTAGGCGTTTTATTTTAGTTTTAAGGCTTTCACGGCTCTTTATGTAATTTGAAGAGTATGTGGCTTCCGGATGGAGGCCGTGTTGAGAATCAGCGTTGTGCCGACGTTTCGCAAACGTTACAGTCAGCATCATCAGGGCTGAGAGCTCCGATACTGAAGCTCCCGTGTCTCAGGCATTCTTCAAATTTACATAAAGAGCCGTGAAAGCCTTAAAACTAATATATCGATATTGTTAAGTCTTTCACAGTAGTTAATAGTTATTTCAGGGATACTAGATAAAAAAACACACTACCGAAACGGCATGATTAGATAGACGCTTATAGTTGTGTTAACCATATTATGATTGCGGTAGCAGTACGCTATATGAAATTTAGTGTGCCCACTTTGACCATGGGCGTTTTTTTTAAATAAATACTATGGACATTCATCGGTAATTATTCGGAAAATGACCCCCACCCCGGAGGGGGGTGGGAGGTGGGGGGTTAATAGATTTTGACCCCCTGAAGACGATGGTGAAGCGAAATCGTGGCGGTCACCCCCCTGATAAAAAGTTATGGGGTTTTGAAGTTTGCGGAAATACCAACGTAGATAAACCAGTAGTCGCTACTGGAGCGGCGGCTACTGGACCACGGTAGGTCCTGGGGGTTTCCCCCCCGGCGGGGCGGTGGGAGCAGATCCCCCCAGTAGGGCGGGGGGGGGGGGGGCGGAACCCCCACTGTAGAAAAACGAGGTTGTCAATGAAAAATAATACCCATACACACACATACATCCTCCCTTCAAAATTGATTACTCCCCATGTGCGAATATCGGTATTGCGCCAGAGTTACCAATACAGCCCAGAATTGTGCAAGTCCTGGCAACTGACTCTCACTTAGCGGTACTGCCCCAGTATTGGAAATCGAACGCATCGGTACCGTCCCAGTCTTGGTTACCGAGTCTTGGGTGAAGTACTACCCCAGTATTGGTAAACAATGTTATCAGTACGGCGCCAGTCCTGGTAACCAATGTTGGTTGAGTCTTGGCTGGATGTACTGCCTCAGCAGTGGCAACTGAAAGTACCAGTACCGTGCCAGTGTCGATTACCAATTGTTGGGTTAAGTACTATCCCAGTATTGGTAAACAATTTTATTAGTACAGCGTCAGTCTTGGTAACCAAGGTTGGTTGAGTCTCGGCTGGAAGTACTGCCCCAGCATTCTCAAAAGTACCATGCCAGTATTGGTAACCGAGTCTTGGATTAAGTACTGCCCCAGTACTGGCAAACAATTTTATCAGTACAGTGCCAGTCTTGGTAACCAAGGTTGTTTGAGTCTCGGCTGGAAGTACTGCCCCAGCATTGGCAACAGTACCATGCCAGCTTTAGTTACCGAGTCTTAGGTTAAGTACTGCCCCAGTATTGGTGAACTCTGTGTGCTGGGCCGACATATGATTACATATCATTGGCGTACCGACTATTTAATCTCACATATATATTTTCAAAATATTTATTCACAATATGTTCTTTACATTTCTCAATCATTCGAGTCTCGAATGATTGAGAACTCGAATTTCGAGATGCAAGAGTGTTACAGCATATCTACTTCCTTCAATCGATAATAGTATACATTTGTCATAAGCGGTGCGATGGTCTAGTGGTTAGCGTGCTTGTAACTAAACGTGCGGACTGGAAGGTCCCGGGTTCGAAACCCAGTCGCGTACACTTTGTCGTGAAATGTTTTTCTTCGGCATTTCGCGGCGAAATAAGAAATAAGACTAGTTCCACGACTGGGAGGGCGAAGTTGATGACCGCCTGAATTGGTATCGGTGTTCCGCAGTTTCCCTGTACCCCGGACAGATATGTCATGGTGAATACGATACAGAGGGGGAAGTCGGTTGTGGTCGCAGGTGGGGGGTGGTGGAATTGGAGGTAGACGGAGGAGTAGTTGCAGAACAGGCGATATATAAGGCGGGGGGTAGTGGAATGGGAGGAGGAAAGTTGATACGGATTGGGGCTCGATAAAAGGGGAAGACCCTGTACGGCTGGAACAAAACCAATAAAAAAAAGTTTCGTTGAAGAAGTTCAGCGTCCTATTTTATAAATGTAAATAAATGTATAAACATGCACCGGCAAAGTACTGATTTAGGGTTTGTCTCAAGACTAGCAATAATGTCTGGCGCAAAACTGGGCACGTATTCTGAGCCAATACCCGTAAACAATGTCGGGCCGATTCGCGGCACCATAAGTTGGACCGGTGCTAACAAACCAAAGTTGTATCAATACTGATTTGGACTTGGGCAAGGCTTGGCCCTTGGTAGCCTCCCAGTACTGGCAGCTCTGACATCAGTACTGAGCCAAGACTAAGCCAATTTTCCAGTCTATACATGGGCATGTACCGTCAAAGTACTGATTTAGGGTTTGTCTCAAGATTGGAAATAATATCTGGCCCAAAACTGGGCGCTTATCCTGAGCCAATACCCGTAAACAGTGTCGAGCCGATTCACGGAACCATAAGTTGGACCGGTGTTAACAAACCAAAGTTGTCTCAATACTGATTTTGATTAGGTGCAAGGCTTGGCCCTTGGTAGCCTGCCAGTATTGGCAGTTCTGGCATCCGTACTGTGCCAATACCAAGCCACTTTGCAATACGTACATGGGTTACTTTTTTAATCCTCGTTCTCCGGGACATCATCCGTTGCCAGCGGAAACATATCATTAATGGCCTCAAAAAATTCTGAAATTCGTTCAGTGTATCCGTGTTGCCGTTTGAAAAGAAATTACTTTTCAATACGTTTACAAAATACTTCTTTCGCCAGCCGTACATCGGTATTGCTCCGCGCAGATCCCTCCACAAACGCTCAATGTTCTGAGTGTGTGCCTTGGTATCTGGATCGACGAAATTCATGAGGTGAACGACCTCACTTGTCACCAATTTTCGTACCAGTGATAAGTTCGAAAAACGAAAACACCGATCACAACACTCGTAGTCCTTACCTACATGTGTACGTGTACATATGCGAATCGTACGGTAATTATGAGGGTGAAGGTGTATGTGTGTGTATGTGTATTATTTTTCATTAAAAATCTCATTTTTTGCGTTGGTATTTCCGCGAACTTTGAAACCCCATAACTTTTTATGAGGGGTAGACCGCCGCGATTTCTCTTTATCATCGTATTTAGGGGTCAAAGTCTATAAATAAATGCCACTACTCTAGAGGGGGGTGGCGGTCATTTTCCGAATAATTACCCATTCTTCTCAGCGCAAGTTTGTACTATTTATATGGTTTAGATTAACACTTGTTGAGTATAAACTGTTACAAGATCCTGCGACAAGTGACTATACGAGCAACATTATGGTAATCTCATAGTGAAGACGTAAATCATTTGTGGAACGTGTCAATAAAGTAGAGACAGCGGTGGCACGCTATGATCGATATAGATATATTAGCGCATTCATTTATCAGTTTTTAGTATTCGATATTTCGAAAACTATTGGGCTGCGCCAAAAATCCATCTAAGGCTTGATATATATTATTATTCATCATATCATCAAGCATCACATATATTATCATTCATCATCATATCATCATATCAAAGCATTGATATATATTATCAAAAAGGCGATCTGTGCAAAATTCCACCTATATCAGAGGTGACAGCCTTACGGAATTGCAACTGGAATTACTTTCATCCGTTATGCCAAATCTACGATCGAAATAACGTAAATACCCGGTAGCATACACGGAGAAAAATACGGCCGCAAATTCTAACACTAGTTGCCAGAATTCGAATATTCAGTGCTAGAAAAGCATAGCAGTTTAATGGCAGTTCGGAATTTTAAGACTTGTTATAGAATTTTTCCACCTTTTCCATTATTTTCATATTTCCAAATATTTTCCATATTTTCATATGGATTTTACTGTACGTATAGCATGTATCTTCGTGTATGTATAGATTTCACTATACGCATAGCATAAATCTTCGGCGTATAGCGAAAAATATTACAAAGTTATTAGTAAAATGTGACTCTTTATACCGTACTTTTTGTAGAATACTGGAAACTAATTGTTTCAATCACGTGAGCAAAATATTTTTTGAATACTACAAAAGATCACAATATGCCGAATAAAATGTATTATTTGTATCAGTTTCCGTGCCATATCGTAGGTTAAAGTTTAAATGTCTTTATTATTACTATACCATAATTACATATTTTATCTTCCATTCAATACTGTTTGATATTTAATGATATTTTTTTTTCGAAGCATAGTATTAATTCTAAACTCCGGGGCCCCTGTTTTCTCCGTGTAATGGCAGCGTGCGTGAATATAGATAGGTAGGTCGTAGGTTCGAATCTCCATGTAGGTGAAATAGTTTCTTCGATTGGAATCATTTCAGGAGATCAGGGAATAACAAATCATCATAAACATTCATACAAGAGAGTAGTACTCTCAATTGAAAATTTTTGAATTTATGAAATATTATATACATTTAGTAGACGTATTATTCAATATCGTAAAAACAACTATTTTTTGATAATGTAAGGAAATATCCATTTTATGAAAGCCTACTATATTATATAGCATTGACAATCAACGTATGCTTGGAAGATTGTTGGTTGCGGTTAACATATGAGCATAGTTAACACAACTGCTAAAATATCATAAACAGTACTATATTTTCGGCAGTAACCTTGACTATAAAATATTATTGTCCCATCAGGGTTATATAAAATATGGTTGAAGTTACTATACATTTTGTCTCTGGGATAAAGTTCCGAAAAGCCCATACCACTTTTTTCCTTGAAATTTTGTATACTTATGTATTTCGCCACACTGAACATGAATATGATCATTAAAATTGGCGCAAATTTGATTTTCAAGGGCAAAACTCGAAAAAATTGTATATTGATCTTAGAGAAAAATGTCCCGTTTTTCTCAAAAAAAATGTTTTAGACAAAAAATGTATAGAACATAAAATTTGTGTATTTTTCGATAATCTACAACTTTTGTAGTAAACATTTTCCTCTAAGATCAATATACAGTTTTTTCGACTTCGGGTGGGTTTGTTGGGCACCTTGGATCAGTGCGTGGAATCGCGGGGTGCGTAGAACACTGGGGTGGGTTTGTTGGGCATCTTGGATGGGTGCGTGGAATCGTGGGGTTGGTAGAACACGGGGGTGGGCGGAGGGCACTTCGGATGGGTACGTGGAATCGCGGAGTGCGTAGAACATTGGGGTGGCTTTGTTTTCCACCTTGGATGGGTGCGTGGAATCGTGGGGTTCGTAGAACACTGGGGTGGGCGGAGGGCACCTCGGATGGGTGTGTGGATTCGTGGGGTGCGTAGAACACTGGGGTGGGTTTGTTGAGCACTTTGGATGGGTGCGTGAAATCATGGGGTTCATGGAACACTGGGGTGGGTTTGTCGACCACCTTGGATGGGTGCGTGAAATCGTGGGGTTCGTAGAACACTGGGGTAGGCGGAGGGCACCTCGGATGGGTGCGTGGAATCGTGGGGTGCGTAGAACACTAGGGTGGGTTTGTTGGGCACCTTGGATAACATCGAAACTAATAGAGTTTAGCAAAGTATACTTATTGGAGTATTATCCCATTTTCTTGGAAAATAATAATTTAAGACAAAATTTGCATTGAACATAAATTATCAATCTTTTGATGGGCTACAACTTTCGTAGAAGACATTTTCTTCTTCGATCAACATTTTTATTAAAATAAAATTTTTAAAAACTACAAAAACCGTTTTTATCTTGAAAATCAAATTTACGCCAACTTTAATTATCATATTCGTGTTCAGCGAGTCAAAACACATAAGTATACAAAATTTCAAAGAAAAAAGCGGTATGGGCTTTTTGGAACTACACCCTCTCTCTGTGTACAGTTTCGTGCTACTTAATACTTTAGATTTCGAGTAAATTTGAGTAAACATTTTTAGATGTATTTCTTTCTTTAAGGGAGACTTTGTCCTTGAAATTTTGAAAAAAATCAATTTTTTTTTATTACGGATTCTTAATCTGCATGTAAGTAGAAATAAATCTATCGAAGTGTTTCCCGGATTTCGAACGTTTACGATATTTTAAACGCGTTTGAAGTTGACACCGTCCTGGGTTCCTGCAGGTC
This sequence comes from Ophion costatus, assembly GCA_951751655.1. Lineage (NCBI taxonomy): Eukaryota > Metazoa > Arthropoda > Insecta > Hymenoptera > Ichneumonidae > Ophion > Ophion costatus. The sequence goes on along the minus strand of OX632357.1, from coordinate 12,786,646 downwards.
TCAGCAGGTCTGACGCAGGTATACAGAGCCTTTTATGCTTAGAAACCTTTGAATAGGGTCCCTACTTTCTCCTTTATCGATTTTGCAACGGTTATTTCAGTCTGGGTTCGACATTGAAAGCGAAAACATCGTAGCGTTTGTGATTTTGTTTTTCGTTATTTTCAAGTAATTTATCGAAAATTTGTGCGCAATATGCCTCGAAAGGGTACAAAAGATCATCCGAAACAGTACGGGCGCAAAAGATCGCATCCGCAACCCCCTAATCGCTGGGAATTTGAAAAGAGCAAGTCGTTCACACGCACGTGAGCGCAGAACATTTTACAAAGTGGCAAATTGTGAAGTTATGAACTAAGTGTTGATTCAGTGTACTGCTTTTTGAAATTCGTATTAGTTTTTAACTTTTTATGCGATAACGTTTTGTGTAATAAGAGTGCAACGGACGAATCGCTTTTTCCATGCGTGATCGACGAGGCATCGGTTTGAAATTGAATTTAAAATGCGAGTGCGGGGAAAAAAGTGTTACTTCGTGTCCACTTATCGGTAGAGCTTATGAAATAAATCGCCGAATCGTGTTTGTTTTCCGTTTATTAGGCCTCGGAATAAACGGTTTGAGCAGGTTTTGTGGCATGATGGACATTTGCAGCGGGATGACGACCACATTACATTACGCTTGTGTAGAAAATATACGAATCACGACGAAATCGGTTTACGACATAGTTCTGAAGAAAGCTGTAGCAGAGGAGAAGAAAGAAAACGTTTCTCGAGGACTACAGGAAATTCACTTGATCGTTTCTGGAGATGGCACGTGGAAAAAGTGAGGGTTTTCGTCTCTCATTCGCGTGACTAGTCTCATTGGATACCACACCAAAAAGGTTGTCGACGCCGTGGTCAAATCGAAGTTTTGCCAATCTTGCAGCTTTTGGGAGAAAAAAAGATGAAAATCCTGCTGGTATGATGAATGGAAGGAAACACACGTGGAAACTTACACCACAAACCACGTCGGTTCCGCAGGAAAGATGGAAACCGACGGAATCACCGAAATGTTTCTCCGATCGGTAGAACTGCACGGAGTCAAATACGTCATTTACGTCGGGGATGGTGACAGTAAAACGTTTAAAGGATTGCTTGAAGCCAATCCCTATGATGACGTTACTGTCAAAAAAAAGAATGTATTGGTCACGTCGAAAAAAGAATGGTTACGAGATTGAGAAATATTAAAAAAGGAACCAAGGGACTCGGAGGAAAAGGGGCAGGCAAACTCACAGATAAAGCGATCGGAGAACTCACTAAATACTATGGCCTTGCTATCCGCCGAAATTCACATTCTGTGAAAGCCATGAAGGGCGCGACATGGGCCACGGATTACCACAAGAGCTCCACGAATAAAAAAACCCCAGCATGAGAAGTGTACACCAGGAGAAAACAGCTGGTGTACGTGGCGTAAAGCTGAAGCGTCGGATACTTTGTCTTTATATAAGCACAAGGCTCCTCTTAGTGACACTGTTCTGAAGGCCATCGAGCCAATTTACAAAGACTTGTCGTCGGACGATTTGCTCGAAAGATGTTGGGGTGCTCATACTCAAAACAGTAATCAGTCACTTAATAATATGATTTGGATGCGTGCGCCCAAACATCTTCATTCCGGCGCAGATGTGGTCAATATTGCCACGGAATTAGCAGTGATTACCTTCAACGAAAGTGGGAAATCATTGTTAATTGCCATGGATCTCATGAGTGTCCGGATTGTCATATTCGCCGAGAGCTGGGTCCATTCACGGGACAAAGCAAGGATCGAGCGCGCGGAGAGGCAGGTGACCGACGCAGCAAAAAAGGCCTGGATTGAGCAGCGGGAGATGTTATCGGCTCAACATGAGCAGCTAGAAGAAGAGGAGGGATGCATCTATGGAGAAGACATTGCTGATTAGCGGTAATTATAAACACATATGTGGAAACACATTACAAACCTTTAAACGCTTTTTTTCTCGTAAACACGTTTTGAAAAATGGCTGACATTCTCCTGACCGCTGTAATTAACATATCAATCTGAATGTTGGAGAGCATACTCATAAAATATGTCTTCACGGAATGACGGATGGTTTTTTCGATAGATACATTTTTGCATTTATTATTTATCTTTATATGCGAAAAAAATCGCGAAAATTCGATTTTTTCTTAATTGCCGCCATTTTCCGAAATTTGTACTAAACGAAAAACCCATCCGTCATTCCATGACCAAAGGGTCACAGATTGATAATATGCTTTGAATTTGTGTTTCAGATTAACGAAGAGGGGGCAGTGATGTCAGCCGTTTACCTCCCGCGATTTGAGGACCTGTTTTCGCAGAACTGGAACGACTGCCATGTTGGT